>JAFBJR010000234.1:1449365-1541713 GCA_016785285.1 Brachirus orientalis
TTGTTTTAGCAATGCTATAATGACCATACTGTACAATTATTTCTCAATCACTTTATTGAAGATATGGAGTAACACATATGTAGTTTGAAAATAACATCTTTTTTTCAGAAACAACAAACAACAAAAATGCTTCTATAATATGAAATATTTAGTGTGACCTACATTTACACTTGAACAATAGCACAACCATGGCTCTTTAAAACCTGGAATGGAACCCTAATGTTATTGGTAAAACCTGTGTTTCTCCTACTATTTCATGCCAACAAATGCTGCTGTGAAAAAGGTCTATTATACCTGGTTTACTCAAGACATGTTTGAGCATTACATACACATGTTGCACAAGTTCAACTCATTGACTCATTAAAGTGAAACTCATTTTTTTCCCTCTCTGCATCAGAACTGCAGTGGTCATTTGGTCTCTTCTGTGGTGAAATTAACATAATGCTGTATTTTTCATACTCAGGTCGAAGCAGATTTAGTCACGGAGGTAGGAGGCTATTCAGGAGGCTATTCAGCCTACTGTTTTAGTCATTAGAAATATCTGATAATGCATTTAAATATGCATCCCTACAAACACTTATTGATTAATACAGAGGAAATTGACATTAATTGCAACCATAAATGTGAAAGTGCTCTGCCCCAAAAGAACAATTTTCTTTACAAATATAAAACAAGTGTATCATGTCAGGTTAAGTTTGTTTAAAATGTCAGGGTTTTTACAATTAAATAATCATGAGGACTTTTTAATTTACATTTTTAATTATCTTTATATATTCTTCACAATATTGTGAACTGCTGACCATAGTCTTACACAGTATCATTGTTTTTAAAATACATACAGTCTTATCCTCTGAGCTTCTGTTTATGTTTTTCATCTTTAGGGAAAACCAAGAGAAGATGATCTATTACTTGTTGCTAGACAGAAAAGAGCGCTACCCCAGCTATGAGGATGAGGACCTACCTCCACGCAATGACGTAGGTCAGTCTTTAGGGGGCAGGAGGGATCCACTCAATGAAGGGAGCTGCTTCTGTCTGCCTCCACCTCTGAGAGGCAAATGTACCAGAATGTCTGTGTGAGTGGTGCCACACACAAGTAGTCATTACCTCTACCCATTCAGATTGTTGGAGATTTGAAATGTTTTTAGGTTTGAACGTTATCCTTACAAATCGATTACTGTGATCTCCTCCATTATCAATAAATCATGCAGCAGTATACTTAAGAGATGGGAAAACATCTCTCTTGTTTGTCTGTGAAAATAATCTTAAAATAATCTTAAAATGTAATATTTATCAACAATATGTCTTTTGACATTTATAATATCTGAACTGTGAATTTAAAATAGGTAGAGGTCAGGTGGGTACATCAGGATCCAGTTTGGTGACAACTCAGAGTTCTGTGATTGAAACATTACATGATTATTATCAGTATTATAATTGAAGTCATTGTGTAATTAAGATTTCTAATTGAATATAAGATGTGTTTACCTTCATTCTCCCTTATTACAAAGAAATAACAGAAAGAACACATTCCTGAGGAAACCAGTAAAAGAAACAATAGTAAAAGTCTGTGTTTATGTGTGTAATCTATTACACAGTGAATGTAAATTGATTTACAATATGATGGAGCACAAAACACGAACAACTCCGCTATACACTGTTAAGATGAGAACATTCATAAATTTCTTCCAGCATATATGCATTACTTTTTCTTAATTGTCTTACAACATGAACAAACATAAATAGGATAGATAATAAATAGGCATAGTAGTGGCAAGCACTGTTGCCTTACAGTAAAAAGACTGTGTGAATGGTTGTTTGTCTCTGTGATTCACCAATGACCTGTCCAGGATGTTCTCTACCTTTCACCCTATGTTAACTGGCCCCATGACCCTCATATGGAGGGAAAAACAATAGACACTCATTTTCTATCACTTTATCCTACACTGAGGGTCACGGGGGGGCGCTGGTGTCTAATTCCAGCTGGCATAGGGTGAGAGGCGGGGTACACCCTGGACAGGTCACCAGTCCATCGCAAGGCCACATAGAGACAGACAACCATTCACTCTAACGGGCAATTTAGAGTATCCAATTGGCCTAATCCCCAAATCTGCATGTTTTTTGGACTGTGGGAGAAAGCTGGAGTACCCGGTGAAAACCCACACACACACAGGGAGAACATGCAAACTCCATGCAGAAGGGCCCTTCGTAGCTGTGTCACCTGAAGTTTGAACACCTTATTTACAGCACTTTTTTATGCATTTGTAGTACAAAGAATAACACAATTGTTCCCATGGAAGTTGGAACACTTTATTTACAGCTGTTTTATGCATTTGTAGTACAAAAAATAACAAAATTCAAATTTATTGCTGGCTCCTCTCAGCAGACCCTCCTAGAAAGCGTGTTGACTCACCGATGCTGACACGGCATGGCCGCTGCCGTCCCGAGAGGAAAAGCCTGGAAGTGCTGAGTGTGACTGAACAGGGGTCTCCCACCCCGCCTCGCAGGACCCTGGATACAGCTGCACACAGCCAGAGGTAATATATGTTATTCTTATTCACAGAACACACAAAATAAATGTTGCATAATAATCACCCTTGTGTTGTTCAGGTCTCGCTCCGTGAGTGGAGCTTCCACTGGTCTCTCCTCCAGCCCTCTCAGCAGTCCCCGGGTAAGAGCCAAACTCTGATCTCACTACGGAATTACAGCATTTTAGATTTTCTCTGTTGTGACAACACATCACTGTAAATCACTTTTACTTAGCAATAGTTACATTTTTGTATGGTTTTATGGTATGTGCTGCATTTACACTACTTGGTACAATTTAGATATTTTTGTGTGTGGTATGTGTATATATGTAGCTAGTAATATTATTTGTTGATCCAGGTGCAAATCACAGTGTACTGTAAAGTACTGAAAGCATACATGTTGTCAAAATTTGCCATTGGCTTTCTTAGCCCGCTCTTGCATCACTAGCAGTACAAGCTTTTGTCACCCTCTAGTCGAACTAGTACAGGGCTTGTTGTCCCAGACTCCTCCCCTTTTATAAGGGTTTAGTCACCCTCCAATAATGCAGCGGTGGTGAAAGACATAAACACACGTGGACACTATTCATGCTCACGTGGCTTTCTTTCAACCAGTGCAATGGAGGACAAGGCCTCAAACCAGTGGACTCATTCTGAGGTTTCATGCTTGTTAGACCTTTGCAGCAAGGATTTCACTCACTCACTCACTCACTCACTCACTCACTCACTCATTTTCTACCGCTTTATGCTCCACTGAGGGTCGCTGGTGCCTAACTAGGACGAGAGGCGGGGTACACCCTGGACAGGTCGCAGGTCCTTCACAGAGCGAGGATTTCTAAATTTCAAAATAATGCAACTTTCAATTACATTTCGGTCTACTACCCATTTTCATTTCCAAGTATAACAGTATACAGTATAAATGTATAAACAGTATAAATGCAGATTTCAGATGTGGGTCACTTTTGAAAGACAAATGAAAAAGTGGATTTAAACAACATATCGGAATCGGGATCAAGACCTGCAGTGTAAATGAAGCCATAGTCAGTGCTGGCTGAGCTGTACACACCCCCTGCTGGTCCCCGTGCTCTTATGAGCACCAGTGTAAGACATGCATGTTCACTCTCAGTGCAAGCACGGCTGCCAGCAGGACGCAAGGATAAAGAAGTTTTAGCTGTGTGACAAAAAGCCTTAAGTTTAAGTTGTTGTAAAACAAATATGTTTTACAAAGTTTATTTGACTTTGTAAACACCGACATCCAAAGTCCATAGAGAAAGTCTGAGTTGCACTGCCTCGATCAATAAATTTAAATGTTATAATGTCATGACTTTGGTGTTTGAAATCCTTATATTCTGATTTACCTGACACAAATGTATCAAATGAGGCAGCATTAGAACAGCAGCTCTTTTTTTAAAAAACGCTGTTTTTCTCAGTGGACTGGAGAGTGTGAGAGAGTACTTTAAAACTATAGTTTTCAGTGAGAAAAGGCTGTCTGAAAGCGTAATACAGTGACAACCACATTCATTCATTCATGTTTCACTGAGAGCATGTTTGTCTCATACAGCTCAGTCAGGTGGAGGTGGCTTAAGTCAGTACATCACCTTAAGCAAAGAATGACTAATAATTTGGTACTTTAAGGACTGAATTCTAATGTGTGTCACTTACTTCATATACAATTAAATATTTAGACATTACACTGAGTATGACCACATGCTTTGCTACCTATTTTAATTACTGTTTTGCCAACTATCAATCAGTGTGCTATGATACTCTCGGTGATATCAGCCTCCCTTGCTTCAAAAAAATCTAATGGTATAAAAACTGTATGAACCATGAATAAACCTCTTTGTTCTTGCACATCATCTTCACTCACATGAACTGTCCCACCTGTCAGGGGTTTAAGTGGCATCTTTCTTCTGTCTTTTTGTCACTTCCCTTCCTCACCATGCATGAATGAGCTGATTCTACGTTTAGGAACACAGAACCTTTAAAGCTGATGTCAGTGAAATCCTTAAATTCAAATTTGTCTTAGAAAGTTCTATATTATGACAGTTCTTGCCGATCTTAAGTGTTTGATTAAAGCCAGAAGACTACATCCACGCTTTTGTTTTTTTAATTACATTTGCTCTGATGTCCACAAAGCTACTATTACAGAGAAGTTAAAAAAATGCACCTTGCTCCATTTTAGTCTGCACAACCAGAAACAGAGACCTTTTGAAACTATATACAGTGACCTGCATTTGCTTCCTCATTGGTTTTTAACAGTGACAGTGATGACATAGGAAGTAATTATCTTTATGTCAAAATACATGGTGGCAACAGCAACATTGTGCTAGTACTGTGTGACGAATGCAAACAGTTTGGAGTATGACTGAAAACAAAAGCAGCCACAGAAAGTTTCAAAAGTGAATTCTACTGCTCTAAAAACCTGTTTGTTAAGCAGTTTGATGTGATGAAGTTATCTGAATCAACATGGTTAATGAATAAGTAAAATAAGTAAAAGTAAAAGATCTAACATGATCTAACATGATCTAACATTATAAACTTAGCACAAAAAGTATATTAAAAGTACTGTAGATGTCAGTAAGTAGAGAAACTCTGTCAGTGTCTCTCTCTGTCACACCCATAACCCTTTCACAACATCCTCTGTCAGTCAGTGGCACTAGTGAAAGAATAATGGTGTGTTCCATTTACATCAGAAGTCGAAACTGGGAGTGACATCACACTTGAGCTCAGTGTGTTCCAGTTGAGAATTTAGGAACCACGATGGATGCAAATTGTTAGCAATACCAGACAATAACAACAGTTTTCATGGTGCTGTGGGCACACACACAGCGTGGTAACATGTCTACGGTTACAAATTAAACATCACTGTGTGTACGACTGATTCACTGTGAACTGTGAAGTGCTATTAATGGTAAAGAAGCAGTGTTTATATGCTGACACCATCTTGGAAATGCAAGTCAGGGTTGGTGTCATTGCACATTGCAGTTTGTTAGTTGGAAATTCCTGAGTTCTGACTACAAATGGAACGCACCATAAGAGCCAACCTAAAGCTTTTATAGCCAGCAGTAGCAGCAGCGCTGCTAATATTTGCACTCTTCTGTCATGAAGCATGATATTCATTTCCATCCTTTCTCCATGTTCCATCCCTTTCTCTTTCTTGTTTTCCATCTCTCCCACCCCTCACCCAACAACCCACCCCCAGTCCTATCAGAGTCCCATCTTCACTTTCAGCCAATCAGATGTCACCTGTGCCACCGCTACCCCCCCCACAAAGGAGTCCAAACAGGGAAGCATCACAGCTCCTCGCTCAGCACGGGCTCATGACAAGCCCAAAGCTACCCCCAACACAAAGACCCAGACACTGCCCACCAAGGGACCCATCGAGCGACCCCACCTTCAGCCCATCAAATCCCTCCCTCTGCACAACCCATCCTCCCGCTCCCCTTCCCCGTCTCCGCTCCTATCACCCATCCCTCGTTTCTTCTTTCCTTCGTCCTCTGTCCTAAAGTCAGTGACTAAGAGCTTCTACCCAAACTCTGCCCACTCTGTGCCGCAGGTCACTCCCCAGGGCTCTCCGTTGCCCACACCCTTGGGCACCCCTGTCCACCACCCTCACCACCCCTCCTCCACCCCGCCCTCCTCCTCCTCGTCCTCGTCTTCCTCACGGGCGGAGGGAGGGGGTGGGGTGGGCTCATTGTCGTTGACCCCGCCCTCCAGTCCAGGAGGGGGAAGCGGCATGGCGGCCAGCAGCTCTGCCCACTGGAGGACTCGCCTCAATTCCTTCAAGAACAACCTGTTGGGCTCACCCCGTTTCCATCGCCGCAAGCTGCAGGGTGAGCTCCCGCTGTTTACCTTTATTTCATGTTGTATTTTTACTGCACTTTTAATCTGTGCTTACGAGGGATGCATGATATTGGACTTTTTGCCTTAAGTGATACTCATGTCACAGCGAATGTGGAGATAAATTTATTAAACAATATTTTGCGGGGGGACCCCAGTGTAGAATTCAAGGCTTGGTTGTCTTTGCCGGTAGCCGATAATACATTTTAAAGCCAATATCAGCCGATAAATATTGTGCATCCCTAATGCTAACTTAACTTTTATGCTTCAGTGCATTACTGCTATTGAATAGTGATGAGTATTTGTTTTCCAATTAAAAGGATTAATCCTGTTCTTCATCTTTATTTTTATCTTTATCTTTATATTTCTTTTTTTTTTTTAGTTCCTACATCAGAAGACATGTCCAGTCTAACGCCAGAATCCAGCCCAGAGTAAGTCACAGTCCTTAAAGCTGCAGTATGCAGGATCGCTCGAATTTTATTTTTACAGCCCCAAATCATATCATACATTATCTCAGCACACTTGCAATGCAGGGACCTTTCAAAAAGAACAGAAGAGCAAACCAACAGTTCACACAATGCACAAGCACTTAGCTGATTGTTGTGTCTCACGTACAGGTCAATAAAGCATTTTTTTGTCCTGAGCTTCTCCCACCACAAAGACAGGGGGACATACTTGCACGCTTCATATTAGACAGACGATCCAAGGTGGTCAATCTATCCTTGAAAGACTCTGCTCAACTTCACGGTAGGGGTGGGCAATAAATATCATCTATGATAATCGAATGATTGCTGTTTTAAAGATATGGATATTGTCATCATGGAGACTTTGCAAAAAAAAAACAACTATGCAACACGCTAAAACTCCCCACAATCACTGAATGTGTGCAGCAGAAGCCTCCTCGCTGCAGCAGTGAGCAGGATTTAGTGTTACATGACCACTAGTGGGCCTATGTGATCACATGTCCTCCCACTGAATGCGTATCGTATAGCATCTTCATCGTTGTTCCATCAGTCTGTTGCTCCTGCAAAGAATATACTGTACAAGTGTTCTATTTTTGCCAGATGACGAACACAACACTTCAATTAAGCAGAATTTAGTACGAGCGCAACGAAGTCAAACACCGATACAACATGAAGCATCCGTTTTGACACTGTATCGTATTTCACACAAGTACCTCTACATCTGGTACTCACATAGGCCCGCAGAGTCCTCACTGGACACAGAGTGTTAAGTCTCTGCTCCTCTGCCTAGAAGAATGGAGGTGGGTGAAAGGCCAGCAACTCTACTGTGTGACACCTGTATGTTGACTCCACCACCTTAGGCACAAAAGCTGGGTTGGGCCTCAAGGAAACCCTGGAGAGCCCCGGACCGAGCTGAAGACAGGACGGTTAGACAAACCCTGAAGGTCGCTCACACATTTTGCCATGGTCAAAGCCACAAGCAGAACCGTTTTTAGAGATACAAACTTCATCTCCCTGCCTCCAAGGGCTCAAAGGGATGTTGAGGGATCCACCAGTTCTTGCAGAAAACACAACAGGTCTACAACTGAACACTGAAAAGGGACCGTGAGTTGAGACTCCGCCACTCCTCAAAACCCGCCATTTACCACTGTACAAAGCACAGGTGGAGGAAGCCCTTGCACTCTGAATGGTGTCTATAACCCATGAAGGCAGTCCTGTTGGGTCCAAATTCCACCTCTCACAGGCCAGGCCCAGAGTGCTACACGGTCTGGGTGAGGGTGGTAGATCTCCCCATGCACCTAGGACAAGAGGTCTCTGCATATGGGAGGAGGCCAAGGGTCACCTGCCAGCATCTGAATTATTTCTACCACCCAGTGCGATCTCAGCGCCACTAGTATGAGAGACAGCTTCTGCTCCATCACCCTGGCCAGGGTGATAGTATGAAGGGGGCGGTGCCCTGGCACAGCTCGACCTGTCTGTCCCTGGTTGGTCATGCCATGGCAATATCCCATAATGAAACAATGAGCAAATATTTTTCGTAGTCATTCTGAAAAAGTTCAAAACACGACATTGTTCTGGAAATGTCTTCATCCACACAACCCCCCCCCCCCCAGAAGGACCAGAAGGACTCAAAAAGGCCTTTAGTAAATATACCAAGCCTGTAAGTGGTGCTGTAACGCTACACCAAAAACAGAGAAGAAGGCGGTATATACAGTACAATGTATATAATCACAGAAGTCCGAATAAACTGAGCCAGGGGAAAGAAAGGGAAATAAAGAAATATAAAGCAAAAAAAACCCAAACCATTGTTGCCAACTTATTGACTTCATCACTATATTTAGCAACTTTACAGACCCCCGTGATTTTTTTTTTAAAGCCACTAGCAACAAATCCAGCGACTTTTCGACATAACTCAAACTACTTTCTGAGAAGGATATCTCCAGGTATGCCCATGAATGTATTATAAGAATACATTCATGATTCTGCTGCATGAGTGACTGCAGACAGAGAGAGAGAGAGAGAGAGAGAAACATTATGACCACACAAGACAGAGTCACAGATAAGAACAAGCTGTGGATGTGCATAGCAGTTGACCATGTGTGGAATTATCACTAATCTGTATTGTTCATTCAAGTAAAAATAATGTCTGTGAAAATAATTTTGTCTCCTCCCCTTATTTTATAATTCAGTTTCACAGTTAATCTTCAGCTCTTATTTTCTCTTAACTCCTGTGTCTAAAGTCTCTGATATGTAGTGCTATTTGTCTGGCTGACTTTAGCTACTTTTTACTGATAGTAGTTGGTAACACTGTCAAATAATCTTCAAACACAAGAGTGTGATGACAGTGACGACAAAGGTAGGGACAGTGAATGCAGTGCAAGAGAGAAGTGGGACTATGACATCATTGTTTTCCTAAAACAGCGTAGTGGTTGTCTACGTGGAAACGGAAGGGCAGCATTTTGAGATACTGATCAGCAACATCAAAAATATGTTGCATACCCCAACTTTAAGATAAAGATTTGCTAAGGTGTCACTTTTCTAAATATTTTCCTTGTATCCTAGTTGCTCACAATGTGTATTTGTTTGTCTTGTTACCAGACTGGCCAAGAAATCGTGGTTTGGAAACTTCATTGGTTTAGAGAAAGAGGAGCAGATCTTTGTGGTCATTAGAGACAAACCTCTGAGCTCAGTTAAGGCTGACATTGTGCACGCCTTCCTGTCTGTGAGTATTTGAACTGTCTTTTCATGTGACACACTGTCAAAGTTTGTTTGTAGAAAGCATGGCTCTCACTTGCACAGCTGTAAGGTATTCCCGCACACACACTCTCTCATACTGTGTGCACCTCATTTCTCTCATTATTTCAGTCTAGCTCACTCATGGCACGATAATGGATCACTTTGCTTTCATCGGTGGCTCACTCTGTCTCTCTTCTCCTCACCCTCGCCCTTTGTCTCCCTATACTCACGTTGGCCCCGTACCTCTCCCGCCTCGTAAGTCTGTCGGTCTCTCTGCTTCTTCTCTGTCTCCCCACCACACAGATCCCATCACTCAGCCACAGTGTCATCTCCCAGACCAGCTTTCGGGCCGAGTACAAGTCCTCCGGCGGCCCCTCCGTCTTCCAGAAGCCTGTCAAGTTCCAGGTGGACATTGCCTTCTCAGAGGGCGAGAGGGAGCGGGAAAGGGAGAGGAGCGAGAGGGAGGGCAGGAGGGAAACCGGACTCTACAGTGTGACATTCTCCCTCATATCAGGTAACTATCAGTCAAAGCCTAAAATGTTTGAGATGCTGTTTTGAACTGAAGCCAGACTAGTTCCTGAATTATTCTGACTGTATGGGAGACTTGCAGAATCCAGAACTCTCTAGTCAAGTCTCCAGATAATGACTCACACAGCAGCAAGAGCTCTGAGTAAGTGAGCAGTCGTCCTCTACGCTCCACTTTAAACCTGGACGTTCCAGAACATTCTTCTGCTGTTGTAAATGCATCTGAATCAAACAGTTGCCCACTTAGTCTTAGATATGGGATCAGCAAATGCCAGGAAATGTCTCGACCCAAGCAGCTATAGATTTTAGGAAATTGGCTCAATCACTCAATCACACAGCAGAATTTGCCATTTCACATATTTAAGTCCAGTAGTCCATTGTGTTTCAACAAACTTTTGAGAAAACCACTTTCCCACCTTTGCCACACACATCTTATCTGTCATAGCATTTCTGATGATCTGACTCAGAACAGAAGGAATAAAACCAGCCAAATTTTGAATTTGAAATTTACCATTCACATATTTTTCTTTAGTTAAAATGCATAACTGATTGAAGCCTCAAACTTAGCTCTCCTATCATGTGTTCTAAGTGGGCCTGGTACACAGTACTGACTTATTATTATCTTATTTTTAAATCTTATTATTTTTGGAATAGTGCCTGCCATGGCAGTAGCCTCTCTCATCCATCTCTGCTGTCCCTTGGCAGATTGCCAGGTTTATACGCAACCTGCACAATCAGAGACTCAATGTTTTTTCACTGGTTCAAAAACAAATCACAAAGTGAACTTCTCAATATTTGAGAAAATTTTAATATTCTGTAAAACAAAATGTTAAGTGATTTCGAGTTATTTTACTCAGTCCAAGTCGAGTCTGAAGTCATGAGTGTCAAGTCTGTCAGGTCTAGTGTTTTACCATCATTAGTGAAGCAAGTCACTAACCTCTCAAGTCCTCAAATTTCGAGTGAAGTCACGTAACCCGAGTCCCCCATTGCTGTTTTGCGCACACAAACAGTGTTTCAACATGTACTTACAAACAGTACTTTGTGTACGGGTGATTTACTATGAAAAAAATACGACAGAACTGTGATTAACAGTAAAAGTAGCAGTGTTTGTATGGAGGCAGCCATCTTGGAATCCCAGGCCGAGGTTGATAAGGTCAGAGTTAGAAATCCGAGTTCAGAGAACCTCCAATGATCTCCAAAATCAGAATTGGAGACCAACTACAAATGGAAGACATCAATAGTGTTGGTTTTAGTTTTAGTTTTCTTTTCATAGCACCACCTACACATTGTTAGATGTTTGTGCCTTTGTTCATTTCTAGGCCCCAGTCGCAGGTTCAGACGAGTGGTGGAGACGATTCAAGCTCAGCTTCTCAGCTCTCATGATCAACCCATGGTTCAAGCCCTATCTGGTGAGATTGCTTACACACACTTGTACTCATGTCTGAGTAAAATGGAGAACATGCTATTGCTGTCATTTTTTTTAAAGATAGTATTACTTTTTGCATAATGCTTCTTTTACATAATTTCAAATAAGCACCTATACCGTTTATTTGAAATATCCAGTGAATGAAAAAAGGTTCCGTGTGTGAAATAATGGAGGAATGCAGGACTCCTCCGGTCACCCCTCCTTTTCCAAACACGTCAAGAATCTCCGCTTTCCAGAAAAAGACTAGTCCATGGGCCCTCTTCCTCCTCTTCTTCTTCTTCTTTGTTGGTTTTTGTGAGTCTTTCCTTGTTTACATAAGAAGCTTCCAATTCAAAGTGTGAATTGCAAGCTCTGGCTCGTTCGTCCATTCTGGCTTCTTTGAAAACATGATGCTTCAAGACCCTGGCTCGACCCCGGCTTGACTCTGGCCTAAAGTACATATATAAGTGTTATTAAAGTTATTGTTTTAAGACATGATAGCACAAATGCTGTACATTTAGAGTGACTTTCCTGTCCTCCTTTCTGATCCCTTCCCAGATGAGAAGAATGGCCGCCCCCAAGGGACCCCCACCCGCCAAAACTCGAGGCGCTCCGAGGGTGGGGGCGACAGGTGTGAGTGGGGCGACCGTGCAGATGGTGCAGGCATAGGAGGCAGTGGGGGAGTCCTGCAGCGCAGAGGCTCGGCCAAAGAGAGAACCCGACTGCTGTCCTCCAACGGAACCCAGTCCCAACCATAGGACAGAGAGTGGAACCACACAGCGAGGTTGCTGGAACTACAGAAGACAGTAATAATTGAATCTCAGCATATCCCTCGCTATTATTCCTTGACTAAGTTAATGAATGTGCTTGACCATAGCAAGGATTGAGTCTCCTCAACGTCGTGTTTCTTTACAATTCTTCATTCTCTCAGTGTTTTGGATCACCAGGATTCCTTCCCTGAAATGAGAAACAAGTCAAAGAATTGCCCTTGAATGGAAAAAAAATATATACGTATATGTTTGGTATCCATCATAGATGCAGCTTCACAGATCCAACTAGGACTTTTGAAGTGCTAATGTGCATGCCAGTTGCGAATCAGCCTGCTATAGGGTGCCGACATGATGAGATAGGCCAGTCTACCTTAGCCTTCTAACACAGTATCTGACACCAAAAAAAATAATAGTCTTCTGATGGCGTGGTCTGTCAAGCAACCAGTCCATAGTCAAAGACATAGATGAACCCTAAATATTAGCAAACCACTAATGAGTTGATTTTCTCAGGAGAAACAACACATGTAGAATCCCAACACTGTCTTCTCCTGCAAAAAACCAACACAGTAAGCTAAGTTGAATGTGAAATAAATATTTTTTTTTATTTAGTTCTCATTTATGTTTACATATTTGTTGTCAAGATGTCCGCAGCACAGAGGGAGCAGTACCTGTAGTGTTAAAAGAAAAAGGGGGAGAAGGTGCTTTATGGCAGAAATTAGTTTCGTTAAATATTAATTAATTAAATATTAATAAAGATTGTTTTATAATTTCTCTTTTACTCAGAGATCATATTTAAACAATGCACCTAAGATTTTGGCATTGGACTCCTGTTGCTCTGAAGAAAAGTATTTTTGATTTGAACAGAAATATGAACATTATTATATGAAGAAAAAAACAAAAGAAACACTATGTTTGAATAGTTCCATGAACCTCATCCCAGCTGTTTGAATGAGAAAATGGATCAGGCCCTATTTTCTCATCCAGCTCATCTCCTATGGCCATAATATTCACAGAACGACTCCAAATGGAAGAAATAAAATAAAAAAACACACACAAAGGAAAGTCATCATTGGACATTTTCATGATGCCAGACTGTAAAAACTTGCAGTGCTGATTCCTTATTGAACTGGACATCAGTGAAGAAAGCAAGCAGAGTCTCCCAACCTCACACTCCTTACTTCAGTGTTCACCAACAAGCCAAGTAAATCCATCTCGACAGCCACGCTCTTCACTGAGAGTCACACCATTAGGCAAAACACAACACAGTAGCAACTGGGACGCTCGCATTATTCCAGTCGATGTCCATCACCAGTCTTCCATACGGCACAATATGCAACACGTTCTCAGAGAGATACATACTGCCACTGTTGTTTACTTTCATTGTGTGTTTTTTTAATATATGTTTACATATATTTGCCCATTAATTTATCCATCTATTTATTTATTATTTATTTATTTATGTATTTATTAGGCAATGTGGTTGTGTTGTGTCTGTTTACAAACCCGATTTTAATGCGAACAAAACCATTTTATGCCATAATACAGTATTTTTTTGTTTTGGTGCGTTCCATTTGTGGTCAGAACTCAGAATTTCCAAGGTCATTCTCAGATTTTTTTAACTCTGAGCAACCTTACACACCCTGAGTTAGAATTCCAAGACAGCTGCCACCACACAAACACTGCTTTTACCATTGTAATAGCACTTCTGTCATATTTATTTACACAGTAACTCAGTCATACACATACTGTAGTTTGTCATATTTATCTGTAGACACGCTATGCTGTCTCTGTGTGCCAACTACCACGTCGAGCGTTGCTCTTGACTGGCATTGCTCACAAGGCTAGGCCGAGATACATTTGTGTTTCTGACCTCTCAACTGGAACGCGGTGACTCCGGTCACTCCCAGTTTCGGCTTCCGAGTTCAGATCACTCTAATTTACGGAGCACATGGCTGGAGCTGCATGTCTGTCTTACCTTCTGTGCGCTGGGAAAGGACATCTGTACTTTAAAGTGATGGAAGGCCAAATCCTTTCCCTATGCTGGCCTCCCTCTTTGGTTTTAGAGTCTTTCCTGAGTATCGGAATTTTTAGCTAGCTGGATAAACTGCTTCACTCATTAAGAGGGAGGGCAGCATGATTATAAGAAGAGTCTGTTGCATTTCATTTCTCATCATCCACTGTGTTTTTTGAAGCATTTCTTTCCATAGACAGAACCTTCCTTTGTTGACATTTCCATAATCATGCTTACGGCTGGTAACTGGAACATGTGTGTGTGTGTGTGTGTGTGTGTGACACAGGTGGATGACGGCTGACTTGGAGTGACTGACCCAATAATATTAAATGAACTTGCATTGGCAAAACACTGTTAGTAACATCATCTTTTCCCTCTCACACTGGCTTCATCTCCTGCCTCTCTGCCTTGTGTATGAGCCTCTTAAACCTGTTGTGTAGCCACCCCCCACAAAACACACTGTACCGACTTGTTTGCCTCACTAGCCACATACACTTCTTTACAGTTGCTCACCATCACTGCATTCGTCTTTTTTCCCCCACCACCACCACGTCACCTTCACTGTCATGGGCCCAACCCTAGCTAAGATTGTAAACTATTCTCCATCCTTAAGGGTCAGTAGAATAAGGTGTTTTAAAAAAGAATAAATGTCTGTATCATAATTTAAATATAAAAAATTGCACTATTATAACTATTGCCTGTGATTAAAAAGAACAATTATGATTGAATTGATGGTCAAAATAAAGAGAGATTCACCTTATTGGTATGGTTACAATAATAAATCCTAAATTCATGTGTGTAGTTTCTGGGTGATGAACTTACTATGGCTGTTTCTTTTCCATTACTCAAGGGTTCATGCAGATATTAATTTGTGTTATGTCATAGAACAGAACAAGCCATGAATTGCAGATTGGATAAAAGTGACAAAATAGCAATGAAAGTTGAAATAAAGAGTGTAAAGAGAGTAACTTGTTTTGTAGCTATCAAATCAATTATTATTTTTATAGCATACCTTATCTCAAAGCATTTGATACAGTTAAACTGAGATGTTATTATATTTTAACCCTGAAAGAGCCATTTTTAAACATACAATAGGTTCTTTTGGCTTTAATACTATATTTAATCCAAATTGTTCACACATGTCACGGAAATTAAAAATCAAACTACCTTAACTTCTACAAAACCAATATGAGTACGGCATAAATTTGCCTTTAAACTGCATACTCCCTTCTTTACTTATGAGAGAACATTCAGCTTGTTTGGGACAATTTTGGTACTATTTCTAATTTTTTATGACTGAAATCATATGTGATTGAAGTATTTAAAGTATTAAACTATTATACTAACTAGGCAATTTGTGTCCCATGATTGGAAATGAATGGAGAGGGCAGATCAGTGAATTGTCTCGGTCCAGATGAAAATGCTGTGTAGTGCAAATTCATGTTAGCACTTTAACATGGAGATTATTTAGACTGAGAAGAAAATACTGATTTAATTTAGATAGTGACTAAAATTTGTGTCAACAGGAGGAACCATATTTTCAAATTGATTTTATAGGAACGTGTGAGCCTCATACTTAATTTAATTCTGTCCTGTCAACAAGTCCTTGCTCTTGTCCTCAGAAACCGCCTCCTACCAAAAAAAATCACAGTGTGGCTTCCACCCATCCAGACATACAGCAGACATTTTCACCGCATGCCAACTCTAGGACAAATGCAATGAACAAAAGCAGCCTTTGTGCATGGCCTTCATAGACCTGACTAAGGCCTTTGACAATCGGGCTCTGTGGAGCATACTTCTATGATATGGTTGCCATGATAGATACATCGGAATTCCGATTGCATGATGGTGTGTCAGCCACAGTGCTCAACAACAGCGGCTCTGGGTCTGAAACTGGGGTCAAACAGGGATGCACCCTGGCAACCCTCAAGCATATCTTGGTTTTCTGCAAGACCAGCCCAACCCAAGGCAGATACACCTGGTGTCAAAACCAGGTGCTGAAGTACCTGGCAGCCATTTTCGAGTACTTGAGGGTTTCCTACAATGCCCCAAGCCCTTGACATATCTTAATAAATCTGTAATAATTATATTTAAAGATACCACCACAAACTTACATGATCAGTTATGAGGGTCGGAAGGCTCTGTTGTATCTGCTCTGATCATTTTTTTCACCATCATTACCTCTGACATAAATTATGGATGTGAGGGCCCATTCATTATAATCATAATGAGAAAAGGACAACATTTAATTTGCACACAGAGACACAACTTTTTTCCTTGAAAAATGATTTGTAAGTTGTAATAAGTGAACTTGTTTTCCCTTTGATTGAACCTGCTGTACTGTAAATTTAATTTACTTTATATTGTTTTTCATGGCTTGTTTGCATATCTTTGTACATTGACAAACAAAACAGAACAAAAAAACACCACAAATATTAATAAGGTGATGCATTTTTTTTAATACAAAATGTGCAAAGCTTTTGTCTATGTGTAGCAGGAGAGAGCAATAATAACAGTTCAGTTGCTCACTGTATATTCTCTGGAACAGTCATGGGTCGTGGAAGATTTATTAATTTATTTATTCAGCCATATTAATTTGCAGATTTTAGAAGTTATTATTTAATTAATTTATCGAACATATCTCTTTGATATGTCTGTTTTACTTATTTGAAAATAATACAAACCCCAATGCCAGTGAAGGTGGGATGCTGTGTAAAATGTGAATAAAAACAGAATACAGTGATTTGCAAATCCTTTTCAACCTATATGCAATTGAATGCATGACCAAAACAAGGTATTTAATGTACATAAATGATAAAAATGTATTGTTTTTTGCAAATGTTTACAAATTTCATATTTGATGCGAGGGACAGGGACATGTTTACCACTCTGCAACATCACCTTTCTTTTTAACAACACTCAGTAAGCATTTGTGAACTCACTCACTCATCTTCTAAGTCTTTATCCACATGAGGGTCGCGGGGGGCGCTGGTGCCCACCTGACAAGGCCTGGACAGGTCACCAGTCCATCAAAGGGGCCACATATAGACAAATAACTATCCACTTTCACATTCACACCTATGAGCAATTTAGAGTGTCCAATTGGCCTAATCCCAAAATCTGCATGTTTTTGGACTGTGGGAGGAAACTGGAGAAACCCCCCCACACACACAGGGAGAACGTGCAAACTCCATGCAGAAAGGCCCTTGTTCTGACCAGATCATGAACCCAGGTCTTCTTGCTGCAAAGGTAAGACTGCTAACGACTACATCAACTGTGTGGCCCCACAGTTGGGAACTGAGGACACTAAATGTTGAAGCTTTGTTGGTGGAATTCTTTCCCATTCTTGCTTGATGTATGACTTCAGTTGCTCAACAGCCTAGAGTCTCTGTTGTCTTATTTTGCGCTTCATAATGCACCACACATTTTCAGTCGGAGACAGGTCTGGACCTGCACTCTGTTACTATGAAGCCATGCTGTTGTAACGTGCAGAATATGTCTTGGCATCGTCTGAAATAAGCAGGGACGTCCCTGAAAAAGACGTGGCTTGGATGGCGGCATATGTTGCTCTAAAACCTCTATGTACCTTTCAGCATCAATGTTGCCTTCACAGATGTCCAAGTTACCCATGCCATAGGCACTAACACACCCCCATACCATCACAGATGCTGGCTTTTGAACTTTGATCTGATAATAATCTGGATGGTCCTTTTCCTGTTTAGCCTGGAGGATATGATGTCCATGATTTTGAAATGTGGACTGACCAGACCACAGCACACTATTCCACTTTGTGTCACTCCATCTCAGATGAATTCAGGCTCAGAGAAACTGGCAGTGTTTCTGGGTGTTGTTGATATATGACTTTCACTTTACATGGTAGAGTTTTAACTGTCACTTGTAGATGTTGTGACAAACTGTGTTAACTGACAATGGTTTTCTGAAGTGTTCCTGAGCCCACGTGGTAATATCCTTTACAGAATGATGTCCCCTGTCTGAGCTATTGAAGGTCATGAGCACCCAGTTGTTTTTAGGCCTGGCTGCTTACGTGCAGAGATTTCTCTGGATTCTCAGAATCTTTTGATGATACTGTGAACTGTAGATGATGGAATCCCTAAATTCCATGCAGGTGTATGTGGAGAAACATTGTAGTTAAACTGTTGCACTATTTTTCATGCAGTTGTTCACAAAGTGGTGAACCTCCCCCCATCCTTGTTTGTGAGCAACTGACCCTTTCAGGGATGCTCCTTTTATAACCAATCATGACACTCACCTGTTTCCAATTAACCTGGTCACTTGTGAAATGTTCCATATAGATGTTGTTTAAGCATTTCCCAGTCTTTTGCTGCCCCTCTCCCAGCTTTTTTGGAATGTGTTGCAGGCAACTAATTCAAAAATGAGTGAATATTTACAAAAAATCATAAAGTTAAATTATAAAAAAATTATAAAGTCAGTTTAAACATTAAATATCTAGCTTCTGTAGTGCATTCGATTGGATGTAGGTCGAACATCATTTGCAAATCATTGCATTCTGTTTTTATTCACGTTTTACACAATGCCCCAACTTCAGTGGATTTGGGTTTGTATTAGCTGGTACAGAAATTATAATATTGTAACTCGATAGATTGTCATTCTGAAAGAACTCGGTCCCTACATAAAAAAGATTTTGGAAAACAACTATTTTACTCCTGAGAGCCAAATACTTTATTAAATTCTCCATTATTTGGGGTCAGATGCTCGTGTCATTTGGGTCGTGTGAGGAAAAAGCTACATTTCCGATAGTCCCTGAAGGCAGCATCACATCGAGAGAGAAAGAGAGAGAGAGAGAGAGAGAGAGGCCGGTGTCGTCACTCGTCTAAAGTGATTCTCTTCTTCACCACTCTCTGCTCTGCATTCGCGACATTCCTGCTCCCGCGTACAACAGCAGGTATGCTAACACACTTTCGCACAAGGAGCCTTTTGTAATAAACGCAGAAAGATGAGAACTTATTGTTATCATCATTATCATCATCATCAGCAGCAGCAGCTGACTGGGTTGCATGGGCGCTCGGCTAGCAGCACTAGCTAACGTCCGTTGAAAAATTGAAAACGTCAGCTAGCCTCAATATTCGTAATTGCAAGCTAAAAGATAGCACTTCGAGGGGCATTTTAGATACAACAGTGATAAGGGGAGGTTGGTTATAGAGTCATTAAGTCATAGTAACAGTGTTACGACTGCAGAATCAAATTCTGTTTTGTGTTTTGTGCGGTGAATCGGGGCGTGTTTTGGCGTCTTATTGTACCAATATGTAAATATTAGCTTACTGATAATTAACCCTTTCTTCTCCAACTTGGGCTGCACCGTATGATAGACTGAAAGAGTAAACAACTCATTTAACTATCATTTATTTAGGGAATTTCCCTCTATGCCTTAAACCCGGGTTTACATTTAATAATGTAGTTTATACATGTACTTTTAAGGTCTCTGTGTATAAAACTGCACTGTTAACAGAAATTAACAGTCCAGAACTTTAACGCATTATGTGTGGTATGGCTCATTCTCCATTTCAGCTAATCCTCATAATTTGCACAATTCGTTTTCTTTATGAACACTTTCAAATCTGGCAACTTCAAGGGCAATCCGAAAGATTCCTGTTCTTAACTGAGCGACTAAGGACTCTAACTTCTTGATAAATGTACTTTAACATAAGACTCAACATAAAAATTATACTTGATTTGAATACATGTCCTTTTTGCCATTTTTCTTCAGATTTAGCCAGTAATTTGCTTATAATTATATAATATTGCATTGTAAGTCAGTCAACATCCTCTAAAATGGCTTTAGTCTCTTTAGTCCTTATTCACCCTGTTTTCTGGCATATTAAGCAAATGATTCTACAGTCGTATAATTTCACATTTATGTCTTATTGACTCAGGAATCCAACCCATATCACCCTGAATGGCCAGAATAGGAGCACATTTATGAACACCTAAAAAACAGCGTGTTGCTCTATAATGTATAGAAACTGCCAAGTTACACTCTTTATATTCCCAGATACCCGAAGCATCATTTAATAATAATAATAATAAACTTTATTTGTATAGCACTTTTCTTAACAAATGTTACAAAGTGCTTAACAGACCAATCAAATATAATCAAATATTACAATGCATCTTGCTTGGTAGAGGCAAGGAAAGAAAGAAGCCCAGCAGTTCACACAATGATATGGGGAAGACACATGAATCATCGAGCCTTGAGTAGGTGGAATAACCAATATCTTTACAGACTTTAAGCTTATTGATACCGGAAGCTAAGGCTCTTCCTCTCTTGTAAATCCCAAGTATTTAGGCATTAAAACTGAAATTGTTCATCATACTATTTCTTCATTTTGTCAGATGTTAGAGAGCAAAACCATGATACATGTGTTGTGATTTTCAATCATTTACCATAGTTGGATTTTCACTAAAGTGTTACTTTGATTAGTGGTTGCACCCGCATACTGTGTGTCAGAGTTGTTTTACTGTACACACACTGGCCCTGCCCTTGGCCTTTAGTCACTCTTCTTGCCCTGAACTCAAAGTGTACTGTTGATACAAAGATCAATATGTAAAGTGGGTAGCAACTAAGGCTGGACGATACGGCTTATATACACTGCCTGGCCAAAAAAAAAAAAGTCACACACTAATATTTTGTTGGACCATCTTTAGCTTTAAATACGGCACACATTCACTTGGGAGAGTCAGACCATTGCACAAAGCCTTCTCCAGTACATCCCAAAGATTCTCAATGGGGTTAAGGTCTGGACTCTGTGGTGGACAATCTGTGTAAAAATTTCACAATTTGAGCCTGACGAATCCTGGCATTGTCATCGTGGAATATGTCTGTGCCATCAGGGAAGAAAAAATCCCTTGATGGACTAACCTGGTCATTAGGTATATTCAGGTAGTGAGCTGACCTCATTCTTTGGACACATAATGTTGCTGAACCTAGACCTAACCAACTGCAGCAACCCCAGATCATTGCACCGCCCCCATAGACTTGTACAGTAGACATCACTTCATCTGCCTCTCTTCTTACCCTGATGCTCCCATCACTCTGGAACAAGGTAAATCGGGACTCATCAGACCACATGACCTTCTTCCATTGCTCCAGAGTCCATTCTTTACGCTCCCTTTTTTCCTATTGGCTTCACTGATTAGTGGTTTTCTTAAGGCTACACAGCTGTTCAGTCCCCTTGAGTTCCCTTCACATTGTGTGTGTGGAAATGCTCTTACTTTCAGTATTAAACAGACCCACTATTAAATAGACCTGAGTTCTACTGTTTTTCTACGATTTGATTTCAACAAATGTTTATGTGATTGCCGATTACGATCATTCAGGATTCTTTCCTCTCATTTGTTCCTCGAAGACGATGGTTCCCAACTATCCAGTTTTTAACATTGTGTTGGAAAGTTTTTAACCCAATTTTAGTAGTTTCTGTAATCTCCTTAGATGTGTTCCCTGCTTGATGCATGCCGATGATTTGACTCTTCTCAAACTGACTAACATCTTTTCCACGACCACAGGATGTTTCTTTGGTTGTTTAAGAAAGAAGCTACTCATTGCACAAGTTAGGGTTAAATAACTTGTTGCCAGCTGGAAGTTAATCGCCCATGCAGTAATTATTCAATAGGAGGCTCTTACCTATTTGCTTAGTTAAATCCAGGTGGCGACTTTTTTCTGGCCAGGCAGTGTATAATATCTGGATATTTTTACGCTATATTCCGAAATATGAGATGTATTAGGATGTAAAGCTGCACAGAGTTTGATTCTTTAGGCTCTTTAGGAGTATCAGTGCAACAGCCTTTAAAACCAGGAAAAGTCATCACAGGTACCTTATCAGGATATGATGGTATGATGATATCTAAGACCGTATCTTGTCTCAGTTCATGATACAGATATTATAATATAATATTGATATATTGATGGCCCAGCCCAAAAGGATTGTATCAGTAACATGTTTGAAAAGACAACAATTATTTTCTAATCCCTCTTTTGTATTGCTATATTTGAATTCTTACAAAATTATTATATAGAAAAGTTAAAGGATTATTGCACTGTTGGTGTAAATAAGGCTGTAAATAAAGTGTGTCAGCACTACAAATAGGGCTGAACAGTCACATGTAATTGTTTACACATAAAAAATTTCAATTTGAAACATTGCAAATAGCAAATTGCAGAGGATGCAGTTTCTTTCAGTTGACTATTGTCTATGCAAAATAGTCATGATATTGAAATGTCTGTCACGATTATACTGAAATTCAGAATAAGTGAATTTCACGATACTGTTGTGTTTTAATATATATATATTTTTATATTCTTAAACATATCATTGTAGCCTACTGTCTGAAAAATAAGGAACTAAATTAAGATCATAGCAAGTCACAAGGAAAGATGCAGCTCCCATTTAAAAAAAAAAAAAAAAAAAAAAAAAAAAAAAGAAATCACACGGCCTGCATGATAGGATTTTCATGTGAAATATTTGTTTTTCTCCATTTATGTTAACATAATAATAGAAATTCAGCACGATTATTGTCAGTTCTTATCATGTGACAATAGTGTACAACGTCCCATCACTATATGCAAATAAAGTAAATTATACATGATGGACAGTTCATATTTTTTGGGTTCTCATATACTGTATATAGGAGTAAATGTTGTGACGGTGTCTTGTGATAATGCTTCATCACATTTTAAATCTATTACACAGTGAATATTGAACTGAACCTTCCCAATGAGCTATTTTCCCTAAATTGTGCAGCGCTGACTGAAATCAAGTTCCTGAAGTTTGCTGCTGTTAGCCATTGACACAGGCATAAATGTCACTGCCTGGTCAGACCATGAGAACAGAACCTCACTGGTCCTGGCCTGGAGTAGTGTGTGTGTGTGTGTGTGCGTGTGTGCGTGTTCATGTACTTGCTGCAGAGTGAGGACCAAAATTCGTATAATGAATATAGTGAGGACATTTTGACAAAGTGAGGACATTTTTGCTGGTCCTCGCTTTTTTCACCCCTTAAAATTGCTTTTTCAGGGTTAAGACTTGGTTTTAGAGTTAGGGTTAGAATTGGGTTTAGGTCTTATGTTATGGGGACCTTAATCAGTTTACACAAAAAGCACATTTTTCCATTTTAAGGTGACATGTTGTTTAGTTAGAATGAGGTTAAGGTCAGATTATGGTTAGGGTTAGGCCAGTAGTAGTTATGGTTAAAGTTAGAGCAAGTCTCCAGGAAATTAATGTAAGTCAATGTAATGTTCTCTGAAGTCACGAAAACCAGACTGTGTGTGTTTGTGTGCCATTTTTAGACATACACAAAAACACACAGTAAGTGCAGGCATGTCCTCTAACGGGGTTGCAGTCCAGTGTCACAGTGACCAAACCTTGGGGCATTATTCATAGCCAATTTGTAGAGAAAAATCAATTCCCTTTGTGAAGAGAAGCAAGAGAACCCTATACTAAACCCAACTCTATCATCAGCAACCAGTCAGCTCTTTTCCATCACAGTCTATCAACCTCAAGCAAATATTGCATTTCATAGCATTTCAGTTACTAATATACTGTAATATATGATATACACTTGAGGATGAAATTGGGTTAGGGAAAAGTATCTCCCACATGCTGTTAAAAGCTTTTTCAAACCTCTTAGTTTTATTTTGGATGCTTACGTTATTTGATTTGCACCCAGAAATGAAACTATTCCACAAAAAACAAAAATTACCAGGGTCAGAATTATTAGCCCCCCGATGCTAAAACTCAATTGTGTATCCTTTTTTGAAGATTTCAATGGATTAAGTCAGGACTTTGTGCAGTCAATAAAGTTCACTTTGGTCTTTTGGAGGTAGTTCTTCACCAGGAGTGGCATATGTTTTGGGTCGTTGTCTTTTTGGAAGACAAAGTGACGACCCAGACCCAGTTTTGCTGCTGACTGTTTCAGGTTTTCTTTCAAAATCGCTGTTCTTTGGGTTATACGTCACTCTCTTTTTCCCTAAACATAAGCAATGTCTCTGTGGAAAAAGAGCTCTAGTTTGGTCTCATCTGACCGAAGGACATACTTCCAGTATGAATAATCTTTATCCAGGTTGTCCTTAGCATACTTTAGTCTGACTTGAAGGTGTTTCTTCTACAGAAGTGAAGTTCTTCTTGGTCTGCAACCACACAGTCCATTTCTGTGCAGAGTCCTAGTAATTGTCCTCTTTGAGACTACAATTCCTGACTTGTCTAAGTTCTTCACTAGTGTCTTGGCAGTTGTTCTGGGGTCTTTAGACACATCTTAGTCTTTAAAATATTTCCCTTCCTACCTCTGCCAGGCTTGTTTTGTATTGTGTGGCTCTCTTTGAATTTCTTGATGATGCATCTCACTCCAGTTCTTGACACTTGGAAAAGCTGTGATAACTTTGTAAACCCTTCTCCTGCTTTGTGAGCATCAACACTCTAAACTGATTTAATTTGTTTTTGGCATGATGCTTTCTCAAGTGACAGCTCAAACCCTTACTGAAGATTTTATACTGTGTGTAAATTAGGAGATAACTCTCAGTTTTAACTTGATTTTTAAAGTTTTGAGCATTACACAGTTAAGCACATCATTGCAAAACAGTGGTTTGTACTATAGCTCAATAAAAAGTCAGTAGGGGGGCTAATAATTTTGTCCCTGGTAGGATTTTGTGGAATAATTTCATTTCCCTGTGAAAAGTCAAATAATGGAAGCATCATAAAAACAACTAGGTTATTTGACAAATCAGTTAAAATGTTTTGCTCTGTCTAATAATTTCATCCTCAACTGTATATCAGAGTTCACAGAGCACAGTGGAGATGTGCTTTACATTTCTCTTTTTGTGTATTTTTCTTTTTGACAACTTGCACACAGTTCAGCATCCTGCTGTTAACAGATGTTAAGACTCTTACTTATGGACCTTTCATTGTAATCTGTCTACATGTATCAGACAAGGTCTTAAAGAGAAATATGCTGTGTTCCATTTACATGAGAACTTGGAAGTTGGAACTGGAAGCAACATCAACTTGGACTTCACTATGTTCCAGTTTAGAAGTCTGAAAAAACATGGATGCAAACATACTTCAGGCAAGCCACTGGTATGTTAGCCATACCAGTGGATAAGAAGGCTCGAAAAGGCATTTGGCCCAAACATGTCATGTCATCTGAGTTGCATTTGTAGTCAGGACTCTGAATTTCAACTCAGATTTTCTATGCAACGTTTGTACCCTACTTTAACCGTGGTGTTATGGTTAAAGGGCTTGTTGCCATAAGATCAAGGAAGCGATAGCGTTGTTTTAGATGTTCATCATGGCAGAGCTGGCGAAAAAGCAGAGAAAACTGTTGTCGGAGGAAGCTTGGAAGAGGAAACGACTGTCTGACCGACTAAGGGGGCCACACACCAGTAAACATTGGACAGCTTTTTTCAAATAGTGAGAACTGAAAAGCGCAGAAGCATATAAAACAGACCTGCCGATCAGCATGGACATGCCGATCAGCATGGACATGGCTCCACAGCGTGGCCAGGAGAGGGGAAGGAAGGGGGGAGCGTCCGCAGGGAGTTTTTACAACAGTGAGGATAAAGAGGCAGACGAAAGGCAAATTTCCTCTTTCATAGCACTTCTGTCATATTTGTCAGTACATTATTCATACATACAGTACTGTTTAATAGTTAACCGTAAACATGCTGCTGTGCTGTTTGTGTGTGCAAAATACCACTTAGAGCATCATCAACCAGCCTGAGATACATTTGTGTCCATGATTTTCCAACTTCTCAACTGGAGCGCGGTGAAGTCCAAGATGATTTTGCTCCCATTTCTGACTTCCGAGTAAATGGAACACAGTGTATTTCTGGGGGAATGTCAGTTGCAATGTAAGTGGAATGCACTGTCAAGGGACATTCATGGTGAAGGAACGCCCCATGTCTTTTTTGACCACAAACTTCAAGTACAGACAGAACTTGCTTAAGACTTTATCAAGTGTTCTGTTTTTTTCCCCTCAGACCAGTGGTTGACTCACCCGCTTTTAGGTCATAACCCACCATTTTGATTTAGAGGAGAGAAAAAAATGTAAATGGTGATAGCTACTTGTAGGGCTGCTTGATTACGACTGATTAATCATCAACTATTTTGATAATCAATTAATCGGTTTGAGTGTTTTTTTAATTATTAAAGCTCCGATTTTTCAGCTTCTTAAATGTGAATATTTTCTGGTTTCTTTGCTTCGTATAACAAAGAAATTATTAAAATGGAATCATTTGTTTTTTTGACAAAACAAGACATTTGAGAACACCATCACTTCAAGGTTTGGGAAGCATATTTTTTTTAATGTTTTTAACTTTAAAAAACTGCCCAATCTGCTGCAGCTGCTTAATCTGCATCAAGTAACAAACTGTGCTGCTGAGAGGAGAGACTGCATCTCTGAACAAGCACAGGCTTTGACCTGTCTGAGCTGTTACAGAGGAAATCATCCCTCTCGTTCTACAACACAGGTATTGCTGAGGTTTGTTGTCAAAGTTAAACAAATGTTAACCTACCCTGACTGCATGATAGGATAAATGTATAGACAGAATTAAATACCAAATGGTTATTACCAACTGGCATAAACAGTGAATGATGTGTTTTGAAAAAACATGAAATTGTATTTATCAAATTATTAGATGTGTATATTATATTATATATTAGATGTGATAATCTACCGCTTTATCCTCCACATGAGGGTCATGGGTGCTGGTGTCAATCCCAGTTGATACAGGGTGAAAGGCAGGGTTCACCCTGGAACGGTCACCAGTCCATCACAGGGCCAAATAGAGACAGAAAACATATATCTCTGAAAACAGACTGCTTCCTCCCTGTCTCACTTGAGAAACAAATGGAAACAGATGCACTCTCACTTTCCTGTATGCGGTTTACCACGGTAACCGTGGTCATAAATTACATACCTAAATGTTCTTTATTAAAGAACGCACAAGTCTTTGTTTGGTTAATTGCTCATTAACTAAAGTCAAATAGGTTATAGGTGCTATTTTACCATTAATATTATTATTGCATAAAAGACTGAAATCACATTCAGCATTATAGCAATTTTTAGGACATCAAATAAATATCAAAGGCAACATCACACAAAAGGGCTGTTTATTTTATAATAAATTAATATTGCACCTTCCTTTTTAATATTTAGATGGTTTTATTTTGAAACAATTTGAATGTCCGTCATAATATCTTTCCCCTGGAATATCATGGTACAACCCACTAGTCCCAACTCCTAATTTGTTGACCAAAGCCTCAAGACCATCAGGTAGAGAACAGTGTTTTCAGCTGTGAGTGACACATTTGCCTCTTGTTTTCTGTATCCTCTCTGTCTGTCTCATTGTGCACAGTAATCATGGCAGAAGCCCACCAAGCGGTGGCCTTCCAGTTCACAGTCACTCCTGAGGGCATTGACCTGCAGCTGTCTCACCAGGCCCTCACTGAGATCTACCTCTCTGGTGTACGCTCCTGGAAGAAGCGAATCATCAGACTCAAGGTATATCCTTCACTCCTCTTCTCCTCCTCCTCCTCCTCCTCTGAAGATGTCAGCACTTGCTTGTCTTATCGGCTTGTCTATGCCAAGGTTTTAATGTTGACGTTTTGTATAGTGTGTTGGGGGTAAGTACTACAACAGAAATCAATTACCAGTTTTTTGGACCTTACAAAATAACAAAACAAAATTAATATTACTTCACAATCAGGATACATTAATTAACAGTTAGTAAATGCTGTAAGCATACATTATTCAAGGCACCTGTGTACAGTTAAAGTATAGCAAAATCTCTAAAGCACTTATTTTCATGTGGTATCTAAATTGTAAATGTTTTGTATTTATATAATGCTTTTCTAGTCTCGATGACCTGTCAAAGCTGCTTTGCACTACAGTTTTGTCATTCACCAATTCACACCCATTCACTCACACTCATCTATGTGCAGCACATCTTCTATCGCTCATCTTTCATTCACACACTGCCGGCACAGCTGCAATGTGGGGTTAAATGTCTTGCTCAAGGACATGTGTAGGGCATGTAGATTAGTGAAGCTGGGAATGGAGCCCACAACTTTCCAGTTAAAAGAGGACTCGCTATACCACTGAGCTACTGTCGCCCTTTTATCTGGTAATGTTGTTTGCTGATCCAGGTGTAAATCTTCAAAGTTTAGTGTTTAGTAGTGAAATTAAACAGTGGGTCTACTGCTTCTCTGGTCAAACACCAGCTACTGTATTCACATTTTTACATTGGCTTAGGCCTTATCCAAATGGAAACTCAACATAAACAATCTCTTTGTGGATTTGAAAAAGTTTTCTGTAAATATGGCGTCGTTTCAGGAAATGTTTTTATCCACATGAATCCCCTCAAAACAATTGTAAACTGTGTTAAACATATGCCAGGCCTGTAAGTGATGCTGTAGTGCTGCTACACCAAAACCAGAGAAGACGTTGAGAATGCGCATTTTAAATAAAGCTTAATAAGTATACATTACAATGTGTACATTCACAGAAACAGAATTAAAAAAAAGCCAGAATAAGTTTTCATAAAGTGACCAAACAATTTCCATTCACAAGAAGAAGTGGACGGTGATGAATACAAAGATAAGCATCAGCAAATGCAAGCAAAAGAGAGGTGGGATTATGACATCAGTGTTTTCCCAAAGTATATTGGTTGTCTATGCAAAAACACAAGGGTGGTTTGAGATTTCCTTGCTGATGCGAAAAACCTCAAATCCACTAGTGGATTTGCCCTTTTTCAGGCCCATACTCCACAACTGATTCAAATGGTCAGCTCATCATCAAGCTCTGCAGAAGCCTGATAAAGACAAACTCATTTGAATCAGGTGTGTTGCAGCAGGGTAACATCTAAAACATGCAGGACAGTGTGAGCTGAGGACCAATGTTGAAACATCTGTCTGTCTGACTGTTAATCATTTAACTGTCTAACGCAGAGGTGTCAAACTGGTGGCCAGCGGGCCACATGTGGCCCACTACTTAATGTAACAATGAAAACATGGCCTGCAATCTCCTCTTTCTTCAAACAGAAAGAGGTGTGCATTTGCTATATAAGACGTTTGAGTTTAATGATTGCATTATTTAATGTATTACATTCAATATTATATTACATATATAGGATTGTGTTGTGTTTTAATTACGGTTGTCAGTTTTATCTAATAATAGATTTATTTTGCATCATAAATATGTTTCTATTGTTAGGTATACATCATTCTATACCCTAACAAGCACTTTTACTTTGAAATTCGGTGAAATATCATCATGAATATTTTCACTGTGATGGAATGATGGAATATTATGTCATAATTTTAAGCTCATATTGCCCACCCGCTACTGAACAGTTGTTCCCACTTCTTTTTCTCTAGACTGGCCCCCTGTTAACCAGACTAGACACTCATTAGCCCCCAGGTCATTTCAAACTTGGCATGTGACTTATAAAGGGTATCAGTGTGTGCAGTGCTTACTTTGACATTGTTTGGATAAGAAATGCAAGAGATGTTGGTAGAAATGCAACAGATACAGTGTATTGCTAAAAGAGTTGCTTCTGCACCCTATCACAGTGCATGGTAACTGCACCAGTGACAGTATAAAGGAGAAAACCCCAAAGAGCATAATAGTAACAATTACAAACAATCAGAATAATGCATGAACTTGATTGTTTTGTGACAGAAAAGGGAATTAAAGTCAATCTTTCTTCTTTAACACATACAGAACAGTGTCGTAACAGGTGTGTATCCAGCTAGCCCCTCCTCCTGGCTTTTTGTGGTCATAGCAATCCTGGCTACCATGTACACACGCTCCGATCCCTCCATGGGCCTCATAGCCAAGATACAGGAGCACCTGCCCGTCAGGTAACTCATCTCATGGCTCTGAGAGAAACAGTAAAGGTTAATGATAACACAAAAACGTGTCACAGAGAGGTCAGTGTGCAGTAGATATAGGACATTATAAAGTGATAGTTTAGTTTTTTGAAGTGTTATATAAGGTGCTGACTGCACTGTGCACACCCCCCCATGCCATAAACCATCCTGAGACATGAAAACACTGATATTGATTTTATTTATTAAGTTTTTCTCTTATGATGCAACAATTTGTGAGCAAGCCCCCATGTCTAACACTGGCTCTTGTCACAGGGGGCATGCACAGCCCAGTCAGCACTGACTATGTGTCAGTACCTCATACAGCCACAACAACATAACTTCTCATTTTTCCATCTTCACCGTCTTCTTTATCTTTCTACATCCCTTTCTCTCTACTACTCCTCCTCATATAAACCCAGTGTTACATAAACCTTTAAGGTAAAGGAATTTTGTTCTTTTTGAGGTGGAAATTGACGGATTTTATGAGATTTATAGGGATGCACAATATTATCAGCACATTATTATCAACCCAGTATTGTTTCGGCTCTCTCTCTATCTAGCGATCTATCTATCAGCATATGGAATATCGGCAAAAAATCCAAAACTGTGCTTCCATAAAGGTTTCCTACCTTGATATTTCTCTTGTGAAAAACCAGTTTTTAATTAGTTTCTCATTTCTCTTCGCTGATCCTTGTTTATTTTTTGTTAGTTTTATTCTGCCCTCCTTCCTTAATTCATGTATTTATTGTTCCCCCCCCTCCCCCTTTATCCATCTAATCCCGCATCTCCAGCCAGTCGATGAGTACACAGTGCCAGGTGGTGGTGTCAGCAGTGCTCTTCAGCACTATGCTATGGCTGTTGCTCATCTTCACCATGCGCTTGTGCCTCAAGCAGCTCCTGTCCTATCACCGATGGATGTTTGAGCAACATGGCAAAATGTCCAACACCACCAAAGTCTGGGTGGTCAGTTCACTTTTAAACCTTTTTTTAATTCTTCCTCAGGGATGTGATATCTGGTGACTCATTTACAGTAAATACTGGCGTTAAACTGCAGCCTACAGTTTCATGTAACCCTTATTTGGTTAATTTGTTTTTTTTTTACTGTGTCATATAGGGTAACAATTATTGATAATTTTCATAACTGATTAGATTTTTGTTCTCCACTGATCGATTAAATTGTTAAGGGCTGGGTGATATGGGAAAAAAATCTAATCTTGATATAGATATGTATCCTGATATAAATCTGATCAATAATTCTGCAGCGCGATATGGTTTATAAATAATATCTGGATATTTTTAGGCTATATTAAAATTATATTAAAATTGCCTATAAATATTATCAGATTCTTCTATGGCACAAACTAGGCTTAAAATGATAGAAGTCTTATTAAGTGACTTCTTTAAATATAATGTTGATTCCATGTATTATACATTTTTTTTATGATATATAGTGTGTTTCTCTAATTAATTCACTATAATAAATATGATGCAACAGGATAAGTCATCAAGATACCTTATCATGGTCGACGATTTCCATTTCCAACGATGCTGGTTGGTGTCTCCCAATCCTGGGAATGATATTTGATATTCTCAAATGTCTTGTTTTGTCCGCAAACCAAAATTATTCAGTTTGAATGATCTCTTTGTTTTAAGGAGAAAAGAAAATATTTACTTTTATGAATATGGAAAATCAAGAGAGCTTGTTTTAATAATAAAAAAAATGCTCAAACTGAGTAATCGATTATCAGAATAGTTGACGCTTAATTTACCAATCGATTAACAACTGATTAAACTTTGCAGCTCCATTGTCATATGAATGAATGTGTTGGTCTTTTTCAGAAAATTTATTGAAGAAAATAAATAAAATGATAAAAATAAATCAGAGGAAAATGAAAAGAATTTTTTTCAGAAACTTTTATGATGCTTGCAAAGCCTACATGATGAAAGACTAAAAGACAGATAATTCTTCCTCTAAATATTTGATTGTATACATGCTTGTGTGTCTTTGCCAGGCGCTGGTGCGGATCTTCTCTGGCAGGAAGCCTCTACTCTACAGCTACCAGGGTTCGTTGCCAAACCAGCCTGTGCCTGCTGTCAAGGACACTGTCAAGAGGGTGAGAAAACATCACACCGACCAGAGCAAATAACAAACATGCTAATGTTTTCTTTAGGAAATGTCCTAGCATTGAAATAAGTAAAAGGAGAGCATAAAAGTATATTATTTATGTCAAACTAAGTAAAATGTCAATCAAGTGAACATCACACAACCACGGTTAAAAACATCATCTTGTTCCAGATCCGATCTCATGTATTCACAAAAGTTACATCCAGGACGTTTTTTAATGCCAGCTGTGAACAGTTGTGTAACCAACCCTTTGTGATTTATCTCTCTTAAATTGTGCTTATTATTTCTTAAACATGCCATATGTGTTTTGTTTAGTACTTGGAATCTGTGCGCCCTCTAATGGATGATGAGAAGTATGAGCATATGACAAAGCTGGCAACAGAGTTTGAGAGCAGCCTTGGTAAGCGCCTGCAGTGGTACCTCAAACTCAAAGCTCTCTGGGCATCCAACTACGTAAGTGAGTCACCACAACACTCTACTATTGGTGCGTTCCTTTGTAAGGAACAGGGATTTCCATCTCAGAAATTTTCCATCTCAGTTGCTACGCTGTTTGTGTGTGAAAAATAACATGTATAATGTAGTTATCAATAGTTTCTTTTCCTAATAACGGCTAGCCTTAGATCCTTTTACCTTCATGTTTTTTACGCCTTTAACTGGAACATGGTGAACCCAATTGGGGATGATGTCACTCCCAGTTCCGTCTTCCGAGTTTAGTTGTGGAACAAAATGGAAAGCAGCGTATACTTTAAGTGTAACTTAAATGTTGAATGCAAAACAGTATAAAATTCCACTGACAAAGTAACATTTCTAAGGTTTCAGTGTTTTAAAAACTTGCAAAGATTCTGAGGATTTAATGCTCATGTGTTTATGTGAGTAATGCGATGGCCACTGAGATTTTCTATGTGTGTTAGGTTAGTGATTGGTGGGAGGAATATGTCTACTTACGGGGACGAAGCCCAATCATGGTCAACAGCAACTACTATGGCATGGTATGGAAATCACTTTAGAAAGTTCTCTTATAATGTTCCTGTTTACTCAGTGTAGTTTCCACTGTGCTCTCTGTCATTTCCAAGGATACAGACATGTGATCGTTCTGAATCATTTTGTCAAGTTAACATCACATTTGTCTCTCTTCTCCTCAGGACTTGTACGTGACACCCACACCTATCCAGGCAGCCAGGGCAGGCAACAGCATTCATGCGTTCTTCCTGTACCGCCGCAAACTCAACAAAGAGGAGATAAAACCTGTGAGTGTAGCCACTACTCTTTCCCAGCTGCTCCATATATTGTATACAGACCCTGGTCAGACCTGGTATTAACATCCATCTTGAATGATCGGAACATGTGCAGATCTTACCAAGTACATATCTGAACGCTCCCAATCTGCCCTGAATGTTCAGCTCTGATCTCAAAAACATCATTTAGATGTGGTTTGTGGATGAATGTGCTCATAATCCTGAGCTGCAATAATGGTGACCATCCTGAGGATGCATTTGAGACCACTCCGTCTGAGAGGCTGACGTCCTCTCTCTCTCTCTCTCTCTCTCTCTCTCGCAAATTTATTTACACCAACCAGTGCTCTATGTTGATTTATTTTTAGTCACTGGGACAATATTAACTCTAGGGCTGCAACTATATACAAATGTTTTATCAATGGTTGTACTGATAAAAACAAATCTTTCTTCTCTAATGACTACCAAATTTATGATGCATTATAACAAGGTGACAACAGCAACAAACATTCAGTTAGTGGAGTGCATGTGTGTTTGCAGAATTGATAAAATTTAAGAGATTCCTTAATGCAACTTGAAGCTGCTCTTCTGACCTCAACACAAGTAGATCCTGCAGAAGTGTTGAGATTTACCAGGTCGGTGAATGCATCTCATTAGCTGCTCCTGTTAGTTCAACACACAATAATCCCTGCATTACTGTCACTAGTTCTCATGCGCTGGAGTTGCAAAAATTGCATTTTGGTCAGAAATGCCTGTATTTATTATTAACAGCCTGTTTACATTTACATCCATGTGAATAGAGTTCAGTTATTCACATGCACGCACACACACACACACACGCACACACACACACACACACACACACACACACACACACACACACACACACACATATTGAAAGATCATCAGATACATTTGCAGAGTCAGGCTCCTGAGAAACATCATTTATATTCTTGCTAATAGACATAATGTCCATGTGTGTTTAAATAAAAGGCAGAAAAGTCAGTTTTAGTGTTTAAGGTATTGCAAACAATGGCTAAGCTGAGTTTTGTTTGCATCCATGTTTTTCCTGACTTCTTGACGCATTACAGTTGAGAAGTTGTAAACGTCAACATATTTCAGACTAGCAAAGGCCTAATATACTGTGGAACAAATGCGATACAAGTGCTATAACAATATAAGTGGCAGTGTTTGTTTCTGTTGTGTTTGAGATTCTAACTCTGGCTATGTGAGGTTGCTCCCAGTATCCAAGGTTTAAATTCTAAAACTACAAATGGAATACACCTATCCATGTGTGATCAGATCACTGAGGATGGATGTGTCTATCAGGTCTGAACGGGACTTTCTCTATTCATGTCATTGCTATGGCAGCCAAATATTTCTTTAAAAATGCAAAAATATTAACTGATAATATACATGTTATTACAGACTGTGAGGTTGATTGTGTGAGTCTGATAAATCCATCAGTGTTAGTGTGTCTGGACAGTCTATGGTACATATCATGCATTTTCATTCATTTAATAAATTGTGTTTTGTGAGTGAAGACATTCCCTCATGCTCATTCCTCACTCCCTCCTGGTGTACTTTCCTCTGCTCGCTTAATTTCTCTTTCTTTACCTTTTTATTGTTTTTTTTCTCTCTCTCTTGAATTTTTTTTCTTTGCTTGACTATTATATATTCCTCCACTGCTTTCCTCTGTTCTTCTCCCTGTGCTTTTGCCTTTGTCTCCTCCTCTATGTTTCCCAGAGTCGTATACCAGGCACTGTCATTCCTCTGTGTGCTGCTCAGTGTGAGAGGATATTCAACACCACACGCACTCCTGGAGAGGAGACCGGTAAAGAGTCTGACGTCTACACACATACGTAGACACACACTGTGGCTACACACTGATCCTGACAGTGTTCATGTACAGTATGATACATGCCTGAACATGAGCAGTTAAAGTGATATTTCAGGTTCTTTTGAAATGTGGTGGACATACAGTCAGCACTGACTTCCCTGTGTATGTCCCCTGAACCAAGCACCAGGCTGATGCCTTGTCCACATGTAGGTATCATTAAAAATTGAGCTTTTTTGTGATTTTTTTTTCCACTGGAATTTTCAGTGATGTACTACAGTCAAACCGAAATGGTGATGTTTCAAGACTTGTGTGTGAAGTATTCCACAATAATGGATGTCACCAGTAGCATTTCTGTACTTGTTTACCAAAACCCTATTTGCCTGCTTACAACTACACATGGTTGTGATAGACCATCAGGAGGACCTTCAACTTCCTCCATGCAGACACACTATTGCTCACTGCCAACGCTGGCTTTGGACCAGATTTGGATGAATAGTGAATGGTGGGATACTGTTGTTAACGCAGTTGTCCTTCCAGTAGAATGGAGAGAGAGAATTTACATGAGGAGAACATCTCTTCTGTCGCTGAGTGTAATATGCATTGCTTTGTAGCTGGAGATATTTTTAAAAACAAACCTGTGTGGATTGAGCTTTTTTTTTTTACAAAAACAGCAGCAGAAAATATAAATTTTTAGAAATATCTCGCTACATGTAGACTTGGCTGATATAGATTTTTTTATGGCTGACAAAGCTGGTCAATAATTGAATGATAATGATAAACAACAGACAAAATTGGTTCATGGAAAAAAAAACTAAACTAAATAATAAAATAATAATAATAAGTAATTACTTATCAAACAACACTTATTTAACACTTATTAATGTATAAACTAAATATTAAACATAAAATAAATAATCAAAAAACTGAACTTTTTTAAAGAAGATATCAAAGCTTCCTCTGAATTTCTTTGTGTTGGAAAACATTTGGCTAATTAATGTACTCAAAAAATATATTAAACTTTATTCTCATCAGTTTCTGATATTTTAAATGGTGCATATTACATCTTTAAAATGTCAAGACAAAAGCAGGTTTAAATTTTTATTAGGTGAGCCTTCTGTGACTACATTCTATTCACAAACATGTTTTCAGTAAGAGCAAATTTGCTGGGTTCTGGTAAAGGTAACCACACACCCAAAAAACCCTGAAAAATCACTTTAATGTGCATAATGAATCCTGCACTAGCTTCACTGTAAGGTTCCACTACTGTAGAGATGATGAGGCATAGAGAAGATGTCTGGCACTGCATCATGGGATAAAAATTTTGGAGAAAGTCCATGTGTGTGTGAGTGTGTATGGTCTGATTTCCTGAAGCAGCACATCTGCTGTACAGCCATCCCTCATCTGTCTCATGCTGCTCTCTGGTCTCACCTCAGGTCTATATGGGTTTATGTGAAAGTTCTATTGCTAACCAGTATCTTTTTTTCTTCTTTTTATACTTTGACCTTATTCTTCCCAATTAATCTTGGTTTTCTCATTATTTTACCCCCAACACTTCTTTCTTTCTTCCCTGTACTTTTTGTTGGCCCCTCCTTTATCCTACTTAGTGGTTGTTAAGGTCTGCAGTTCCTTGCTGTTCCTATCAGTTTGAGCGGATGTTTGACACTTGTCGAATCCCTGGAACCCAAACAGGTAGCAATTATATTTTTACACAGACACCCCCATCCAAATTTTGAAATGTCAAAACCACAGTAGAAATATGCTTCATGTTGTCACTGTGTATAATTTACAGTATTATACATATTGTTATTGTCCATCCCATTACTGAACAAGCATGTCCTGTCAGAAATCACCAGAAGAAACAAAGATTACAACACTGCTCTTTATTCATGAATGCCTGTCTCTACAGTGTTTTCCGTTAATTATCTAGACTGTAGCAGTCATATTTCACTTTGTCCCACCACATTTTCATAAAGAACCAAAAGATTTTTACACAGCCATTAGGGTTGGATGATATGGCATTAAAATACGATGTGAGCTTTTCTCACACTAAACTGACTCACTCTCACTCATGCCCTACTGCTTTATTCTCCACATGAGGGTCATGACAGGGGTGCTGGCGCCCATTCCAGCTGACATAGGGAAAAAGGTGGGGTATACCCTGAACAGGTAGTTGGTCCAGCACAGGGCCACATAGAAACAAACATTCACTCTCACACCTATGGTCAATTCAGTAGTGTCAAATTTGCTGCAGTTTGGACTTCTTGCTGCAAAGGCAAGAGTGCTAATCACTACACCAACCATGTAACTCACAATTTTTTGTATATTTTTCCCATCTCAAAGAGAAACTACAAATGACAAAGAAATAGAAATGACAAAAAAGTTATATGCTTATTTCAATCCTTGAAATAAGCATATAAACAAGATGGCAGGCCCTGCCGGTGTAAACAGCATTAGAATTTTAGCTTTTCAGTATGCTTTCTACTGGCTTCAAACAATGTCCCAGTTTTCAGGGATCTTATCTTAATCAAGGGAGCTCAAGGGTAGCTTCTATAGTGAGGGATAAGGGGTAAAACAATTTTATTAAAAACATTTGTGAATTATTGGTAAAATTGATTTATCACCCTTCCCTACTTACCATAATATGAAAACCTTGTGTTTTGCCCTGTTTCCTCTTTGCAGACACTGTTAGTTTTCCTCATGCTACCTCTTACTTGCCCCTGCACAAGCAATTTCACGCTTTTACTAACAAACTTTCCATTGTCCATGCCGAGAGTCAGCTTCATATTTCTAGCTACTTTCGGAGAGCTACAGCTCTTCAACTGTAGTCAGTTTGCAGTAAAATATTATTTATGAGTGATTGAGTTGCTCCAGCTGTCCTTCCAACTCTTTTAGGACAATTTAGAACAGTCTTATTTTTATTTATTTTTTTTAATATAGTTATTTAATAGGAACAGTACACTTTAACATAATCCCAAGACAGAGCATGAAGCTGATGTGCTGCGTAGAGTTTTGTAGCAATTGCTAATTTGCAACTCTTGTCCATACTTTGGAAAATACATTATGAAAATATCTGTAAATATATGACAATACAACACAGTGAAATTCATCACAGCATATGTACAAAGAACACACACATAAACCATACAACAGTTGTAAAAAGTATGTTAGATAACATAAGTATGGCTCTGATTTGATTGGAGCCAATCTTCAAAGTAAAAGATTTTTATATCTGAAATTGATTTGATTCCATTCAATTGACAGCCTTTTTATAGAAAAAGCAGATTGTCCAAACATAGAGAAACAGTATTGATGCAGTATTTTACAGTTAGTATTCACTGTGATCCTAGTTACTCTCATATTGTCTTGTTTTTGGGGGGTAGGGGGTTTATGGAGTGCTTGTGGATAATTGAAAGTTGGATATAATTTAAATATATTAAATATCACTAATGATTTATACATCCAAACAAAAACTGAATCAGGGTGAACATATCTGTAAAAATGTATTGAATAAACATGCATAAACCCACAGTAAATGAAGTGCATTTCTAATGTATTTGTGTTTCATTGATTACTACCTACTTTGTTGTATACACCCCCCACTCCCCTTTCTTTTACATGTGAAGACACTGTGCAACACTGGCAAGACAGTGACTACATAGCCGTATACCACAGGGGTCGGTATTTCCGTCTGAGGGTGTACCAGGCGGGCAGACTCCTGTCCCCCAGGGAGATTGAATTCCAAATCCAGAAGATCCTCGATGATCCTTCACCTCCCTCTGCAGGAGAGGCCAAACTCGGCGCTCTCACTGCTGGAGACAGGTCGGCTTAACTAGCCTCAAGTGATGAAAGCACACAGCCCACCATATCCTGAATCGCATTCATTATGATTATATCTTTGTTACCCAGAATTCCTTGGGCTAAAGCCAGGCAGACATATTTCAGCAGCGGGATCAATAAACGCTCTCTGGACTGCATCGAGAGAGCCGCCTTCTTTGTGACCTTGGATGATGAAGAGCAAGGCATACTGGGAGACGACCCTCAAGCCAGTTTGGATCGCTATGCCAAGTCCCTGTTACATGGCAAATGTTATGACAGGTATTGTGTTGTTGTCCAGTCTACACAGTGACAATTTCATGGTGGAGAACTGAAAATACTCAATGATTAGTAGACATATAGTAATTTAAATTCATATTGAGCTGTTGCTCCAGTTGCTCTGTTGTTACTTGCCATTTTAAATTTTTTTTTTTTTTTTTTTTTTTTTTTGTCGACATTTTGTCATTCGTCAAGGTTCATTGATCTAACATTGGAATTCAGCCTCTTGAGGATCCTTCCTTAACTTAAAAAGCACTTTTTGTCTTGTTTTTGAGGTGGTTTGACAAGTCCTTCTCAGTTGTTTACTACAAGAATGGAAAGAATGGCATAAATGCAGAACATTCATGGGCTGATGCGCCAGTTTTGGCACACTTATGGGAGGTAAGGAAAATGACAGAAAAGAAGAATGCACACAGTTGTGGCCCTGAAGGGAGTCCCTCACTGCTGTTCATGTCTTTTCAGTACACACTAGCCACCGACTGTTTCCAGCTGGGTTACAATGCAGAGGGCCACTGCAAAGGAGATGTGGATGCATCACTACCAAAACCACAGAAGCTGAACTGGGAAATCCCTCCAGAGGCGAGTCATTCATTCTTTCTCCCATTTGGCCAAAAAACACAGCTTCTTTATCCTTTGTCAGCAACAATCCATTCTGACTGTTTCAAGTTTTTTACTCTCACTTTGGTACATTTCCCAAATGGTATTAGCAAAGTAGTAAATGTGTTTTTGAATGGTGTGAGGACCCTACTGAAAATGTTGTGTTTGTGTTTGTCTCAGTGTGAGGAGCAGATTGCTCAGTCCCTGGCAGTGGCCCAGGCTCTGGCTGATGACGTGGACTTCCATGTTTTATCCTTCCAAGACTTTGGCAAAGGAAAGATCAAGAAGTGTCGAGTCAGTCCAGACGCCCTCATTCAAATGGCTCTTCAGCTGGCCTACTACAGGGTGAGTCTCCTTCTTAAGCCTGAACCATAGCAGGAACAGAGGACTAATGTTTTGGCTTTGTCCTCCAGCATATTGGATCTGAAAACAGTGACCATACATGTATATCAAGAATTGTAACATAAAAGTGGTTAGTGCTTATGGTTGGGCAGATGAACAGTGTCATTGTCTGTTACCAATGGCTGATGGATGTCATGATCATGATGTTATGCTCCCTCTCTGCCAAATGCACACAAATGCATTTAATGGTCCCTGCCATAAGTTAAAGTTAAAAGTAAAACAGTATAGATTTTCACTGTAATCCTCTGCTTCTTTTAAATAGTATGGCTGCAGCATTAACACATGCAAGTATCCTTGGTATTCAAGCTTTTTCAAGATGCATGTAATGTGTAATATACACTATGTGACATTAGGAAAAAAAGATTGCGATAGACAGACATTTATTAAAACTGCAGGAAATTCAGGTAAACTAAGCAACTTGGAATTAAGTATCTTGCCCAGGGACACCTCAGCATGTAGACTAGCAGAGCCAGTAACTAAACCCTCAACCTTCTAGTTGAAGGATGACTTGCACTACCACTCATCACTCAGTCGCACTACTACTGAATGTATACCCTCAGTCAGAGCAGAGTCTGGCTCAAGCTGATCTGGGCGCTCTATGCATGTTCCACAGTTCCCACCCCGGCTAAAACCTGGATATTAAAAGAAGAAGCTAGTACATTGAAGAATGAGACAACAGCAACCAAAACATTGTGAAATTCAGGCAAAGAGGCTGATTTTATGCTCCTTCAGCTTGAAGAACTGAATAATTTTAAGTTGATGGATAGTAGGAAGACTTGGAATGATGCTCGACATGCTAACAACTAGCTGCAAACTAAAGCAGAAACCACATAATACTGACAGATTTGCACACACTTAAAACAACAAATCATGACATGGGTGCTTGTATACTGGGACAGGAACAGTTGTCTTATTGAAAGACATTGAAATTGGGAAGACTCTGATGTGTCCAATGACATTAAAATCGCACGTAAAACTGTTGAAATCAGCCTAAAATTGGAAGGCACCCAAGATTGAGCCAATTAGGCCAAATCCTGCCAATTTTCCAAAGTCAAAGTTTCCCATTTGCAACAACTGAGTGGAAGTTATGAAGCTGACTTGTAGTAGTTGTAAGTTAGTTGTAAGTTACACTTCATAGGTATAGTCAATTAACAGGAAACTATTAATAATGAAAAAAAGAGTTGCAACAGCTATTTTTGTCAGGACACACTGATCTCACACAGATCGTACAACAACTCAAAGAGACTGCACATTTGTGTGTGTGCTTTGCTGTCTGACTCTCTGGCAGCTAAACACTAAGAATGTATCATATCTTTGCATTTGTACATTAGATTATTGATAGTTATAGTTGCATATAAAGTTTGCATTTTATTGTGTCATAGACCCGCAAGACGTTCTGCCTGACGTATGAAGCTTCCATGACGCGTCTGTTCAGAGAAGGTCGCACAGAAACTGTTCGCTCCTGTACCAATGAGAGCTGTGCCTTTGTGCGAGCGCTGGAGGGTGGAGAGGTAAGACCATGGAAACTGTCAGGTACAGTGTGGTTGTGTGTATGAGGTACTTACACATGACTGCACTGCACATTCCTGTTGCGCCCAGAACCAATCGGAGACACTGTTACCTTGTCCACATTAAAACTTGGACAACTTAGTTTTTCTTCAATGAAAATGGAGACTTTTGAAAACTCCAGCCAAAGGAGATTTTTAATAACTCAGGGTTCACAGTTTATGTGTGGATGGGGAAAATGCTGATGTACTGGAATGTGACAGGAAAAAGGTTACAATTGAGGATGAAATTATTAGCCCCCCTGTGAAAATGTCAACAGAGCAAAGAATTTTTAACACAGCTTTTTCAAACATCCTGTGTTGTCATGTAGATGAGATATTTTCAAAAAACAAACCTGTTTTTCTTTTTAAGTGTCAGCGGAAAATATCAACTTGGCATGAGGCTCACTTTAATGTTTAGGCAAAAAAGTCCATACATAAAATCTGTATTTTACATCACAGCAAACAGGAGTTGTTTTAAGTTCTAATGTGCTGTTTTCTGATTCAAGGGTTGGAATCCTATGTTGAGATTTACCTCAGTGATGCAAACGTACTAAATGAGGCAGCAGTAGAAACAGCAACTCCTGTGTCCCTGTGAGAGAAAAAAAACAATGATTTTCTCAATTGACCGGTGCAGCTTACAAAAGTGAGTTTTCCCTTGGAAAAGGCTGTGTAACAGCAAGATAAAGCAGTGGACATTTTCTTAGGATATCATATGCCATAAGCTGGCATACAATGAAAAAGATCATCTGTATGCAGAACTGTTCAGAGCCTTTTGCCACTGCAGCTATAAATGTGTGCTTTGCCACTCATCTCATTGTCCATCAGGCAGCAGAGGTGTGCAGACGTTTGTTCCGGTCAGCATCTGAGAAGCATCAGCATCTGTACCGCATGGCGATGACTGGAGCTGGTATCGACAGACACCTCTTCTGCCTCTACGTGGTTTCCAAATACCTTGGAGTGGAGTCTCCGTTCCTGAAAGAGGTTTATGTGTCTTTATTCAGTCCAGTTCAGTTTGGTTTTGCGTCTGTTTGGTGGGACGTCAGTGAACTGATGTGTTGCTTTGTTGTTGCTGTTCCAGGTGTTGGATGAACCCTGGCGTCTGTCCACCAGTCAGACTCCAGTCCAGCAGGCGGAGCTGTTTGACATTGTCAACCACCCAGAATACATCTCCTGTGGAGGGGGCTTTGGCCCGGTCAGTGTCATGCTACATTGGCATTTGTTTTTGTTGGCCTGTTGGTGCAGATACACACAAAAATTAGTTCAGGAGAATCTACAAAATATTTTTTTATTGTATCGGGTTTTTATTGACATGGAACAGGCATTTTGGGACCACTGACAGGCTGTTTTTGGAAAAGGGGTCCTAGAGTCGGAAGCGCAAGTGTGACTACTTCCTGTTACCACTTATATATTACGACAGATGTGAAGTGAGAGTACTTTATTTTACAGAATTAACTAATACAATAAAGATATCATAAGAACATGTATTTTATTTTACAAGAATAAAATATGTGTTTCATACTGTGTATGAAGAAAAAAAAGGGTCCTCTTTGTTTATTTTATCACTCACTCTCCCTTACTCATCTTCTACCACTTTGCTGCTCCACTGAGGGTCACAGGGGGCGGTGGTGCCTAATCCCCGCTGACATAGAGTGAGAGGCAGGCTACACCCTGGACATGTAATCAGTCCATTGCAGGGACACATAGAGACAAACAACCATCTGCTCCCACATTCACACCTACAGGCAGTTTAGAGTGTTCAATCGGCCTAATCCTTTTTCTTTCTAATTTCTTTCTTTAGCTGCCCTGACTTTCTTTATTCTGCCTTTGTTTCTGCGATTGTACAAATTGCGATGTATACATATTCAAATAAAGCTTTATTTAAAATTAAGGTTGTACACAGTACACAAGCTCAACAACACCTCCTTCTCTGTTTTTGGTGTGTTTCTTTAACAGTGTTACAGCACCACATACAGGCCTGACATATGCACTACAGCATTTAGAGTTGTTTTGGGGGGGGGGGGGGGGGGGGGGGGGGGGGGGGTTTGTGTGCATGAAAACATTTCTCAAAACAATGCCATGTTTGTGGAAAAGGTAAAGTGCCGCTTTGGTGTGGATAAGGCCTTACTGTGTTTTTTTTGTTTGTTTGTTGGTTTACAGGTGGCTGATGATGGTTATGGAGTGTCTTACTACATTCTGGGAGAAAACATGATTAATTTCCACATCTCGTGCAAGCACTCATGTCCAGACACTGTGAGTAGTTAGTAGTAGTTTTAACACTGCATAAGCAAACTCCTCAACATGGAGCCAGAACTGTTGAATCAGAACTGGACTGAATTTCTTATGTAATCTTTATATATATTTTAGTAGAGTATATACAGCATATATATATATAGTATGTGCATTTTTCAAAGCATATCATTATATTCTGAATGAACTAGTTTTATCAAATAACTGGAGCCAATTATAATATCAATTTATTAAGTTCCTTAGTGAACTCCTAAAAAACTACAATAAGCACAGTTGTTGACATGTTTTCTGTCACTCTGCATACATCATCCGGATTGGTTGTGGTTCTATCCAATTGTGTACAGAGGCATTTTCATCTATGTCCTGTGATGTATGCCATAAAGTATGTTTTTGTGACACAAACCTGAAACTAGAAGTTCGATAGTGCCAGTGCAGACGATGCAGACCTGCTGAGGCTTTGGCGACATTCACCTTGTTAATGTGCCATCAAAGTAATCTTAGAGACATTATTTGAAGGTTGAAAACCACCATTGTGTCACTTACTCCTGCTTTGCTTTGTGTTTCCCTTCAAGGATGCACACAAGTTTGGAGCTCAGATCAGAAAAGCCTTGCACGACCTGATCCAGCTGCTGATCCCCGGCCCAAAAGAGCCCAACAGTACAGCACAGAGTCGAACAGAGGCTAAGAAAGATCTGTAGGTGGTTCCATTTGAGGAAAAAGCTGAAATCACCTATTATGAAATGAGAAGACAATTTTGTTTCACTTTTGTGTTTGGAGATTTTTACACCCAGTGAGATGAGACATCTTTATGGAGGAAGTGCAATGATGGAGGTGGTGTTTGGATTTGTGTGTGTTCATATTAGAGCTGTGTGTGTGTAGCTGGTATTCCTTATGTTGTGGGGACCTAAATCTTTTTTACACAGTCACATTATGGGGGCAAAAATCAAGTCCCTATAATGTAAAAGAATACATTTTAAGGTGAAGACATGTTTTAAAGTTATGTTAAGTTTAGGGTCAGGTTTAGGGTTTGGCCAGTAGTAATTATGGTTATGGTTAGAATAAGTCTCCAGGAAATGAATGTAAGTCAATGCATGTCCTTTGAAGTCATGGGAACCTGTGTGTCAAGTCAAGTCAATTTTATTTATATATAGCCCAACATCACAAACACAATTTGCCTCGAAGGGCTTTACAGTCTCTACAGCAAGTGACACCCTCTGTCCTTAGACCCTCACATCGAGTGAGGAAAAACTCCACAGAAAAAACCCTTGTACAGGGAAAAATGGGAGAAACCTCAGGAAGAAACACAGAGGAGGGATCCCTCTTCCAGGACGGACAGACGTGCAGTAGGTGTCACATGTACAGAGACAAGTTCAGCAGATTACGAACAAAACATCAAATATTACAGAGAGAAAAGACAAGAAAGACAGACCAGGACGATTCAAGAATCAGGAACATTAATAACAATTATCATCATCTCATTCAGGGTGTGACATGCGCTGTTACCATCTGGGGTTGGTTCCTGCTCCTCATGTGACCCTCAGAAGAGGACAAGCCATTGGTAAAGGGTGGATGAGAATAATTAACCTTAGCAGTAATGAGTCGCTATATAATATATGGTAATGGTTATAGTTATATTATTTGAGCTGTGGTGTTGACGCTCTGGAATCAGGGATATCTGTGAAAATAAGAACAGAGAGAGAGAGAGAGTGTGTGTGTTCTTGTATGGTATCTTTGTGAGGACCAAAAAATGAATGAAGGGAAAAAATGAAGGGAGTGAGGACATTTCACTTTCTGTCACCCCTTAAAAGAGCTTTTCAGGGTTCAGATTTGGCTTAGGAGTTCGGCAGTTAGTTGTGATAGTTAAGGTTAGGATAAGGGGCTAGGGAATGTATTACGTGTATGAGTGTCCTCACTGTGAATGCTGCATAGACGTGTGTGTGTGTGTGTGTGTGTGATTGGTACTGTCATTGTGCCATGTTTAAATTAGTGGTCCCCAAACACTGGGTCAGGATGGGTCGCAAGAGATTTATTTGGGTTTGAAAAGACATTTTCAGAATTTTTTCCAACCTTTTTTATGTAAAATTTCTGTGTATATGTTTTGAATAACGTGCATATAATTATTTTTAATTAATTTACTAAACATCTCTTGAAACTAATTTGTTTGCCTTTTCAAATGAATATTGGGTTATACAGTAATGGCTGTAAATTGGTCACTAGATTATGCACAATTTTTCTCTTGTACGTCACAAAATGTTGTCATGTTTAAAAACTGGATTGGACTAATGATTTAAAAATGATAGAATCCGATTTTGTCACTGTGCATTGTGCCACACTTTTGTGCCACAAATTGTCAAATTGTGTGAAGGATGTTGGGTATTAAGTGAAATATGCAAGTTTGTTACGTTTACACTGTCTGAACAGATCAGTGAGAATGTACATATAAAAGCCTGGAAGTCTGGGACCTGCAGGAGACATGGGTCAGAAAAATTTTGAAGGAAATCTACTCATAAAAGGTTTTTCTGTGATGAGGATTTGAATATTTTGCCAATCAAACAGTTATTGTTATGTTATGTTCACACATCATTTCACGTCAAACAACAGAAATGTGCTGTGCTCTGACAAATCTCTCTTCTCACTGCATTGGATGAGCAGAGATGCCTTATCCGTCGCCCATTGACTTAATATAATGAAGTCATTTCAGTAAGACTAACAAACAAGAGATTGTCAAAATAACATATTAAACCTCCATTCTGTTTAAATCCCAATACAAAAAGAATTGCATTTCTAAATTTGAAATAATATTGTGATAATGGTGTACAGTATGTGTAATAAAGCAACAAGGATTCCAACACAAGTCGACTGCTCACTCTCTTCTTACACTATGTTGTATAAAAAAAATGTATAAAGTCGTAAAATGTCAGCGGAGATTGGCCTCATTCTATGGTCATTTCAGCTGCTGCTGCTGCTCTGAATCAGATGGACTTTCACTCTCAAACGTAAAAATTAACCCAGGCCTCAGTGTTAATGAAATGAGCAGACGTTATGCAGGACAGTTATGTACGAGTATATCTGAACACAGTGTATACCAGGTATCCACCTTATTCACTGAACAGAACCAGCATTTTCTGTTTCGGCCTTCTACACACTAAATTTTACAGCGTTAAAGTTAGAGTTAAACACTTAAAGTGACAATTCTATTTTTTAATGAGGACAAGATACAATCATGATTTGTATTATATTTGAACTTATCACTAATAGTTACATATGAATAATTAAAACAGATTCTTGTTCAGAGTTATTTTAGCACTGCTCGACTGCTTTACTGTGTGTTAACATTAGAACAATGCGACGCAACAATGCATTTCCCCTAATAATAATAAATGTAAAGAAATGAATGGACTGTTTCAGTGTTTCTTGAAGAAATGGTCTCGGTAACATTCATGAGCATAAGCCACTTTGGTAACTGCTTAAAAGCTTTGAGGCGTATCAGTATTTAAAAAGCAGAAAAGTCCGACACATTCTGTTAAAGGAGGTTTGGCGCTTTATGTAAAGGTAAATAATGGAAAAGATAAATGACTATACTGTATGTTGGGAGCCCAAGTTCTCTGGAGTGAGATAGTGGGAGTAGTATTACTGAACTGAGTAATGTAGTCTAAAAATATATTATAAAATCTTATGTAAATGTATAGTATGCAGTGATATACTATAATAAACTATATGACATTAAATAACAATATGTAGAACGCAAGTGCAAAATAAGAGTAAACAAATGAATACTGACAAAAGAAAATGGCTAATTTCTGAAGCCTTTTAACAATGACCTGCCCGCTAACACTGAGATTCCACGTGTAACTGCAGATTCTCTGATAACAAAATTGAAGTGACACTTCTATTTCTCCGGGATTTTTGTTCTCTTGCTTTGCACCAGGGCCTTTGTATAATGTCTGTCTCTTTCTAGAGAAAAACACTTCTCTTTTGTTGTGTGAGTGACAGAGCCAGGCTGCTGATGAGATACGGAGTGATGGGACAAGAATTCAGTAGAAATTCAGAAGGCACTTTTTCCAGATTTTGTTTAAGTGGGCAGTATTTCATTTCAAATCATAGCGTAACAAACCTCACCCTCGTCTGTGAATGTGATATTTGTTTTCTTTATGTAAAAGTCCAGGGGTCAGGGTTTTATCAGTGACACTTGTTTGCTCTTATTGTTCTTTATCTTACTGTGTATATTGCTTATATTTTTTTATTTTTACTTGTGTATATTTTGTTTATATTTTACTTTTATTGTTTATATTTTCTACTAGTTCTAGCGTAATTGTATGTACATTTTGCACAATCGTGAGCTGCCACAAGTTCATTTCACTGTCATTGCCTGCCATGTCATGTGACAAATAAAGCTTCTTGATTCTTGATTCTTGATTCTTGACACGTTCCTGTTATTCACATGTTCATTGTTTTATGACCTGTTCTTTCCAGGTCCAGATCAGTGGAGCTTATGTTGCTGCAAAATTGTAAGGAAACAGTCATTGTTCAAGGAAAAGAGGCTTCAAATGTGGCTCTTAAAGGTCAAGTGTGTAACGTTTAGGGTTTATTGTTTAACTACGTTCGTTACAACCCTTCCGTTGTTTTTTAAACAGAGTAAGACAATCGAGAGCTGCAACAAGTCACGGTTTCAAAAACGGTTTTCATTGTGAACAAGCAAAGAAAGGTTTCAGAGGTTTTGAAAAGCCAATGAAAGGACACACACACGTCTGTGGGGTTGGACAGAACCACAGAAAACAAAGACAAATTAAAATGCTACGTGGCAAACTTTATCATCAATGATAAAGTTTGAAAACCAGTGAAGACTAAAGCTAAAACGACACAAAAGCATGGAATAACATTCTCCTCACTCACTAAAATTCACACACACAAATACACACAGGAAGAACAATTATTTGTGTTTTTCTAATGTCATATATAGAAATTAGTGACTGGCGTGCTGATGAAGTCACATGGTTCAGCAGGGACAGAGAGAGAGAGAGAGCAGGTAAGTAAAACATGCAATGGATCAACATTTCACGAGGTTTTTTCCAGTTGTGCTCACGATGTTGCGCTTTGACCGCTTTTACAGCACATTGTCGCAGGAGCTGCAGTCACCCTCCTCGTCCTGTCTGTGGAAAATCTTGCCATCTGGCCGGACATTCCACCGAACCATGGCCCCTTTGAACTTGCCGTGGATCTGTTGAGGCATAAAAAAAAGGTTCATTGTCTAACCACACCTTCATCCAGGTGGCCCGCCTATTGGTTTCAGACCCACAACGTCTGATGTACAGTTGCTGGTGAGAAACAGATTCTACCTGTTTCCAGTTTCCAGTCAAAAGCCCGTCTGATGTTCAGATTAAGCAACAAGCATATTTTTAATTCCTGGCTCATGGTCCAGTCGGGTCTGCATGATCCACATACAACCTACATGGGTCTGTGGCCATGTGGAAGGAACACTTTCCATTCCAGTCGGGTGGATGTCCACAGATCCTTAAAAAATCTAGACTAGATTGCTATATTTTCTTTGTAAATCCTCGTGGAATAAAAACAGAATGTTTCTCTGTAGTTTTGTCTTTCCTTCTGTTAGTAGTTCCTTGACTTTTTGAATGAAATGCAGTCAGACTTCATTCGGATCTGATCCATATTTGGCAGCAATGTGAAGTTAAAAATGGTTTAGTCGTAACTTACAAGGTCAGATGTGTATGTTCCCAGAGCAGGATGAAAGTTGAAAGCCACGTAATGTCATGTAGCCACGAGCAGGTAAAGTTCTATACAAAAGTCTCACACTCCATTTATTGTCTGCCAGATCATTTTCTAGAAATGATGTCACAGGTTTTATGATGAAGAACGTTCCAGTCTCAACAACATATCTGATCTCCTCTCACTTTACCAGTCGGGCTGTAAATGTAGACAAATACGAGAAACAGCGAGAAAGTTCCTCTTTATGATGAGAAGTGGCTCCAATTGTTTTCTTCTCCTTTGGCAGTTCTCCTCTTCCGCGGGAATGGAACTAGCTGGTGTCGAGGCGGACTTCTGCTTTGTGACGACGCTTTCATCGGTGGTCACGCGCCTCAGAAACGTCAGAGGACTTCGGGCTAGAAATGAGGACGTGTAACCGCAGTCCAGACAGAGGACTGTAAAAGAATGGACTTTCTGATGAATGGGTGGCACACTATGGCCTAATACCCAGAAATCTACGCCTGTAAAATGTTATACCCCTTCATGGACAGGACACAACATCAATAGGCTTTTCATTAAGCAAACGCCACATGCTTTTGCAGGAAATGTAACAAGCTTTTGACAAAAAACAAAACAACCCATGCTGTTCCCATACGCTGCTTGTGTGCGATCAAGGCATTAAAAAGTGCTTGTCCGTGTCATAGCAGAGCCATGTTAGAAAACACCTGGGAATATTAGTGGACCACTTGATGATATGCACAACAGACTGTCAGAGAACACCCGCGTATTCAATGTTCATGTTATGTTATATTATGTGTATTATGCTTGGTTGTGTTTACCTGCACTGTATTGTTCGTGCCACCCCCCCCCCCCCATTTTGTCCACCCACCCACCCTGTCCGGTCCGGTTTCCCCTCATTACACAACGAACAAAAGCAAATGAATAAGAGTAAAAACAATAATAAATTCATAGATAAATAACAGGGCGAGTATAAACAGACTCTTCCTGCGCAAAGCAAACCTGTCCAACACCACCTGACATGTAGACAACCATACTACATGCCAAAAGTACTGGACAGGACAGGTTAAAAAAAAAAAAAAAAAAGAAAAAACACCTGGGAATATTAGTGCACCACTTTATGATATGCACAACAGACTGTCAGAGAACCCCCGCGTATTCAAAATGAACACTTACTTGGGTCAAAATGGCTTCACTCACAGTGGGGTCATTCAAGTCAATGAGAGGATGGGACTCAATTTTCATCCTCACAGCCCGCTGCAGCTTTGGGATCACTGTGGTTCAACAAGAACAAGCAAAATCTTCCATGGGTTTTGCTCACTTGTGTCAGTGACAGCGTTTATAAAATGATGTAATGGTGCGTCTTTGTACTTACTAACATAGGGTACAGAGCAGAGGAAGGGAATCATATATGTACACCCTCTGTCCATCCAGCTTTTATAGACAGAGTTATACAGAACACATGCGCCGTCATCGTTTGGCTGATTGTGCGACCAGTATCGGAAGGAGATGTTGCTCTGGTCCGACCACTTCCACTCGTCTCTGAACAAACCCATCCAGAACAAGGGCAGTGAGTTGTTCTGAATAATTCTTTGTTGCAGTAACTGATTCTGTTCGTCGTTCCACACGTTGGCCAAGTCCCGATGATGCTGTCGACAGTAATCTTGGGCCTGTCTCCACGTGGCGTTTTGAAGGACCACATACACCTGCTGAGATGCTTCGTCTGTGAGCGTTTCAAAATGTAGAGGTTAAGATGTTCGGACAGTAGCTGCTGTTTACAGGCTTAATGGTGCAATGGAGACACTCTAGTGATGAGGTGTTAAGAGACAGATTATTTTATTTTATTTTATTTTATTTATTTTTTTTTTAAAAGGTGAGATAATGTGGCCAAACTATGACAGAGTAGTTCACCAGGACCTCCTGCTTGGAAAACACATTAAAACTCCCCGAGTTCATGTTTATTAATATTCATTCTTTCTTTGTGTTGTATTTTGGTAATTGTTGTCTTGTTTCTTTTCACTTCCTGTCAACGTTCCTGCTCCTGTCCCTCTGCTTAATCCGACCTTTCCTAACAGAGTCAGGGAAAAGGTCACGACTGTCTCCATTCTGTCACTCTCTCTTCTGTTTCCTCCCTTTTCCTCATTGTTAACGCATCGGGTTTATGTGGGCAGAGACTTTGTTCCTTGTTTGCGTGATAGCCTGGGACTGCAAAATGTGAAACACATGTCCTGTTGGGCCTCTGATGAAGAATTGGGCTAAATCAACTTTTGAAAAAGTTTTCTTTCTTTTCGGTAATGTCTAATGAAACCCCCAAAAAACTGTAAAGCTGCTACACCTAAAAATCAGAGAGGAAAATGTTGAGCATGTGCACAAGGCATGCACGTTGTGTGCAAACCTTTTTTTTTTTTTTTTTTTTAAATAATAATAAAACTTTATTAAACCACAATGTATACAGTCACAGAAGCAGAGACAGAGTTAACCAGTGACAAAGACTGTATACTCGTTTTTGTGTGGACAGCCCCTAAATATGAAAAATAAATATATACTGTATATATCTATATACTGCATTTAAAAGTAATTTTACAATTAGATATTTAACTTCTGTTAATAACCTCTCCCATGTGTTACTCATTGGTCCTTTAAATAATGAGGGAAGAGGAGGAAACATGGCTGTCAGAGGAGGAACCTCGACCGTAATATTTGTTAATCACAACATTATTGTGGCAACGTAAAGTAAAACACTCACTCGGAAAGACATTTCTTTCATTCAGATTGCTGCTTGCTGTCAAGCCGCAGGCGTGGGCTCTTACTGACCTCCCTTACAGACGAACGGCAGAGCTGTCGTACAAAGTGCACTGACCCATTTCCCATCATCCCTCATGGCTCCGCAGTGGTGTGTGGAGGCGGGAGGAGAGGCCCAGTTGGTGTAATTAGCCATTCCTTGACTTGCTGACGTTGACCACAGCCAGGACGCGGGCCCGGTCTCCGTTAGCCCGATCCACATCTCCGAATTCACGTGGTAGTTTTCTATCAAGGCGTTCACCTGCTTCATGTCTTCGGGGCTCCTGATGATGGCGAGCTCCATATCGATTTCCCTGCAGTGACGCTGGGCCTCATCCCAGTTCGAATTCATGTTTATCAGGTAATAGTCATAATTACGGCATGAACAAAATGTGATCCAACCTTGAGGACACCATCAAAATTCATTTACTGCTACTATTATTACTATTGTTATTACTATTTCATGTGGTTATTTTGTATTTTTTTTACGCTTACCTGAAGTTAACAGCACGATCAGCAAATGTTGAGACATGCTTTTTTTTTCCCCCCCCTGAAAACAAGAGAATATGTTAGTTAGTCAAATGAACATCTTCCTACAACAGTGATAAAAGCAAGATGACTCTGAGGGCGCAGAAGTTTATCACTTTGTCCCCTGCGTTTTGCGTACGGACACCGTTTTGAACTTTACCTGCTTATAGCTGTTAACATCGGTTCATCCTGACCTGCTGAGATGTCGCTGACAAATACATGTCTGAACTTGTTCAATGGGCCTGAACCATGTTACATTTGAGTTGCCACCCAATCCATAAACCGAAACTTGGTCTGATGGTAGTTTTGGCCCTGATGAGACGGAGGATTTCTCGAGAATGTGGTGATTCTTTGTGAAAAGATCATCGGTGGGTAGAACCTTACCACAATTTAACACACTTGAGTGATCGACCACCATCACAGAAAGCTGGAGACAGGAGGCTGCTAATTTCTTTTCACTTCCTGTCAACGTTCCTGCTCCTGTCCCTCTGCTTAATCCGACCTTTCCTAACAGAAAACATAACTATAATTACTTTATTTATTTTAAAGAATCATATTTATTCATTTGTTGATGATTTACGGAAATAACTAAAAGTAAAAATAAGAAAATCGAATAACAAAAGTAAAAAAATGTTTCCTAACACCGTTTTCTCTTTTACTATGTCATTAAACACATAAATGATCATCGCTCCTCTCTTTTTTGTAAATAATAGAATAAAAATTACACATCTCTCTACCTGTATAGGTGCACAGTTGTTTCCTCCTGAAGGCTGAAGTGTCCTCACGTTCGTCTGTCTTGCTTCACTCCGTCTTTATTTATTCCCAAGGTGCAACTCTATTTGTCTTTATGGAAATGCCATTTGCCCTTGATCAATGCAAAGGAACATTTACATTTCACAAAATCGTGTCTAAGCCGAGACAAATGGATTTGCACAGCACATTTGAACAGTGAGAATGCATGATACAGTGCAAAAGCGCCAGAATATGACACAAACTGAAGAGACAGAAATTTTAAAAAGATTAAAAAAAAGACAAAAGAAAAGAAAATCAGTCCAGGTCCAAGGCACCATGGAAGTAAACAGCTGCTCTCTATTCCACTATAGCATGTGGAAAAACAATTTAACATGGTGAAGAAATAATAGCAGTGATGCAAACAACACTTTTTAAGTATCTCATTCATTTCCTTTTCTAACAGTTTCATTTTTGAAGAAATTCATTTTTTTCCCCCCCATTCTGTGCCAATGGAAATGACCCGTCTAACGGTTCAGAACATCACAGCAGATCAGGAAAAACCGTGCTGTGCTTTGTAAAGCAGCAACAGGATGCTGAGGGTGACGCTGAAGAACGGGAAGTCACGGTGGACTGACACAAGCTTTGGAATCTGAAGGACCATTTGAACTACTTGAACCTGCCTGTGTCATATGTTGATATGTCACGTGATACAAGCATCATGTTCACGGGCGAGTGACGTTAAGTGATGTTAGATGTTAGGAACGGGATGCTAATCTACGGAAATTGGAGATTCCGTGTTACATTTCTGCTACAAAGCCTGCGACTGGGCCAGAACCTCACTGGTCACTATAGGGGCCTCCCTTTCATAAAGTACTACAACGGAGTCATGGAAGTTGAGGAAAATATTGTGAGAAGTTGTCTGCTTGGGACCTTGGCGAGGGCGGTCGCCCTCCCTCCCTACTGTTCCATGATTGGGTACATACACAATCAAATGTTTATGTGCTGTATGTATAATTCTGACGTGTGCCATTATTACGTTTAACTTGCAATAATTGTGGACTACTTGATCTATCTATCTATCAATCAATCAATCAAGTTATGGAAATAATTTGACAATGAACTGGTAGAACTGTGTGGGAACCCTGATAGTGATATGGAATCAGCGGCAGCTGACTGACTGATTATTTATACAGACCTACAAACAGTGGCAGTTTCTCATATGGGCAGTATGGGCAGCCACCCAGGAGAGGCAGCATGAGCATCTGCAAAAATAAAAATAAAAAATAATAATAATAAAAAAAATTATATTAATATGTTTTCATTTGTTTCCATTCTTTTCCTCCTGTTTTTGTATTGCTCATTTACACGTGTGGGGAGAGGGCGGCTGGGCGTCCTCGGTTCTGTTTTATCAAGGTGTGTCTGCTGCCGCTGAGAATCTCACAGAGTTTGTGGAAGAAGGGGTGAGGGGCAGGGGAGCGTTTTTTCACTCATAATAATATTGTGAATAAAAGCCCATAGATTCACATATGTTATTTTTTGGGGTTTGGTTAAATAGTGAAATACATTACAAAATGAGGTGAATTGGTTTAATCTTAACTCTTGGTTGATGGTGTTGGGGGATGGGTAATGTGCTGATCCCCGAGTGTCAAATAAACAAATGGATAAGAAGAGGTCAAAGCCATCAGGTGCCCAGTTCAGGAAAAAGAGAAAAGAAGAAGAGGAGAAAGGAGCCAAAGACAAAAGGTATGGAGCCATGTCATCAAATGTTTACAGATTTAATTGCTTTAATTCATATTGTGTCAATGTCTACTCCGAAATTGAAACTATAAACCACAATAGTTATAAGGAAATTCTCAAAAGCCACAAAGAAATCCACATACACACCCACTCACAGGCACACATTCACTCATAGACATAATGGACTCTAATCTCATGGTGCAAATTTGGCAATTTGGTCGACCAAGGTGCGCTGAGATGGGTGGGATGGCGCAGCAGGGGGAGGTGTCAAAAGGCTGCGCCGAAGGTGCGCTGTGCACGAAACTTGCAAAATGCACCTGGACACACCCTGTTGGAGCCTGGTCTACGAACTTAGAGCCCAATGTAAGCCACTTACCCTAACCTCAACCATCCTTCCATGGTTTAACACTTTAGCTTCACAGGTCGCAGGAGTCAATCCCAGCAAACATTGGAGTGAAAGGCAGGGTACACCCTGGACAAGTCACCAGTCCATCGCAGGGACAACAACTCACAGAGACAAAGAACCATCCACTCTCACATTACAGACAACTTAAAGTGTCCATTTAACCCGTGCACGTTTTTGGACTGCGAGAGGAAACTGGAGAAAACCCCCCCCACACACGGAGAACATTTCAACTCCATGCAGAAAGATCCTTGTTCTGACCAGGTCATGAACCCCGGTCTTTTTGCTGTCAAGCAACAGCACTAACCACTAGTGTGGGGCCCCCCTAGACTTAACCATCACAACTAAATGCCTAACCCTAACCTAACTTTAAAATATGTCTTCACCTTAAAATGGAGTCATTACAATCCCCATAAGGAAGACAAGTCCTCATAATGTGACTGTGGAAACAGATTTAGGTCCTCACAACATAAAGAATAACAGTTACACACATACACTCCAACTTACCTCACACCTCAGGTGAGTCTGTAGGGTTTTCTAGTATATCACTACCTCAGTCTTGTTTCAGAGAACTGGGGTTAATTCCCTAACCTAAATTTGTTTTTTGTTTCATCTCAATTGTTGCAGAAAAACAGCTCGACTAAAACAGGCCAGATGTTCTTGAATCAATTTAAATGTACGTTTCAAGAAGAAGAAACTTGGTGAAAACGTCGCCTCATACAGTACAACGACACATAAACCAAGCATGTCACGCCCGTGACACAACGCCGTGACCATGAGCGGCGGTCAGACAGACTCAGCCGCCTCATGACGAAGGAAAGACTGCGTGTGTTCACACTCAGGGCACCGATCAGTGCTGCTCACTGTTCCTGTGCCCACTTTGTGTGTGTTTACTCACGGAGTGTAAAAAAAGACTAGGGCTACATGCAGAGGTCAAATTCAATATCACAAATTTTGGTGTGTGCAAATAAAAACAAATTGTAATTCTAATTATTCCTGACGCCTCCGACTCATTTGACAGTCAAGCAATGAGTTCATTCCTCTCCCAGTCCTTCATTTGCCTTTTTTGCATGCACCCATGTTTTTTCAGATTCACTGACCGCCTCTGTGCTTGACCTGCCATGGTCAAACACACAGACCATGTGTGGAATTGAAAATAGTGTTTTTTTAAATAAATAAGCATAATAACAGATAATCACTTATTCAACCGAGAAATGACAGTTAACTGACTGCCAGCAGACCATAAGCTGTGCTTCACGTGTTTCTAACCCTATACAAACGTGACTGCTGACTAGTAAAACTATTTTTAAAGTGTTCATTTGTTTGGATGATGCAAATGGTTCACAGATCAATGGCAACATTACAACAGGCACAGGAAATGACAAATGCGAAACTCTTTGCTCTGTCCTTGTAACAGGATGCACACGTCTAAAATATTTACATGGACGCGACACGGCTGAATACACTCGACCTTCAGTCAGTCAGATTACTTTCAGACATCATTTGCACAGCATGGCTTGATAAACGGTTTACACTAAGTTTGCCAAACACATGATGAACGCAGCAAGAGATCGTCATCATCGAACACAGTCGCGAGGGCACAATGAAGAGTGTCCAACTTCTGTAGACATTTGAGTTGAAACAGTGTCTCTTTGTCTGTAGCAGGTTATTAATGTAAAGACTGTGGGAGCAGAGGGACGCATTGTCACTTCTTCTTCTGTGGTATAAAAACAGCATGGACGCCATCACTCTCCCCCTCATGCCATGGTTCAAGTCCAGCTTCTTGAGCAAGGCTCACCACTTTCTTTGAAAAGCCTGTCTCTTGCTCTTTGTTCAGATCCAAAATGTACCTACAGGACACACAGTGACACATACAGCAAATGTTATGTTTGGCGTAAGGACATGTATGGACCCAGTAGTAGTGTGAGTAGTGTGAAACCGGACCCTGACAAATGTAACTGAATCCAATGATGACAGTCAGTCAAATCACAGTCATGATCGTCAAAAACACGATGTGTTACAAAAAAAAAAAAAAGCCAATGACAAAGTGAGGCATCACTGGGCTCTCGGTGACTGTGCAGTAACCATGGTAACGAGTCCTGTTATTATAAAAACCCTTACTTGGCCAGCTCCATGACAACCACAGCGTCTGGTGCTGCAATCTGTGTGATGGTTGGGCCCAAATGGTGCACACAGCTTCACAGCAGGAAGACAAAGAGAGAAACAGAGAATCAACATCTGTACTATACACAGTATACACTGTGTGTGTGTATATATGTATATACTTATATATACAGTATGTGTGTAAAATGCTGTAAAGTATGAACACTTTCACAAATATCAATTCTAATTGTTTATCAGTCATACATTCTTCCACATGAGGGTCATGGAGGCTGGAGCCAATCCCAGCTGACAAAGGGCAAAAAGCCGGGTCACCAGTTCACTGAAGGGTCAACACATGACCATACATTTTCACATTCACACTTATGGTCAATTTAGAGTGTAGTATATTAAAATTACACACGCACACAAGGGAAAACGTGAAAACTCTACACTGAAAGGCCCTTGGTCAGACTGTGTCACCGTTTATTTTTATCAATTTACAAAATGCAAAGTGAACTAGGAGAACAATATAAGTCAAACCAGTATTTGGTGTGACCAGCATCAATTCTTCTAGGTCCAAAGTCAGGGATTTGTAGGATGATAGTCAGGTTTATGATTAACCAATTATTCAATTTTCATACCTAGGGTGAAACACAGTCAATAAGTGCAACAGAAACATCTGTGGGACAACATGGCGATGTATTGACTAGTCCTTTTGCCTCACACCAACATGGTCCGACTGCAATTCAGTCTGACCAAGGTTCTTTCTGTGTGGAGTTTGCATGTTCTCCTCATGTGTGCAGGCGTTCTCTCCAGGTTCACCGGTTTCCTCCAACAGTCCAAAAACATGTAAGAACTTAATAAGACATTGAAAACTGGAAGTGTGAGAGGGAATGTTGTGTGTCTGTGTGTTTGTCCTGTGTTTAACCTGTGACCCTGTCCACCGTGTGTCAGCGACCCTCATATTAATGATAAAGTGGTAGACAATGGCTGAATGTATGGAAACGGCTTAAACACACACAAACACACACATAGAGTTTTCACCTGAGAGAGAGGTAAATGGTGTTGAAGAAGTGGGAATATTTTGTTTTTTGTGGCAGCTTGTAAAGTGAGTCCACAGGCAGGAAAGTCACAGTGATCCCACTGAGACGCATCAAGTCTGAAAAAAAAAAGAAAAACATCAAATCCGTTAGGACTATGTTGTTCAATTTGCTCAACATTGACAAGTAGATGCAGATCAAGAATTATAAGACTTATTCCTAATACAGATATGAGATGGCTGGTTGGTTGGTGGTGGACAGTTGGTATTTGTAAAGTTGTAGTGTTTTAATCTTCCAAATGGAAGGTTGTGGGTCCAATCCCAGTTCTCCAGTTATGTATCTCTGAGCAAGTCACTTAACTCACACTTGTTCCTGATGGTTGTGCTGGCAGCATATGTCACTTAGATCAAGGCAGTTTAAAAGGTAAAGCAATGTAATACATTACTGCCTTCTTCTGGACTGAATCATCCACTATCCACTCTTGTCTTTCTCCATCTTGTTTGACTAAAAAGCATCATCATACACATCCCTGCATTTATACTGTATGTCTGCATAAACATGTGTGTGAAGACTGCTGTCAGTGATGTCATCTTTTGGCCCCCGTGTCCATTGCTGTGAGCATTTAATAACCTCATGAGTAGAGAGGATAGAGAACTCTGGTTCCTTTTATCCCACGATTAAATGTTGTGGGTTACTGGAAAAGTTTCTTCTAGATTTACTCTCACACCCTGAGACTGGTACCTGCTAAAAAAAAGTTGATAAGAGCTGCAGGCAACAAAAAAAAGAAGAAAAAAACATTGTTTTTCAGAGTAACTTGACCGAGGATTGAATGCTGGTTGTGTCTATTACAGGAAAAAATACAGATACAAGCATATGAACTTACAAATGATTTGGATCAGTGACAGCAGTCAGAATCACTCACTCACTCACTCACTCACTCACTCACTCACTCACTCACTCACTCACTCACTCACTCACTCACTCACTCACCTTCTAATGCTTTACCCTTCACATGAGGGTGCTGGTGCCTAATCCTTTAAAGGGGACATCTGGACATCGAAATGGTCAAAATGTTGCTTCTCCACATTTTTCTGCATGTGTTTAATGACATCCTAAACATCATTAAAGTGTCACAATAAACACTTCAGCCACTTTTGAGAAAAAAAGGGCTTCTCTGTTTATCTGTGCTCAAGCAAGCAAGCGGTTTTGAAAAGTCGAGTTTAGTTACACAACTAGCACCTTTGACGTGCAACAAACCCTTCCCCAACAGCTACTACCAGTCATGGGCGTGAACATTCAACCTGTAGAAGAAGAAGCTGAATCGCTTCCACCATTACAACTATTGTATCTGTTGAGAGCAACATGTCTCAGAAGAAAGGTTCAGTTCATTGTTGCTCTGTTGCTGGTTGTCAAAAACAACACCAGATGCTTCATAGACTCCCTTCTAATGAGGAACAAAGAGCAAAGTGGATATCTTTCATTTTTGATAGTAATATACCTGCTAAGCTTCCTGAAATGCTGTTTGTTTGTAGCAGTCACTTTGAAGTGAATAATTATACAACTTATACTAAAATCGTTTATTTTACACGATTCACAATAAATGAAACCACGCAGGCACTCTAAATGTGCAGCACCGCAGAGCAGTCAGTCTGCTGATAGCTGGTCAATCACAAGAGACTCAGTGTTCTGGGGGTGGGCATTAGCTCAAAAACATTTTTGATTTTCCAAGTACCACCAGAGGAAGCTTGCATACCACTGTTGTAACACGTACCACAGTTTGAGTAACAAGGGTGTAAATGATTTTAAGTCACAGAGCTGCTGGTGTCAACAGTCAATGAGTTACCATTAATGGTGACAGATCTTTGGTCAGTGTGCATGGATGACTCCTGTTGCTCTGGGTCTGATGGAGAAGTGGAGGAACTGTCCTGTCTACTGGACAAAGCCTGGAACAACACCTGCACATTTGCAAAGGAGACATCCTGGGCCGTCTGTGGATATGAGACAGATGGCAAAATCTATGAATGAATATAATATAATTACACATAATTTGTGCAATCCTAAGTGTGAAATGTACCTTGACATGTTGTCCATTATGTGTCTTCAGCTGGCTCCTGTCATCACATTCAATGCCAAAGCAGAGGTAGGGACTGGATACTATGTCTCCCCAGTAACCCCTAACAGCCACTTTGTTTCCTCTCTATTAACACACACACAACGGTTAGAGACCCTGGGAAGCAAATTCAAAGTTTCTCCTCTTTACACATTATATATGTTACAAAATAGTGGCTGACAACAGTGGCTTAGTAAAGAATTATCGAGTGAAGACCTAAAACAGTTTCCCTCCAGTCTTCTGTTCAGGATATTTTAGGTGTGTTTAAAACATGGCTCAATGACACACTGGAGCCATAGCATAACTCCTCAAACACTGTGACAATGTAAAACCCTTAGCGTACTTTATGAATAGTTTACCCTTTCACTATGAGTAGTTATGTGAGGATTTTCAGAGAGAAACTAAAAGAGTGCACGGTCAACTGCACTTTTAAAGCAGAAGCATGTGTTAACTTGCTACATCAAGCCACTTGATTTGGATTACTGCATTTGTATTGCAAATGTATGGCTCACAACAATGGTTCACAGTGAAATGCTATGGGAATATGATGCAATGTTACAGTTTCAGAGTTTTGTCTAGTTTTGTAGAGTTAAAAGAAAAAATATATTACACTACTGCCTGAGCTGTCTTTGCCCTGAAAATGTGTCTTGCCTCTATACAAAACATGCAGAAAAGCTCTGCCTCTTTATTTAAAATTCCTAAAGATGAGTAAATGAATGGGAGAGGAGGAACAAACAGTAGAGCAGATTCCTGCTGTGAGCCTGCAGTACCACTGGTAGACACAGAGGGAGACAGAGAGCAGGACTAAAGCTGTGTATGTTATTAAACTGCGACCGAAATGGTCAAAATGTTGCTTCTCCACATTTTTCTTTTATATCAGAACATCTATGTGAATAATTCTGTACAAACGAACAGCTTAACAATGGAGTGTTTACATTTATATTCTGTACAAATACATGATGAACAGGGACGTTCACAGACTTTGGCCCTTGCAAATGCAAGTTGACAGTATGAATGTGAGCAGTGGACACGTCCCAGTGCTTCAGAGCAGAGACTGCTGCTGAATGTGATGTGATTCGAAACCTTTTTTAATCATTCTAATCTGGTAAGACAGTCAGGAACACATGTTCTTGTGGGGTGACAAAGTTTTAGCACTTTACAGGGACCATGACATTCCTTCATAGTGTAGCATCATGCAGCAGGAAAAACAGCAGGACTCACCTGACTGAACACTCTGAATGAGAGCAGGCTGGGATTGGTTACTTGGTAAACACCTTCCCTCATTTCAAATGCCAAACCACGTTCTCTCCATCGCACATATTCTTGTTTAGTGATGTTACTGCACTGGAGAATAATTGTTCAGAATGAGCTTCCATCACAGCACAGCAGAACTTCTCAACCCTCAGAGGTTTGAGGCTCCAAAAAGTTCTGTAAAACCCTTAAGGATTTGTGCACGTAAACAAAAACACTTTGTCCCCATTACTAGTGAATAATAATAATAAAAATCTTAGGATTTATAAAAAATAATTGTGCTTTCAATTTTGGCAATATCTACCTACTTACCTCACAGACAGATACAATTACATTAAGAACAAAAATGGATGGGAATGACAACACCAACCTTAAAACAAGCCTTAAGGAAAAAAAAGAAACATATACCCCTTTGTCATGCAGCTTCATTGAAAGATCCCAGTCGAAGCAGCCTTTCTTGGCGTCGTAGCGTGTTCCAAGGTGCTGCCTGACCCGATAATCCCAAGCTTTGGACATGAGGACAGGAGCAGAACCCTCAGATGAAGATGACGAAGCCTGAGGTTGCATCCACAGTTTGAATATCCTGGCCAACTCGTCTCGCTCCTTGAACTGTAGAAGTATTTGAAGACAACATTGATAATTTTGTCATATCTCTAGTCAGTTCAAGCTTGATTTTTGCTCCTGGGTGAAACGAATTAAATATGGTTTTATACATCTTTATGGACAGAAAACAACATGCACTTAAAACAGAGAAAGTTCTTATACAAATATATTTCAAAGTTCATTTGTGCAATGCATAAACAAAATATTAATATATACCACACTTTTGTGATACTGCTTCTGTAGAAAAGTATTGTTCACTGTAATAATATTATTATTATTGTTTAGTCATTGCCCAGACCTAGTGCAGTATTTTTGACCAATAAAGGTGCATTAGGATATCTTTGGCATTTTTGATAATTCCATAATGCCTTCAGCGTAATGTGAATACAGAGATCTGAAAGAGTTTCCTCTGGGTTCTGTTTACAGCCTCAACAACATCTGGCCGGATCACCAGAGGTGGAGAACATTACAGGACAGTTCAGAGACCAGAGAAAGCATATGTGTTCTTTTTTTCTACTTTTCTACTACACTGGCTCTGCTCACAGGTATTTTCAGTGGATTAATTCACCCGAATCATGACAAGAGCTAATTTGTGCATAACTAGTAGCAACTAATTTACAGGAATACATATCTGTAACACTAAATGTTATTATGAATTGGTACATGATGGTGATGGTTCAAAATCCAAATGTTTGGTAAATTAAATGTTTTATGTGTATTATTTTTTTTGTGTGTGTATTATTTATAACATACACATATACACTACAGAAATCTTAACTAAAACATTTTGAAAATTCTAGGGCTTCAAGGATTAATTGATTATCATTCAATTAATAAATAAATCACCAAAATAATTTCATAATCAATTAATAGGTTTGAATGTTTTTATAATTAAAGCAAGTTCTCTGATTTTTTTCAGCTTTTAAAAGTGAATATTTTCTGGTTCATTTGTTTTATATAACAAAAAAAAAAAAAAAAATCATTAGGACTGTAGACAAAACATCATCATTTTGAGGTTTGGTCATGGTGTTCAAACCTCACACACTGATTTGCTGACATTTTATTGACAAATGAGAGCTTGATTAATTGAATAATAAATATAATTGTTAGTTGTTTGGGGACCCTAAAACTTGTCCTGTGACCCATCTGTGGGTCCCGACCCAGTGTTTGGGAATCAGTGATCTAGATTACTGTACCTTGAGAAGGGTTATGTTCAGACAGGCGTGTGCAGCCGTCTCCACTGTTTCAGTAACACACAGAGACAGCTGTGATGCTGTGCGTTTCAGTATCTCCTCTGTCTGACTCCGAATCTCACTGTTCCCAAACACTTCCAGGTAAAACTCAGTCTTCTCTGGGAACAAAAGCCACACAACCCAACACAACATTAGGCTGCGTTTAAGCCTTAAAGCTATTCATTCAACAAACAGCTACAAAACCCACCATGGAGTCCAATGCTCTCTGGGGGCATCAGTGCCAGGTAGAGGAGCAGCATCTGTCTGGCCACCAGTTCCATGTTGTTTTCTACCAGCCATATCTGCAGTGGACAGGAACAGACACACACACACACACACATGCACAAAATGGCTTAATCTAGTCTAAAAAGATGGTTTAAGACCAAGTGTTTCCCAAATTACAGCCATAACCGTAACATCTAATATCATTTAGAATTGGTAAACAAGTCATTTTCAAGAGATGTAGAGTACATTAATTAAAACTTAATTTTTTGCATGCTATTAAAAATAGACTGTATGTACAGACTCACATGAAGCCTTTCTTCATTCTGCAAACCAGCAATGGTCTTCAGAATATGTCGTGGATCTCCGCTGCCAACCAGCAGAATGTTGACCTCCTCTCCTTGTCTCTGGACTCTTTGTGGGCCTGCAACAATTTATCAACGAATGGATCCATGAAACAATTAAAGTTTGTTTGTTCTCGGTTAGGGATTATCACGGCAACAAGGGATTAAATAGAAAACACTGTTCAAACGCAAGGTCAATAGAATTGTATTAGGCCTGCTTGATAATATGTTGTCTTTCTTTTAACACATTGACACATTTATCAAGTTGCCTCACACGTAAAAGGAATAAACAAGTTAAGTGTGGGCCAGAACCAGAGCAGCATTATAACTTTGAAAGTCCAATGTAAATACTGTATTTAGCCCTTCTGAGGCTGGTCCGTGAGTAAATCAACATATTTTACTGTGTGAAAAAAATATTCTTTGTGTTTACTAATATATCTTAACATAACACACCTTTCATTTCAAATTTGATCTCTGCTTTGTTTCTTTATTTAATCTATAATCTTCGCTTGTTCTGGATTTTATATTATCAGACCTCTTGGACACAGTTTTTCATTTGGCCCCACTGTGATTCAGTTTAACTCCTCTGATGCCAAAGTCCTGTCAACATTTAGGGAATTCAGTTTGTGGAGAAAATACAGCAGCTGATAGACGTCTGCGCGGTGTTGTGGAGGTTTCTAGACAAGACGTCTCACCTGTTGTGAGCAGGTCCACAGCAGGACTGAAGCCCCACCAGCTGATGCAGCCCGCTCCCTCTGTCGCTCTTCCTCCGCTCATCCTCTCCCTCTGGTCCAGCTCTTCACCGGCTAAATGCTAATGTGCTAAAACCTTAGCCTAGCACGGACGCTAACGTTAGCCGCGGTTAAAGCGTCTGTTCACCGGCGGAAACAACAGGATGGAATGACTTTGAAAGCGTTAGTTCCAAGTCATGGAATCGACTATTCGTTTCTACACAAAGTTTACGTTCCGTTGCCAGGCAACCGGCGTCGAGTTCCGTTCCTCAGTCTATTGTCGGTAAACAATAGCGCCCCCATCTGCACTTAGGTTCGGCTTGACACAAAACAGCGGATATTTGTACTTTATACTAGTTTTTCCAGTCAACACGCATTCAGCAATACAGTTAAACATAATTTAACAATTAAATTAAATTAAATTAAATTAAATTAAATTAAATTAAATTAAATTAAATTAAATTAAATTATGACATCATAGACATACTTACATACATACATAAATACATACTTAACAAACTAAGTATGTTAAATTATCAGATACCAATACAAAGCTTTGTTTCCTTGTGACTTGTAAAAAAGTCAAGATGGATTAGTGAGCAGACCAACCAGGTCCAGGTCCAGGGACTCATAATCTGTCCCAGAAAAAAAAGTAGGTTTGACGATTTGCATTTTTGTTTGAACTTAACCAAGAATTTGATGAAGAAACAGATGGAAGAGCTTCTCTGAGTACAGGTCTGTCTCAATAGATGTTGTTAAGGAAAACACTTACTTACTGTATCATTTTTTAAGCATTTACCTCAACAGATGCCCAGAGAAAGATTTTAAATTCCAGAACACAACCGCATATGGAACAGAAATACATCTGTGAATATGACTAATGTGTAAACTGGACTGAAGGGTGCCACGGCAGAAGGTGAAAGGGAATTTCCCTTATAAAGTACAATAACACGTGGTGGAATAGTGTTAAGACACCTGAAGTAATTCTTGGTAACTGAAAAGTTGCCTCACCATTAAATACCATTCCTAACCCAGCTTTCAGAAAAAGAACATCCCTGTTATCCCAGAGAGAAATTGTGTTTAATAAGTGACTGGATCAGAAGCACAGTACTTGCTTACGTAATTTAAGAGCGAGAGAAAGAGATGATACGAAATGATGCATCTCAAGCTGGGACAGATTATGAGCCAGCGGGCCCCGGGGCCCCCGTTTTTGTAAGGCAACACCTGAATAACATAAATCATGATATATGAATGGAGGGACCCATTAAGATATATCACATAAATAATCAGTGTTATGTGACAGTAAAATATTGGAATGAATTACATGCACGCAGGACCAAAAACATCAGGATAGTAGTGAGGGAGTAGTGAATCATGAGTTTTATCCAGATGAATAAATATCTCACAGACAGGTATTTGTCAGTTGTATAGTTACAAGCACAGGCTGTATACTGTATGTTACACAGAAGAACAGTTGGACTTCATACTGATATCTTGTGACACAGCGACTACTAGTGGGCCTTGGGGATATTGCAGGTGGGCCTCAGAAAATAAATGTCCCACTTAAATTATTGAAAACATATATTCTGCAATCTGGGAAACAGATGTTTCATTTTCTAAATCAAACATTTAAAATGTCTTTCATGAGATACAATGTCTCACTTTAAAAAACAGTGTTGAGATTGTGATTATTTTGTGATTTTTAATGTTTCATTTGGAGGAAACACGTCAGACCTCGGAAGTTTTGGTTTATTTTTTTTCAGTATGCAATAATGCTGTAGTTAGGTAGTTTTATAGTCATTGCAGATGCTAAATTTATGGTCAATACAGCTTGTTTCAATGAATTTAAATATTCATATTTTCTATAATATAATGAAATTATTTTATGCAATTATTGGTGTATAATGTAGATATTCGATAGAATCATTATAACATTTGTGTATGTTTTGAGTAATACTTAAATATTTGAATTGAACCGAAATGAAATTAAGTCTCATTTATTTAAATTCACTTGAATAGAATTAAAATTAATTAAATGTTTATTATTAGAAAAATACGAATCAAATTATTTCATGATCATTTTAAATATAATGTCATGGATAAAGTTAAGAATTTCTTTTAACATGTGCAATGTTCAAATTAATTTAAAATGAAAGGTAATGATCTTTATTTGTTTTACGCAAAAAAAACCCCTTCAATTTCAGATGAACTGATTTAAAGTTTTCATGATAATCTTGGTGCTCTAAAGGCTTACAGTTTTACGGTATTTTTTTTATGAATTCATGAATTATGAGACTGTATTTCCATTACCTCTAACTTGTGGTACTGCAAAATTAATACAACATACTGTAGATACAGGGCCAATATCGCTGATGATACGTTTTACTTACGTTTTACTTAGCAGCTTATGTACTTTCATGTAGGGGAGAACTGTTTGTTGAGATTTACGACACAAATCCATCAGTATTTTCTATTTATCCTTTATTTAACCAGGAAAAAATCCCACTAAATTAAAAACCTCTTTTTTTAAGTGAGACCAGACAAAGACAGATAGCAGCACAAATAAATCACCAAGATGTAGACATAAATGATAACAACAAACAAATTAAAATTCTAATAAATTACAGACAAGATGAGACAGAATTACAGAAATTCTCAATTATGTTTTTTTTTAACATTAGCTGCAGAGCATCTCTACATCAGGTTTGTATAACTTTTCAGAAGGATACAGAGGATCCTGAAAGTACACATTACACACTAAAGATGCACATGTCTAATTTGAAGTAGTAAAGTTATGTTGGTTAAAATGTCATGTGGGAGCAGGGAATTAAATAATAATCATATATATACAGTATATATATATATATATATATATATATATATATATATATATATATGTATAGTATGTATATATGTGTGTGTATATATATGTATGTATATACATATATATATATATAAAACACAAACAGCTACATCACACCACACACTTTTAACAACACTACATGTGTTGACCTCAAAAGAAACAAAACTGATAAAAAAGTAAACATGTAAATTGAGAAAACCTCAGCGTTAATGCAGAGAAAGTGACACAGGTGGGACTCTAACGAGGTTTTGCCTTTAGTGCAGCATCAACTTCCTCCTCTGGCATGAGAGTGTGCCACTGAGCGACTGGGCGTCTGGGATTGGCCAGCATGTCTGACCTAAAAAAGTAAACATGTAAATTGAGAAACCCTCGGCGTTAATGCAGAGAAAGTGACACAGGTGGGACTCTAACGAGGTTTTGCCTTTAGTGCAGCATCAACTTCCTCCTCTGGCATGAGAGTGTGCCACTGAGCGACTGGGCGTCTGGGATTGGCCAGCATGTCTGACCAGTGGCGCAGGCCGACCCCTGTGGCTCCATAACCCACGAAGGTCTTTCCAATGGGGTCATTGCTGCCAAGTTTGTCATAGTCAAACACTGTGATGACCACCTGCACTTTCTGAAATTTAAAAAAAAAAAAAAGAAAAAGATTATTTATCACCACATTACTCACCCTCACCTCCTCAAAAACAAATGGAAACAAATGGAGGACCCAAACATAGTTGCAAAAATGAGAGTTAAAAAAAGAAAAGAAGAAATATAGCATGAAATGCCAAAAGACACAGAGGAACAGAGACTAAATACACTAGGGATGTGATAGTCTTTGTTGTGAACTATTGCTTGATCCAAATCAAGCAAACACTTTTATTTTGAAATTCTATAAAATATAATCACAAATATTGTTATATTTGTGATTATATTGTTATAAGTTGAAGCTCAGAAAGTACTTTACTAAGAAAGTGGTTTTTCCATTTCATTGGCCCGTGCAGACCAGACAAGGCATTAAGTCCTGTCATTTTAGTTTGAAACCCCGGATTCAGACTGTCCAATTAACTGCATCTGCACAGTTTTGGACTGTGGGAGGAAACTGGAGAACATGGGAAGAACATGCAAATTCCACACAGAATGGTGTCCTTCTTGCTTTTCATCACATTACTAAAGCTAAAAACAATTAAAAAATGCTGACCAAACAAAATCTATACATGTATTGTAAGAGTGTGTTAATTATTTTATTTTGTCATTCAGCATGTGAAACCACTCACTCTCCCACACCAAAGTCCATAGAGAAAATCAGCATTTTTAAGCAGCAGGGATACAGGAACTGCTGGTCTACTTCTGCCTTTTTTGTTTCAGGCACAGTTGGGCAACAAAATAATAATAATAAATTAAAGAAATAAATGAAAAATTTCCAAAAAAAAAGATGATTTTTGTCTATAAAACGTGACATCACAGCCTACCTGTATCTGCTCAAAGGGAACCTCAAAGCTGAAGCTTTCATTGAAATAGGGGTTGAGCGTGTTCTTCTTGACCGTCGTCTTTTTCTTCTTGATGCGTTTTCCATTTTGCTGTAGAACAATCTTCACATATGGGTCTTTTGGGAATTTGGGGAGTGAATTAGTTGTGTTTTGAAGTCAGTCACTGAAGTTCGTTTGAGTGAGATGGGAATAAACAGTGAGAGAACTGGATTACCTGACAAGCCTCCAACATCCATTTTCTTCAGATTCTTTGCCTCCATGATGTTCACTGTCAGTTTTCCGGCAGTGGGAACGTAACGCAGAGAAATGCAAATATCGCCCAGTTTTTCTTGCTGAAAACCATCACAATACAACATCAAATATAATTCACAAAAATTTGGAGTAGAGTTTATACATTATTTAGTTCTCAGGCTGCAACAATGAATTAGTTAATTAAGTACAAATCAATTACTGCAATAATCATTGTCTATGGTGCTGTTATTTATAATTAAAAAAAAAAATCAAATATGCTCTTTTTTTTTGCTTTTTTTTTTAAAACTATTAATCATTTAAATCTTATTTTAAATATGCATTTATCTCGTCAAACTGCTGAACTTTTGGGGTTCTGTAAGCAGTAGAACATTTCTGACACTTTATGTGGGCACCTTTATGTGCTTTTAGTCTGTCTTCAACCTGTTTGCATTCGTCTCACGTTACAGGCACAACGTTGCCGTTAACACTGTTTGTGACGGGACTGTCACCAGGTGACACAAGGCTAAACGCAGCTTTACTGAGAAAAACAGAGAGAGCTGCGTGGAGCTGATAGACTGCGAGGCTGATGCTGGTTAGTTATTCAAAGAGGTTTTATAGTTTCTCAAGAAACAATTGGATTATAATTAGCATTTTGAATCCAGAGGGAGTGGAGGCAGAGAGCCAACACTTTATGGTATATTGGTTCTTACTTGTACATTTTACTATTTTTTATTCAGTATGATAGTATATTATCCATGTACATGATAATATACTATATTTAATATAATTAATATGTACAGTGCCTTGAGATAATGCATGTTGTGATTTGGTGCTATACAAATAAAAGGGAACTGAATAATACTCTGTTGTAGAAATCTAAAACCAGGCCTGATTAAGCAAGAAAATGATCAACAGATTTGCTTGAAGTGAAAATAGTTAAAGGAAAAAGCAGCAAATAGAAAATAGCATACCTCCTCCTTCTCACCACTCTCCAGGTCTCGCCATTGTTGCATTGGCTGACCCAAGTCAACACTGTTCATGGGAATCTTTATCTCACCAATCATATCATGTTTGGAAAAGCGGTCAAAGTCGAAAACCTGCAGCACCAAAGTCTTTCCACCCAACTCTGCGTAAGGGATCTACAGAGAGAAGACAGTTGGCACAGTAATGGAGTTGAACAGCCACAAAGTGCTGGGATACATTTAATAACATTCATTAAGTGTGTGTCAGTTTTAGAGGACAAGGTGGACAGACGTGACTCAAGATACAAGAGGAAAGATAAGGGGAAGTTTTGAAATGAGCTAAAAAGGTGACGTAACCAACAACAGCAGACATAAGAGGAAACAAAAAAAACAAAACAAACCAAACGGCTACAACATTAAGTTGACGAAGGCCACATGGTACCTTGAAAATGAAGGTCTCATTGAAAACAGGACATAAATTCTTGCGCTGGACCTTGGTCTCGTACTTCTTTTTTTTGTCTGGCAACAAAAACACTTTGACGTAAGGGTCTGAGGTTCCCCCCATGTCCATAGCAGCCAGGTCCTGAGCCTGGAGGATGCCCACGATGAGCTTCAGAGAAGGAGAAGGAGGTGATCAGTGGAAGTTTAGTGACATTATTTGGTAGTCATAGTGAAAATAAGAATACAAATTAATATTCTGTCTTTACATTGGACCCACCTGGGAATCTGTGAAGTTGTAGTCCAGGGAGAATTCCAGTTTACCCAGCTTCTCCTGCTCTTTCTCCTCTACCTCCCCTTCCTTCTTCACCTCCTTCTCCTTCAAAAACAGAGCATAATTGGATTACTTATGTGCTGACGATCAGATAGGGTAACTCAGTGATGAATATCTGGGAACCACATATTGTACCTTCTCTCCAGCCTCTCCTTCGTTTTCCGTTGCCTTCTTGCGACGACCAGTCTTCCTCTCCCGCACCTTCTTTGGCTTTTTCTTTTTCCCAAAACATTTTTTGAAAACACAAAAGACACAGCAAGCCACCAAAACCAGGACCACCACAGTGATGGCTCCTACTGCCCACATAGGAACTGGAAAATCAAAATAGTTAGATCACCAAACTGGCTGTCTAATCAACTGATGTTTCAGTATGAGGTACTGACACATGGGAACGCCTGCACTGATGTAGAACCTGCATGACCTCAGTTTAATACTGAATATGTCTGCCACATTATCTAGCTGTTTATCTAGCTGATTTGACATTACAACAGGCAGGAGTCATTGATCCACTACCTCCATTCTTAAGTGGAAAGTGTCTGAAATCCTTCATGCAGACTTCTCTGACCCAAACTTGCTATACGAGGAGGCAGCAGTAGAACAGCAGCTCCTGTGTCCCTGCGAGCTAAAATCACTGATTTTCTCCATGGACTTTGGTGTGGAGGAGTGAGCAGTTTGCAAACTTCAGTCTCCAAATCAGCAAAGGCTGTATAAAGGCAAAATGCAGTGGCAAACACACTATAAATATATTATAGACTTAAGCAGGCCTATATCTTAGAAGGTGAGCCTTTTGTTAAAGTGGCTAAAATCAGTTTTTTTCTTGCATCCCCAGGTAGCCATGTTTTCAGTAAGGAACAAGCGTCCGTATGTCAGCCTGGGCTTTGCTGCAGGGGCCTCATTATTGGTCACTGTCTCACACATTCACTCATCAAAACAACTCAACCTTCACCTAAACATTTATATCAACTAATATCCCAACAACACAAGCAGAAGACACATTTAACATACTGTAGGTCTTACAAAAGCTCACTTACTATATATTTCAGTTTTATTCTGTGTTTAAATGCATCAATAAAAATGTATCATCGTCATCACATTATAAATTGAAATATGACAGTAACCCGTGTATTTATCTGGGACAGTTTGCTGAGCCTGCGTGTGCCTCAGTAACACCCTGCTCCACAATCAGACAATAACACATGGTCTGATGGGAGTGGCCCTGTAAAAACCACAGCACCCGCTCCACTCTGCAGTTGATCATTACGGGCTTAGGTCAAGGCGTCAACAGTCAAAGGGATAGTTCAGGGGTTTTCTTTAATAACGTGCGGTAGTATGAGGCACAAAGAAATGATCAGTGCTGAGTGTCCCGAACTGGGACACAAGGAAAAACATATTTACAAACCCAATAACCTAATAAAACGGACACTAGCTCTTGTTTACAATGCAATATCTTAAAAGTCAACTTTATTGCCAATTCAGCCGCATGTGCAAAAACACAAATGAATCAAAACTATGTTTTGCTCAGCCCCCTATGATATAAAAATACTATACAAGATTAACAAAATATTTGGGAATAAAAGTGAATGTATAGTAACAATAAGTAATATGTATATCTATATGCCCCTAAAAATCGAAGTAAACTTTTACACACATGACTTTTATACATATAAATATGAGCATTATGATCTCAATAATCTGCTTCGTAATCTTTTCTGATGGGGAAAGTGAAGTGTTGATTTATAAACTGCTCTCTCATTTGTATGTACGTTTGTACATCAAGTCACAGTTGAGTTGTTGTTCCACTGGTGCCTCCATTAAGAAGTAATTGAAATGGGTTATTTTGTGATTTCGGCTAAAAAGATTATTATGTCTGAGAAATTTGATGCAGGAGAGAGAGAGGTGCGGGAGACTTCACTTTCCTATTCGGTTTTCTCACAACCTCACTCCAGGAAAAACTGAACTATCACTTTAATATTTGGACACTTCAGAGATCACTTACAGTAAGAGTTACCAAACAAAAACCTGTAATGTGACATATGAGACGAGGTTGATTTCCTCTTCCATTAAATAAATAAAGAGTAACAATTTAATCCAGCAGGGAATGAGGTTTTGTTGGTTTGTTTTCTTGAGGTGGCTTACTTGGTAGGTGCGTGACTTCATTCATGAACTTCTCCTTCATGTGGCTGAAGTCGTGTCCAAGGTGGAGCTCTGAATTGGAGTGCTCTGAATGGGAGTGCTCTGAATGGGAGTGCTCATGATGAGAGTGCTCATGATAACTGGGCTCGGTTCCTTCCTCCAGCTCTGGTTCGGGCAGCTCTGTGGCCCTCAGGGCCCGGACACCTGCGCTGACCAGTCTCATGGCAGCTGTCAAAGTGACCAAATCAGAGCAGTGATTTACACAGTGATTTTTCACCTCGGTTATAAGACACAAAGCACAACTTGGTATGCCTGCCATGTAATCCTTCATCCAAGAGTTGCAGCACAGTACAAAAACACAGGACATCTCTAAGCCAGATGCTCAACATGGCTGACCTTAATCCCTCTGTTTCTCTTATTCTGTGTGCCATCCCCCATGTCACATGATGCTGTCACTCCCTGCTCATCACATCTCACTCTTCTCTCATCTCTGTCTCTGCATGCCACTGGATGAAAATCTGGAGACTTGGACAATAATCCAAAAATCCCATATCCCCAAAGCACAAATTTTCCAAATTTCCTCACCCACAGCCATTTTTTTGAAGCAAAAAAAAGTACAAATATTGGACCGAAAATGCTGGTTTTGTCATTACTATGTTTCATTTTCACAACCTCATTTTAATAACGACATGGCATTTATCAAATATACTGTATATGATGTAACATTCTACTGACAATGTGTTTTACTGAAATCAGATTTGATTATTATTTAAAGAAATATTTATTGTCATTTATTGTTTTTTTTTGAAGATGCTTAATAAAAAAACTGATGATCTGTAAATAGGAAAAGTAATTAACTTACTGGGGTGATGATAAGGGCCAGAACGATTAATCAGTCACTGGATTATAAATTGATTGCCAAATTAATCATGAAATGTTCTGATCATTAATTAATTATTTAAAAAAAAAAAAAATTAAAACAAGCTTTTTGACTTTTCAGCTTCTTAAATGTGAATATTTTCTGGGTTCTTTGCTCCATATAACAAAGAAAGCGTTAAAATTTATTCATTTTGGTTTGTGGACAAAACAATGAAAATATCATTTTTTTGAGGTTCTGAATTTTTTTTTTAATATTTTATGGCCCACAATAGTCAACAGTTTATTAAACATGGATTATGAAAATAATAGTTGCAGCCTTAATGGCAATTATACTAATAATCACAAGAAAAAAAAAATATCATGAACATCAACTAAATCTCCTCATAGAGTAGATGTGATCAAAATGTGCTTTTACTGTCAAAATTCTAAAAATCGATCCTCTCTCATTAATTCAGTTTATTGTAATATAATGCTCTGGCATTTGATCATAACAGAAAGATTTACAGTCCAGTGCATAGTCTTCTTACCTGATGATATGGTCCTTTTATTTCCTCTTCACCAAAAGAGCTGATGGAGCAACGCTGACTTGCAGCAGAGTGTGGTTCTTGATGCTTCCCCCCTTTGGCCTTGCTAGATTCCTCACACGTTCATCATCGTGGACTCCGGCTCTTTGCAACCCTTTTCCATCAGAGCTGAAGAGCTGACAAATCGCTAGAGCAGTGTTGTGATTTAATCCCCCCCCCACCTCCTGATAGTAGGAGGCTGAAAACACATCTGTTGCTTTACGTCCCTGAATGAAAGTGTGTGAGGGCTGACGTTACTTTTCACACACTTTGAACAGTTGCAGAAGGAAAAACAACTCTTAATTAGACAGCTTTATCCATTAGACTGAAGAGATTGTAATGCGTAATACGGCCCCTCGCTAATCCCCTCAGCATAGCTGACCATGACAACTTGCACTACTCGTGCTACTGTAATTCCAGCCTCCCCATCCTGTGGCTCAGTATTTTACTGTACAAAACACATGCTTGTCTTCAGGGCACTGTGAACAGTTAATCCGCAGGCTCAGTGCGACGCGTTTGCACGGCTGCATCTGGAGATCTCAGTGGCCGCAGTCCAATATATGAGGGTGGTCAGAAAAAATCATGATGCAATGGTCAAATGTGACCAAATGTGGTTTATTTGTCAACGTAGTCTCCCCTGTGGTCTACATACTTCTTCCACTGGTATTGCAACACTTGGATGCCCTTGGTATAGAAGCTCTCATCCTGATAGTCCTCAACAGCAGATATTTCCACTACATTTTTGTCTCCGGATCTGGTTCCAAACTTGCCAAGCTCTCCTGCGACATGACTAGCCTGGTGTGCTTTTGATCAGGGGTCAAAAGCTGTGGCGCCCACTGAGCAGAAAACCTTCAACACCCTTCACAGGAGATGCTTACAGCATTGGCTGTCATCCATCACCCGCAGCACGTCTTGACCTTGGTTCATCTTCAAGGCTCTCCCTGCACCTCTTGAATTCACCTGCCCACTATTGCACAGTTGATGAAGCTGGTGCATCATCCCCTAATGTTGCAACCATGCCGGCATGAATACTTTGGGGCTAACCCCTTTTTTTCTGCAGATGTCTGGTGACACAACCGTGCCAAATTTTGTCCATGTTCACAAAATGTCTCTAGCACTAATGTGCCAAGCTCCTATTAGCTATCAAATGTGGGTTTATCTGGAAGGGAGAAAAGCCGTTAATATTAAGAGAGGTTGGATTTAATAAAGATTCATTGTTCAGGCATTACTCTTTCTAAGTTAGCCTGTGAAATTTTCAGCCCACGCTTGTTCAACAGCCTCATCCAGTAGTTATGCTACATAATAACACAAAACCAAAAAATGTAATACTGTGAACTATGAAGCAGTTTTTATTTTTTTTAATTTTTTTAATTAAATTTTTTTGGAGAAAATTAGGGATCAGCTTCACTGCATGGCTGTTTTCACCACTGTATAACATTTAATGTTTTTTTTACGGCAGATGAAGATTTTTAGAAATCAAGGGAGGTAATGGCCAAAATATGACATCAATTGGTCAATATATCTGACTAGATCTGACTTATTTTCTAGTATCCCCCCTCCATCCAAAAATACCTAACCTTTTTTTTAATAAAAACAAATGATTGACCAAATTGCGTTACTCACATAAATTATCAAACACTGCATTTTGCTCCTGCACAGCAGTACTGACTTAGCATTTGTCAAGTTTCTGCAAATAAAAACAGATTAAATAAGTAATAATTGACAGATGCTGATCATGAAAAATGTGGAGGTTTCCATGTGGAAACAACACATTGTTTACACTGTGTTTGATACTGAAACAGTTCTCAGTAATTCTCAGGTTATTTTTTCAGATTTTTCTGTCTCATCACTAACTCTCCTGTCACTTCAGATCCTGTCCTTCAGCTCATTCCCCTCACCTGCTGTCCCACACACCTTCACCTCATTAGTTCCCTCTGTATATATCCGCTCACTGTCACTTAACCTCTACCAGACTATATTGTTTACGCCAAGCTCTCCAGCATTTAGTTCTATAGTGTACTTGATCCAAACCTGGATTCTAGATTGCCTGTTTTGCTTTTGGGTTCTTCTCTGCCAGCAAACAACACAAACATTGACCTCAATTGACTGGAGGGAAAAAAAAAAAAAAGCTCAACTGTTTTTTATAGCTGTGTAAAAGTGACCGATTATCTTTTTAGCAGGTGTACCTGTGTTAAAAAAACCCAAACCAAACCAAACAAAAAAAAAAACCCCAAAAAAAAACAAAAAACAGATACCTGTGGTCTAAAATGGGCATGAAAGAGAGTTGGACAAACACAGAACATTAACAGAATTGCAGAGATGGAGAAAGTTCTTCAAGTTGCCTGTATATTAAACTTGACAATCAACTATTTTTTTTAACCCCTGCTACTGCACCTGTAATTGTGTTGATCTTCTACTTTATTTGCACCTCTACGACACTAAACCTCAGGTAGTAGATATGTTTGGGAAACATTAACTGTGACATTAAAAAAAATAAAAAAAATAATTTTTAAAATAAAAGAAACAGCCCTGTATGCAATATCTAAATATTTTATCTGTGCTGTAATGCTGTTTGTGCAAGTGACACACTGACACTAAAGCAGGGAGTACATGCAGTTCACTTGTTGTCTTCACATCTCTACAACTAAATCTTATTTTTGGTGAAACATATAATTGAGAAAAGCAGTGTGGCCATTTTTAACCGCAGACTCTCAGCTTGTCTGATGGTAAACATTAAGCTCACACTCAATGAGTAAGCAGAGATAACAGTACAGTGTTCTCTAGGCACAGACATACTGTAACATTAGGTATAGAATACATAGCACATCAGTTGGCTTCCTGTTTAAACAGTATAAAATATTACTTAGGCTTAAAAAAAACAAAAAAAAAAAAACAAGGTATCAGCATAATTTATCTTTATTCATTGGCACCATAATAATCCAATTTTTTCCTCTTTAAAACTGACAAGATGGAATGTACAATAAGATAAACCTGACCTTTAATGAACAAGTGACTTTAGCTTATGAAAATAGGTTTGAGCACCAGAGAATTATTTAATTCTCAAGAAAAAAAGGAGGTATTATTTTATTACTTAGCTTTTAACTTCACTTTTGTCACTGGTACAAGAATGAAGTTTGGTCTAGAGTGTTGAAATATTACTGTTGTTGTAACGAAAGAACACACTACAAGCAACTGTTTCCCTTTGGAAACATATGTCGCTGTGCTGCTGTGACCCTCACAGGGTGTGCTTGTCAAAGAGGTATTCTCCCATCAGTCCCTGTGTCTCGGACGCAGTCAAGCGAGTCAGGCTTCCAGTGTAATCGCCCAGCTTCTTAATGGTGTCATGGCTGTCCTCAAGGAAGTGCTGCTCAAGGAAGTCACACAGCTACAAAAAAGGCAAAACACAATCAGGTGAGTACTAGGTATGGGCATGAGTATTTGAATATTTACTTGATTATAAATAGCAGATCAGTTATTGTGACTATTTGCAATATACGAGATTTGAAATATACAAGATTTCTTGAATGCATCGTGGTGCTCAACACTCTAAAGATCCCACAGAAGTAATGAAATTTCCCATGGTCTTTAAATGCGTCTTGTTAGCTCAATACAATGTGAACCCTTCATTAACTTTCACTAGCTGTCATGTGCTGGAGTTCAAAATATTTGAATATTCAACAAATAATACCTCTGAATATTTGAATTGTATTTTTGGTAGGACTTTCCATCTCTAGTGTGTACAATGGTAGCTTATGCTATAAGCTCTTTGCAATAATGAACCTCTTTTTGCAATATTCACAGCAGTTTAGAACAAGTTGTTACTGTATGATTTATAAGAGCCACACATACGTGAGGGTCAGTGTTGACACCTGCTCTGCGGTGCACGTCAAGGACACAGGTGTTGAGGGACTTCTGGTGGTCCAGAGAAAAAGACAGGGCATCAAGACCACCTCTCCAATCCTCTCTGCTTGGTTTCTAAAACACAAAGTATAGATTTGTATGGAATAACAAATATACCAATAATCCAGATAACTATTAAGTTATCTGGAATTTAACATGGTGGGCTTACAGCAATAGTCTGGAGCAAAATACGGCCTCCTCTCATGTTCTGATATTCCAGCAGCTTCTCGGCTTGTTCCCTCTCCTTCACTGAGCGCTCCAGGAAAAAACTGGAGAACTTTGGTAGGGCCACATCATCCCTGTCAAAGTACATTCCCTAAAAGAGTTGAACAAAGGGTATATCATATTTGGGAAGTTTGTAGAAAAAAAAAGAGAAAATTGGAAATCAGGAAATTATGTCAATATAATCTTTACCAGAGCAAGGTAGGTGTAGGATGCATTGAGCTTCAGGTTGATGAGTTTGTTGATGTCTGCCTCACTCTCTGGGTGGAGGTTTTGTTTAACCACAGACTGCATTTCTGTAAACAAAGAAATTAGAACAAAAAATAGAGGTCAACTGATATGGGTTTCTATGGTTAATGTCGATCTTTCTGGCCATTTACTTTCCAGATAATCACTTGTTTAATAATTAGGTCTGCAGTGGTTAATCATTTAGTGCATTGTTAATCTATTACTGAATTAATCATCAACTGTTTTGATTGATCAATCAATTTTAGCGATTTCTTTAATAATTAAAACATCTCCATCCAAAAGTAAATATTTCCTGATTGCTTATGTTTTGCTCCATATAACAGAGAAATCAACAAAGTTGATTGATGCGAGAACATCATCATTTCAAGGTTTGGGACAGCAAAATTGTTATGGACCAAATAATTAATCAAGAAAATAATATTAACCAATGACAATTCATATTTGAATAAATAATATTTAAACAGAACATACAGATAAGTACACAAAACAGGTCATTGAAAAAAATCTGTCAAGTAAATGACAAAAAATAAAAAAAGACAGCTGCATTTATTTCTGAGAATTTCTGAAAAGTTGAATAAATTAGTAATCATCAGATGATTGATTAAAAGTAAGTGACTGAAAGAATTAGCAAAAATCGAGATGATTAATTGGCCTGACTGATTAATCAGTCTCTCTCTTGCAGCAGTGGTGCCAGTTCAAACTGAAGCCACTACTTTTGACTTCATACAGGCAAAAAGAATCAGAGAAATCCTTCTTACCTCTTCTTTCCACTGCCAACACAGACTGCTGAACACTGTCCTGTGCTGTGCAGAAGCTAATTACAGCCCTGCACTTTGTCTTCTTGCTTTTATGCAACCCCTGTTTAGCAGCTTCAGTGAAACATTAGCCAGACTGTTGTCATGTGTTGTGCAGTCAGTGGGTATCGTGGGGTGTCTCGTGGTGAGAGAAGTTCACAAAACACAAAAACACGATTCACCGCGCATTTCCAGTTAAATGTTGGAGATTCAAGTGTCTCTCAGGTTGAGGACAAAGGTAGAATGAAAGTACACATACACCCGATTTAATTCTCTCCTGATAGTGAAGACCAAGCTATGTAGAAACCATTATTGCTCAATGTATTACAAATTAGAAATGTATTTAAACCATGTGCTCCCGTCTTCTTCCTTATAGTGAAGCCTTTTTGTAATGCACCCCGTGTGGAACTAACATTTAGTTCGTTTACTGAAACATCACAGAAAAATAAACTAGGAAACTGATGCTATCTGACTGCCTCTACGTTAGCTACCGTTAGCCGAGTTAGCACCAGCTAAACATGAAGCCAGTTATTAGAAGGACAAGTTAATTAATCTAACCAGACTGTAACTACAGTTCAATTAACATAATACATGTAGGTCGATGTTATTTTTGACGTGTTATCGCTTACCTTCCCCGTAATGTAGCGTTACTCCACTTACCATCCACCGCTGTAGTTGATAACAGTTATCAACCCTTATGTTGTTACACTCACCACTAAACAACTCGAGCTCGTTTATTTGTTCACTTACTTAGCCCTACTGCCACCTATTGTCTGGAGTAACACATGACATGTTTGTGACAGGGGTAATGCAGACTGTATTTTACATTTAAACAAGAGAATTGAAATCGGGTCAGAAACAATTGTTGAATAATATCAAAAAAGTTCAATTCAAAGAACAGAAAATTGAGTACAAAATAAAGAAAAATAAAATAAAAGACATTTTGGGGGGAGATCGAGTGCCCTTTATTTATTTAGGACCAGAGCACGGGAAGTGCAAGGGCTAAAACAGTTGGGCACAAAGGATACAAGGAACCTATTGTTTTCCTTCAGATTATTATTACCTGGCTTTGGAACATGCATAAAAGGTCTGGAAACTTCACATTGAGGTCATGTGTGGTGAAAATGTGCCATAGTGCATGGAGTTTGTTATCCTCACTCTAAAGTAGGTCCTTGAATTTTTTGAGAATTTTTGTCCAAACAGGAAGTCAGCCATGTTGGATTTAGTGTCCAGATGGATGATTTGCATGCTTCGTAAATGAACAAACTCATCTGAGCTGGGTTTATCGTACCATCATAAAAGATGGGTCAATTTACGGGAAACATCAAAGACACATCAGAGGAAAACAAGGTTTTGAGATTTAAAAGGATGTTGCCACAGCAACCATCGGAATTTTGGCTAATTTTGACCATTTGCCACAAAACAGGAAGTGGGCTGATTTGACTCATTGGCTTGAAACTTCATAGTGACACAAGAGATTGAACCGGAACATGTCTAACTTGACCAAACATGAAATTGTCCATTTTCAATGTTGCCATTGTTTCGCCACAAAACAGGAAGTGATCTGTAACTTGACCATAAACTTACCAGTCTGTTCTGTACATTAAGATATCTGTTCCTGAATAAAGGTGAATTAAGCTCACTGTTAAGTGAGGGAGATAGTGAAGTCAGAGAACTGCTGGACTTCCTGAGTTACATGGGGGGACGGGGGCGCAAGGGCCATTCCATGACTCTTAGCAGTCCTAGTTATACGTTAAAATTGATGGAAGATGATGGCTTAGCTCCCTTGTCTGTGTGCATGTGAATGCATATGATGTAATTTTCACACCACAAACACAACTGAGATAAAAAAAAACAAACAAAAAAAACAAAAAAAAACATGTACATCGTCACACAATCAGACTGAAAGCTACAAATTTAAGGAACAGTTCTGCTTCAACATTGGACATGACACAGGAGAAATGACACTGACTGTACTTTTAACACCAGCATTGAGTCCTTTCCTGTAGGCATTTAACACAAAATAAAAATAAAAAATAGACAAATCAAAGACTTATTTGTAAATGAAGTCTACCTGCTTCAACAAACCCGGACCTTCTGCAGCTCAGTAGTTACCTAGATTAAAAGTATGAGGTGCACTGAGGGCTGATGGTGACTAATAGAACTAATGGCTTAATTTTAGATTAAACCATTTGTCTGGCCACCAATTCTATGACTAAACTTTACGTTTTGTTTTTGTATTTTCACACCTCCAAATCCTGAAATGCTTAATGGTTTTTCAGCTCCCTAACTGCAGAGATCACTTTCATTCTAAGTGTCATATTTAGATTTGTGAATTCACACCACCTACAGAACTGTGCTTCTTTAGGCGTATTTCCTCCCGCTGCCATCAGAAGTGCATCATGTTAAACAAATCCAAAGACAAACAAAACCCCTGCACTGGCCTGAGCTGCAACAGTGCACACAGCACATTGTAAGTGTATCAACACATCAATGGTTATAGTAATATTATTACTATGTAATAATTATTAGTAGGTCATTATCACTGTCATATCATTATTGTTATTTGTTAAATTGTTTATACATTAATAATTTAAGCACTAACAGTTGACATTTGCAGAGGATGTAAATGAAAACATGATCACTTTTAAGGTTTGCATGGATTAATATCCACAACATAAGCACCATGTTATGAATTTTATGTGTTAGTAAGATTAAGGTGTAAAACATACAAAACACAGTAGACATCATGGCTATTTATTATGAAATATTAGGCACTCTGTCTGTGTAGCACACAAGCTGATTATGAATATTAATTCTTTTTATGAGTATGACCGTGCAGTATGAAGAGAAGCTGCTATCATTTCTTGATGTGAACTTCCTCCTCATGTTTCCCCAGTGGACGCTGTTTAACAATGATGTTTTTGATGTATGATTTAATTGAGTTCTGCATCTTTAAATGAGACTGTAGACATTCACTTGTAGTGAATGATCACATTCACTTGTAGTGAATGTCTACATCTAAACCACAACTTAGAAATATTAATTCCTGTCATAACGGTGTAAAGGAACTGAAAAGGAACCACAGTGTGAAATTAGCAGATGGTGGGTGATTGTAACTCAGACATGAATACAAATGATTCTATTTGAATAGCTGTAGCAGTATGAGTAAGAGTATATTGTATACATCCATGTGCAATAACAACACTTTTTATTTATTAACTTAACTATATTTGCTGTGTAACAATGTAAATTTTTCCACTGTGGGACTAATATTTAATCTTATCCTATATTATCAGAATCAGAATGCCTCAGTGGAAGTGTGTATATGTTAGTGTGTGTGCGTGTGTGTGTGTGTGTGTGTATATGTATAACAGACAAATTGACTTGCTTGACGTGCTTTGATAAGCTGCTGCACACTTTGGCCGTTAATAAGGAAGTAACAGGCGGGGCAAAGGTCTCTGTGGTTGTACAAGGCCAAAAGGGAGAAGCAGCCATTTACTTAGTCACTTGCCAATATTAGAAGAGTGCAGAGGTTATTAAAGGAGGACATGTTAAGAATTAAAAGTCAACACCAGTGGAATAAGGTTAACAGTGGACTGTGTCTTAACTGCGGCTTTGGAGGAATTCTTTACAGAAATTAAGTGTTTTTTCTGTCAACATACAAGCCAGAACCGAAAATAGAACAGAGGGATTCCTATGGGACTACAAGCAGTTTACCAGTTCATAATATGTGAGTAGTTTAATCGGTCAAGACAGTGATGAGGCCTTTATCGTTCACCTCAGACCTGTGGCTGCTGTGTGTCTTCCTCACTCTTTTCTGGGTAAGAATTTTCTTCTCTTCCCTCGGCGATCTGATAGTGTGTATACTTTCCTTCAGTTAAGACAATGTGACTCTCAAATGAGGGGAAAAATTCAGATAAAACATTTAATTTAAAGCATGAACATTTAATGTTCATGCTGTGAAACATTTCAAGACTGAAACTTCAGATGTTAAGAGCAATGAGTGGGAGCCATGAAGAGAGCTGTATGTCAAATATGTATTGTTATACTGGACTACACTTTGTATTAATGAAAAGAAATGCTATTAGAAAAGTGGTATCTAATGATGAATAAACAGTATTTTTGTACACAGACATCTATAACAACCAATGGTAGGACAATGTGCCTCAAATATTTTTAAATTACATGAGTAGAATAACAAAAAAAAAAAAAAAAAAAAAAAAAAAATTCTAGACCACTATTCCACATTTTTCATAGATGCTGGAGTTGACCTGTTTGTACTGTAACTATACATATAAAGTTTGTTTTTGAATATTACAATAGTTATAAATTAAATTACATGTCATGTCACACATTACAGTATAGTTGCAACATGGTAACATTGTGTTAATAATTTGTAACAGGGAGGTAGTAATTAGAAGATAAAATTGCAGTAATACTATGATACTTCCAAAGTAACATCCAAGTCACTAGACTACAATCAGTATAATACCTTCACATAAAAAGCTTGTGAATCAAAAATAGTAATTATCATTTTATAAAGATGAAATACATCCTTCTAAGTTTCTATTGTTATAACAATGCTATTACTTGGTTACTACTATATAAATGAGATGGTTTTACCATAATATTACTTCCTTTTTACTGTGCTATTACCCAAGTACAGTCTTTCTCTGTTGTCGTCATCTTCTTTTCTTTGTGTTTAGGGTATCACTGGCTTCAATGCAGCAGAAACGGGAGGATGTAAGTATCCGTTGACACCGTGTTTTTATTTCCTTGTATCACAGTTGAAATGTACAAGGAAATGTAACTGCTGCCGGTCAATAATCAATAGTCTGTATGTAATGATAAATAAGACACCCCCAACTGTGAAATGTAAATAAAGACAGAATGCAATGATTTGGAACATCTCATAACCTCATATCTTATTCCCAGTAGAACATAAACAACAAATCAAATTTCCATTTCATGAAAAATATTGGCTAATTTTGAATTTGATGGCAGCAACACATCTCAAAAAAGTTGGAGCAGAGGCAACAAAAGGCTGGAAAAGTAAATGACACAAACCAAAAACAACTGTAGGAGCATTTGACAACTAATTAGGTTAATTGGGAACAAGTCAGTAACATGACTGGGTATAAAAGGAGCATTTCATAGGGGCAGGTGTAAAGATGGGCAGAGAATCTGTGACAAACTGTGTCTAAAAATCATGGAGCAATTTTAGAAAAAATTTTAAGACTGATGAAGACCTTGATTACAGTGTATAATATCATCAAAAGATTTAGTGAATCAGGAGGAATCTCTGTGAGCAAGGGACAAGGTCAAAGGTCAAAATTGGATGCTCGTGATCTTCAGGCCCTTAGGCAGCACTACATTCAGAAGACATGATTCTCTAGGGAACACTTCCAGAAATCACTGTCTGTGAACACAGTCCACCGTTCAATCCACAAATGTAAGTTAAAGCTCATTTACAATGGTCTGAAGTAAAATGGAAAAGTGTTCTGTGGTCAGACGAATCAGCATTTGAAATTCTTTTTGAAAACCAAGGACGCTGTCCTGTGGACTAATCAATGGTATGGGGTTACATTAGTGTCTATGGTGTGGGCAGCTTACACATCTGGAAAAACACCATCAATGCTGTAAAGGTTTTAGAGCAGCATATGCTCCATCTAGACAATGTCTCTTTCAGGGAAGACTGGATATTTCAGCAAGACAATGTTAAACCACATACTGCATCCATCACAACAGCAAGGCATCATATGAAAAGGGTCCAGGTGCTGAACTGACCTGTCTGCAGTCCAGACCTTTCACCATTAGATAACACTTGCTGCATCATGAAATGAAAAAAAAGGCCAAGGACTTTTGAGCAGCTAGAATCCTGCATCAAACAAGAATGGGACAACATTCCTTTCCTAAAACTCTAGAAACTGGTCTCCTCACTTCCCAGATGTTTACAGACAGTTGTTAAAAGAAGAGGGGATGCTACACAATGGTAAACATCACCCCGTTCCAACTTTTTTGAGATGTGTTGCTGCCATCAAATTCAAAATGAGCTCAGTTTCAACATCTGATATGTTATTTATGTTCATTTGGGAATATGGGTCGCAACTTTTTTTGGAATCGGGGTCATAATTAAAGATTTTTGTCATTAAAGACTTTCTTGTGATGATATTAACTAAGTATCAACCCAAAAATAGCGGATTGTCCGGTCACAAGATAAAATATATTTATAGAATTTATTAAGGAAAACGAAAAATCAAGCCAGGGGAGTAACTAAAGGCGAGGAGACACGGCTGGCTTGCCGTCCTCCGGGGGCGAAACTAGGAAAAAGGAGGAAAAAAATCAATTACTAAAAAAACAAAACGAAACGAAACACACCGATCTTTAGAGATTGACTTGGAGTGATCTCATGCGAGTTACCGCGGTATTGTACATGACGCGCTGACACCTGCCGTTGCCAAAACCAGGGTATAAAAAGATAAGAGGGTAATCAGGAGATGAGCTGCAGGTGCGTAGTCGGAGGCTCCGCCCGGCTGACCGGTCAAGTCTCATGAAAGCAAGCACAGTCTGACAGGAAGTAAAAGACGATGACAAAATAAAAGACAGGAAACCGGACCCTGACATTTCTGCTGCATATATAGCTATATGTTTTTTTTTTTTTTGCAGTAGAAGGAAATAATACTGTGGCAAGAAAAACTCTGTGAAACCTTTGGAGTTTTCTAGTTTCCTCTTCCTCTATTGTTAGAATGACAAGAAGGCTTTATTTTGAACATGTGGACATGATACAGTTTAAAAAATCCCTAAACAAAATAAATACATAAATGAAAAATTTTCCAAAATTTTCCGACAAGATTTGAAAAGTTTCAGAATTCCCTCAGCTTTCCCCTGCTCTTTTGGATGCCTGGTGAACAGGTAAACAGGTTGTTTTATTCATACTTTTACATGAAGCTTTTGTTTGGTTAAGCCAGTCTGAGTTGGATTAACTTCACTTTTTCTTTTAGGATCGTTGCGTTGTCTTGCAAGAACGGATCACTTTTTATGACTCATACAGAAAACAAGACAATTCCAAAGGGTCCATGCACCTTTTCTTGCCAATGTGTTTGTTGTGTATATGGTAATGAAGATTAATGATATCATAGTATTAATAATAGTTATTATAAAGACTGCAGGAATTAAAAAAAATGAAAAAGCTGGGTGGAGAATCTCTTGGTTAGAAGAAAAGGGAAGGATGGGTTTTGTTATTAATAACTTGTTCTCTCTTATTCTTTAATTCCAGTCCCTCTAAACCCAGAGGAGTTTAAATCAGTGGGACAGACTGAGACCAGTGTAACTCTGCAGTGGAAAAAAGTGAGAAACATCCTCAGTTATAAACTTGTTTCCAGTGAAGGAGAGATAAACATCACTGCATCAGAGGGAAATGAACATGTGACACAAACAGTCTCAGATCTGAGCAGTGGAACTAAATATGTCTTCCGTCTCTTCACTGTGTTTGAAAACAACACAAGCAGTGGAGTAAACCTCACTGCAGCCACTGGTAAGATATTTTTTTAGATCACTGGAGAATGGTTGAAATGTTTAAGTTTCATCTACAGTTATTTAAATGCTAATGATTTAGGAGTTCAATCCCTGTGTCCTGAGGTCATCCCAACAGGTTGACCTCTATGTCTGTCCAACCTAACCCTCCACCCACCATTCACCCCTTGTCTCTTGAGAGTGTTACACAGTGTAGAGGTTAAAATGTAGCTCTATAAAATGGGACACCATTCAGAAAGGCAGAAGATTGTCAGGGATACAACATTTTGTCAACCAAAAAGGTTGACTGTTAATATTATACAGATGTGTGCCAAAGAAACACACAGAGAGAGAGCGAAAGGGAAATTTCATGGGTTCATGCACACACACTTAAGATGGCAGCACTGGTGACCACAGCAGTGGCTTGGCTCTCTCTTTTTCTACTTCTCTCTCTCATATTCTTTCTCAGCCATAATCATGTACGATTGTCACCAGGTACTTTTTAATAGGAGAACACTGTGTAAATGCCAGCAACAGGCTAAACCGTACAGACCGCTTCCCCGCCTGGTTCTGTCCAACTATAGATCTCTAATTAACAAGATGGAGGAGATCAGTGAGATGAACGTGTCACTGTGTGATCAATATTAGGAAGTCCTGGCTGAACCAGAATGTCCTGGCCTCTGTGGTAGAGCTATTGGGCTACACCATTCACAGACTGTGGACTGTGGCTGTACACAAATAACCAATGGTTATTTGTTTGTTCTCCCATGGGAATTCACAGTAATAATGGCGGTCTGCATACCCCCACAGGCTAAGTTAGCACTGGAGATCCTACATGATGCTACAAACAAGCAGCTGCTTAGATCGGGTCTACACCAACATGCCCCGAGCTTTCAAGGCTTGTCCTTCTGTACATCTTGGACTCTCAGACCACATCTCCTGCTCTCTAATCCCAAGGTACAGACCTCTGATCTTTAGAGAAAGTCGGGCTGTCAAAGTGGAGCGAGGAAGCCACCTCAATGCAACAAGACTATTTCCATAACACAGTGGGGGCTGTTTGCAAGTGAGGTCTTAGAGGAATGTGCTGACTCTGTGAAGGGATGTGTACACTCTTGCACTGAAAATGTCACCACACAACAAATTAAAATCTTCCCTAACCAGAAACTGTGGCTCTGCAAAATTGTAAGGACATTACTCAGGGAATGAGATGCCGCCTTCAGGTTCAGGTCAGGTAACGGTGACGGCAAGGATGCAAAGCAGGAGTACAAGCAGCTCATCGAGAGTCAGTTTGACAACAACTCCTGCAGCATGTGGAATGGAATCAGGGCTCTGACAAACTACAAAACAAACAAACTGCAGCCACAGAAAAACAAGGACACACCGCCTGGCGTCTTAAGTTGTTTCTTTGCCCGATTTGACACTGGGTGAGACAGGGCAGTTGTTGTCTTTAAACAAGAAGTTGATAACCCCACATTAAGCCTCCAACAACATCAGGTTAGGAAACTGTTGAATAACAACAACATCCACAAAGCAGCTGGCCCAGACAGAGTACATGTGCCAAAGTTTGTGTGCCAATCAGCTCACTCAGGCACTGACTGACTTGTTTAGCTGTTCCTTAAAAAATGCTGCTGTTCCCATGCTTCAAATCATTCAAGTTGTTCTTGTGTCCAAAGAAAATCACCTGCAAAAAGCCTAAATGACTCTCAGCCTGTAGCACTGGCGCTGATAGTCATGAAGTGCTTTGAGAGACTTGCGTTGTCACACATCAGAAGCATCATCCTTCCTGACCTGGACGACCATATTTCAGTTTGCCAACTGACCGAATCGATCAAAGAACTGGTCACTGATTTCAGAAGGCCAAAGATCAGGGATCTTTCTTTACCCCACATACAGGTAGAGGCTGTGGAGATGGTGGAATCCCTGAAGTTCTTAGGTGTCACCAACTCCAAATAACACCTCTCAGCTTGTTAAGAAAGCCCAACAAAGACTCTTCTTCCTTAGCAAGCTCAACCCGACCAAACTTTGTCTCCATAAGGAAGACAAGTCCCCATAATGTGACTGTGGAAACAGATTTAGGTCCTCACAACATAAGGAATACCAGCTACACACACACTCGGATCCACGCTTATTATACTTCAGATGTCAATATTATCCTATGACTTTTGTTGCATACATTTTTGACTGGTTTGTTTTTTATAATAAAGAACATTGTCCTCTGCTGGCTAACCAGAAAAAAAATACATATATATGTATATACCACTCACTCACTCATCTTGACATGAGGGTCACGGGGGGCGCTGGTGCCTAATCCCAGCTGACATAGGGCGAGAGGCGGGGTACACCCTGGACAGGTCACCAGTCCATCACAGAGACACATAGAGACAAACAACCATCCACTCTCACATTCACACCCATGATCAATTTAGAGTGTCCAATTTGTATAATCACACTTTAAAGTACATATACATAAAAAAAAAAAAAAAATTTCATGCGATATACATTTCCAGAAAAAGAACAATAATAGTTTAACAAAAAGATGAAAACTTCAAAGGGACTCAGGTCAAACTCAGGACTCAGGAAAACTTCAAAAGGACTAGGGTTAAATCTGTATAAATTATTTTTACCTGCACTTTGATTAATATAGTGTCATATTATATAAACAAGCAGCCTTGCTCAGTAGCACGGCTATTAAACATCTTATAACGTGTGTAATAGTAATATATTATACTTTTAAAGTATAACTCGTTTGTGTCCTTCAGTACTTAAAGTGACAGTTCATGTTTTCAAGTGTGGTTATATGAGGTTCAGACATATGGTCACAGCTGACAGTTCTGTGTGTATGTGCAGCCCCTTTGCTGATAAATTACAACATTCTGTGGACATGATTTTGACTTGTTCTCTCTTATTCTTTAATTCCAGTCCCTCTAAACCCAGAGGAATTTAAATCAGTGGGACAGACTGAGACCAGTGTAACTCTGCAGTGGAAAAAAGTGGGAAACATCCTCATTTATAAACTTGTTTCCAGTGAAGGAGAGATAAACATCACTGCATCAGAGGAAAATGAACATGTGACACAAACAGTCTCAGGTCTGAGCAGTGGAACTAAATATGTCTTCAGTCTCTTCACTGTGTTTGAGGACATCAGAAGCAGTGGAGTGAACCTCACTGCAGCCACTGGTAAGATACTTTTACTCTGTGACTATGTCCCATTTCAAGAGTGGCGGGGGTGAAGAACAAGATATTTTATACATGTTTGATGTCAGGCATGTTTTGTAAAGGATGGCACGTATCAACCCAATCAATCCCTATGTGATAATGTCTCATGTCATATTATGTATAGTATGTAATGTGTTTCAATGGGTACATTTAAGATGACAAACGTAACTATTTTTTTTACACAGTGTATTACACATGTAAGAGGAAAAGTAGTTTGAAAATATCACAATAATACATGCCTGTGGCAAATTTCGTGCATTATGCATTAACACAAACAAATAAATAAATAAACAAAAGAAAGATAGAAGGAGAAATGAAAATTTGTTAAGGGACTTTCATGTTGAATTATGGTTTAATGTGACAACTGTGTCTGCTGGTGAGGTGTATAAATTATTTTTACCTGCACTTTCCTTTTGATTAATATAATGTCATATTATTTAAACAACTAGCCTTGCTCATAAGCACAGCTATTAAACATCTTATAACGTGTGTAATAGTAATATATTATACTTTTAAAGTATAACTCTTTTGTGTCCTTCAGTACTTAAAGTGACAGTTCATGTTTTCAAGTGTGGTTATATGAGGTTCAGACATATGGTCACAGCTGACAGTTCTGTGTGTATGTGCAGCCCCTTTGCTGATAAATTACAACATTCTGTGGACATGATTTTGACTTGTTCTCTCTTATTCTTTAATTCCAGTCCCTCTAAACCCAGAGGAGTTTAAATCAGTGGGACAGACTGAGACCAGTGTAACTCTGCAGTGGAAAAAAGTGGGAAACATCCTCA
>JAFBJR010000234.1:1542573-1716099 GCA_016785285.1 Brachirus orientalis
CTGAGCAGTGGAACTAAATATGTCTTCAGTCTCTTCACTGTGTTTGAAAACATCAGGAGCAGTGGAGTAAACCTCACTGCAGCCACTGGTACGATACTTTTACTCTGTGACTATGTCCCATTTCAAGAGTGGTGGGGGTGAAGAACATATTATTAACATCAAATTTAACTATAACTTGTTCTTTCTTAAATCCTAGCACCTCTAAACCCAGAGGAGTTTAAATCAGTGGGGCAGACTGAGACCAGTGTAACTCTGCAGTGGAAAAAAGTGGGAAACATCCTCAGTTATAAACTTGTTTCCAGTGAAGGAGAGATAAATATCACTGCATCAGATGAAAATGAACATGTGGCACAAACAGTCTCACGTCTGAGCAGTGGAACTAAATATGTCTTCAGTCTCTTCACTGTGTTTGAAAACATCAGGAGCAGTGGAGTAAACCTCACTGCAGCCACTGGTACGATACTTTTACTCTGTGACTATGTCCCATTTCAAGAATGGTGGGGGTGAAGAACATATTATTAACATCAAATTTAACTATAACTTGTTCTTTCTTAAATCCTAGCACCTCTAAACCCAGAGGAGTTTAAATCAGTGGGGCAGACTGAGACCAGTGTAACTCTGCAGTGGAAAAAAGTGGGAAACATCCTCAGTTATAAACTTGTTTCCAGTGAAGGAGAGATAAACATCACTGCATCAGATGAAAATGAACATGTGGCACAAACAGTCTCACGTCTGAGCAGTGGAACTAAATATGTCTTCAGTCTCTTCACTGTGTTTGAAAACATCAGGAGCAGTGGAGTAAACCTCACTGCAGCCACTGGTACGATACTTTTACTCTGTGACTATTTAACATTTCAGATTTAAAGCTGCAGTAGGCAGGATCACTGGAGAATGGTTGGGATCTGTTTTAAGGTTAATCTACAGGGTATGAAGAAGCTAATGATTTGCGACTCACATCTCTGTGTCCTGAGCTCTTCTCTTCAGATTAGTAAAGACAGACACAGAGGCTCAACCCCATTTTACATTTTCACCTCTAGCCCTGCCCCCACTATTTGCCCAACGCCTCTTCAAAGTGAGTTACAAGGTGTGGTCATTAAAACTGGGACACCCTGTCCACAATAGGACACATCAACAGGACTGGGTGTGTTAGATGTCGAAAATAGGTAGTAGGATGGCATCATCCACGGTGTGGTGATGGTCATCACTCAGTCTCATAGATTCATAATTATAGTCATAACTTAATTACCTAACTTAAGTTTGTTGGTGTTTGCAGGGTGTTCTCTTCATTGGATCCTTGGATATTTGTTTCATAAGGGGTATTTTACTTTACTTAGATTTTACTTACTTTTTATTTATTATATATACACATATATTGCTCTGCTTATAAGAGGCATGGTTATATTTTTCATGTGGGATAGAAACTCCTCCTTTTGCTCTGTTATTATATTGTATTACTTCTATATTTGTAATATTTGGTATTTTCCTTCTTGTAACCGTGTACCTCTTAATCTGGCATGGCCCAACTGTGTGACCATAAAATTTCCTTCAGGATGAATAAAGTATTCTGATTATGATTCTGTTCCAATGTCAGGATGCTGGGGAAAAAATGTATGTAATATGTTTAACTGAGTACATTTTATCTACTTAAGATGACGAACATAACCATTTGTTTTACACAGTGTATTACACACATGTAAGAAGTTGACATTTTTAAAATATCACAATATTATATGTCATGCTTTACGCATTATCACAGACAATTATCAAGATAAGATGAAAACATGTAAAGGGAACCTGAGGTTGTATTCAGTTTAAATTTGTCAACAATGTGTGCTGGTGGTCTGTATAAATTATTTTTATAATTGTAATTGCACTTGCAATGATCACATTCTTTTTGATTATTATATTGTTGGTCCTACTCGTAAGCAAGATGATAAAACATCTTATCTGTTTAATATAATAAGGTATAACATCTTTGATATAAGTTCTACTCAGTGTCTCTACAACTCTGTCAGTACTTAAAGTGACAGTTCATGTTTTCAAGTGTGGTTATATGAGGTTCAGACATATGGTCACAGCTGACAGTTCTGTGTGTATGTGCAGCCCCTTTGCTGATAAATTACAACATTCTGTGGACATGATTTTGACTTGTTCTCTCTTATTCTTTAATTCCAGTCCCTCTAAATACAGAGGAGTTTAAATCAGTGGGACAGACTGAGACCAGTGTAACTCTGCAGTGGAAAAAAGTGGGAAACATCCTCAGTTATAAACTTGTTTCCAGTGAAGGAGAGATAAACATCACTGCATCAGAGGAAAACGAACATGTGACACAAACAGTCTCAGAACTGAGCAGTGGAACTAAATATGTCTTCAGTCTCTTCACTGTGTTTGAGGACATCAGGAGCAGTGGAGTGAACCTCACTGCAGCCACTGGTACGATACTTTTGCTCTGTGACTATGTCCCATTTCAAGAGTGGTGGGGGTGAAGAACATATTATTAACATCAAATTTAGCTATAACTTGTTCTTTCTTAAATCCTAGCACCTCTAAACCCAGAGGAGTTTAAATCAGTGGGACAGACTGAGACCGGTGTAACTCTGCAGTGGAAAAAAGTACAAAACTTCACCAGATATACACTTGAGGTCAATGGACGAAAGATAAACATCACTGCATCAGAGGAAAATGAACCTGTGATAAAAACAGTCTCAGGTCTGAGCAGTGGAACTAAATATGTCTTCAGTCTCTTCACTGTGTTTGAAGACATCAGGAGCAGTGGAGTGAACCTCACTGCAGCCACTGGTAAGATGTTTTTTCTCTGACATAGGCTCACAACAACATCCAGGCACTGACAGAAACTGCTTACTCTAAATTTTTAATTGTGATTAAACAATTGAATTGACTGAAACTTAAAAAAAAACAAAAAAAAAACAGACCATTATTGTGAAAATAAATCAGTGTCTTAATCTTGTTGTTTACATTTCAGTCCCTCGTAACGTGGAGGAGTTTAAATCAGTGGGACAGAATGAGACCAGTGTAACTCTGCAGTGGAAAAAAGTGCAAAACTTCACCAGATATACACTTGAGGTCAATGGACAAAAGATTAACATCACTGAAAAGATAACATCAGACAAAAATGAACACGTGACACAAACAATCCCAGGTCTGAGCAGTGGAACTAAATATGTCTTCAGTCTCTTCACGGTGTTTGAAGACATCAGGAGCAGTGGAGTGAACCTCACTGCAGCCACTGGTAAGATATTATTTCACATCTTTTTAATAAAGAATGGCACATATTAACACAATCAATCCCTATTAAAAAGAGAAAACCAACACATGCATACACACTACATTAAAGGAATTCAAATTTAAATTAAATTATTTTCACAAATGGGGACACAACAAACATCCTTCCATCTCAGCTGCTCAGCCAGCATGTCCATGTGGGTCCCATAAGGGTTATATTTTGGGCTGAGAATATGGGTCACAAGTGGATTTGTCCATGTTATCATGGTGGCCCCATCCGTGTTTGCCCACTTCAATCTCATTCCCACTTGGTACCCTTTCCAGGCTACGTGATTCTAAGTAGGGACAGAGTGGGCCTGGGCCTAAAGTGGGCAAATTATGCAGGTCAATCCCACGTGGGACTCATATTTTCAGCTCGAATATAACCATTATGAGACTTAACAGATGCAATGGAAGTTAAAGAGACAAAAAGACATAAGTACTGGTTAAAGGTTCAAGGTTCAGTTTATTGTCATTTTATCATGTTAAAAACCAACAGAACCAGCAGAAATAAATATACAGTAACTACCTAAACTGAAAAAATAGGAAGATAATTAATAAAAGATAGTTCAATCCAAGCGTCATGTTTAAAAAAGGGGAAGTGCATCAATCAGTTTCCATCAGTGAAAGTGCGGAAAGTGCAGAGGACACCTTCAGGCAAGGAGTTCACTGAGTTCATCAGGCTCACATTAGTCTGTTGTCTGAGCTCTGAGGTTGCACAGCCTTCAGCCTAAGGGAAGGAGGGGAGCAGGCAGAGTGCTGCGTGAGTCGGGGCCATCATGATGTTTGATGCCCTGCTTCTGCACCTGCTGATGTAGGTGTCCTCCAACGGACAAAAAGTAAAAGCCAGGAGTGTCCAACAGATGAGGTGCTGTCAGTCGGGCTCAGACTGTAATCAACTCTTCTTCAAAGGCTTTGAAATTGGTTTGAAACAAGGACCACCAGAGCTACAGCAACTGTGCTGAGATGAATGATACTGTGATGAAAGTTTACAAGAACACAAGATTATTGTGATGTGCATCATCTTACAACAAGGTGAATGTCACCTCTGTCAAAGCTGGAGCAGGTCTGTGTCACCTCTAATGGCACTATAGAACTTCTGGTTTCAGGCCCATGCCACAATAATATACACAATAATATAACTGCTACATTATAATTTATGACAAGGGACAATATTGGTCTGGCTTTCTTTCGTTGGCTTTCACTTTTGCTTCACTACTGGAGGGACACTTGGCCAAGGGAGACCTGGTCCTGTTACTGTTGGACTAGTCAGTGTAAATAGTTTGCTTGTCATCTACATGTATATCTAGTGTGTTGGAGCTCGCTGTGTTACTGAAGTCATCTTGTCCTCTTGTCCATCTCATTCATAAATCAAGTGATTCAAACAATAGCTGTGTCCCAAGTTTGCACCAGCTCCTTTGAATTCGGCCAAACAAATGCAGCTGAGCCTTGAAGAATGTATCTGGTGTATCCCAGGATTCTTTGCACACTAACGGCAGAGCAATAAGTTGGTGTTAATGTTATTTTCAGCTGGTTTGCCATCGGCCCTAAGTCTATTTTTGGTAAACGCACACAAATGCAGTAAATAAATGAATAAATAAAATATCTACTTTTGTTATTATTTTAAGTTTAATATTATTATGATTTTTTAAGCTTTTTATCATTTAATATTTAACAGGGACCTAAGAAAATAATCATAACTCATTCTTTATATTATTTAAACACATTTATATAACTACTGGTCAAAACCGTTCGTCAACTATTGTTGTAGAAATATTTATTTATATTATATATTATATTTATATTTATTTGCATATATTCTATCTGTTGTTCCATATCAGAAATCTCTTTGGAGATGGGTTTTGCTTGTAAATCATATTCCAGGTTATTAATATTGTCAATCAAGATCAAGAGCAAATCCTATATTGTGTTTGTGAAATTAATTCAACTTTTTGTTAGTGATAACAGCACTTCAGCTCATGTTTATCTTTTAATATGATGATGTTGGAGAAAATACAGTACAAACTAACAATATATTTATGTTTTCAACATGCTGTCATTGATACATCCCCTGTTCTCTTCTGTGTGTCACATGGAAACTTGTCTTCTCTACTTTCAATGTCTGAATCAGCATGTGTGATTGTGTGTGAGTATAAATTAAAAGTTTTTTTATCTTTTTCATCAGTTCCTCCAGCAGTGTCTTTGGTCAGAGTACCTGAACGTTCAGTGACCAGTGTGACTCTGAACTGGGATGTTGAGAATAAAGACTGGAGCTACTTGCTTCAGATTAATGGCCTTGATCTGAAAGTCATCCCAGGTAATTCCTTAGATGTGTCCTATTCAGTCACATCTCTGAATCCTGGGACAGAGTATCGCTTCAGTGTGACCAGAATGTTCTTCAGTCTCAACAGCACTGCTTATGAAGACTTCACAATAACAGGTATATGCAGACCTACCCCCTAAAGAATGTGCAAACTGGCATCACTGCATATTTTTTAACATTTGTGCAATAACATTTGGCTTTTTTTAAGTTTTTGTATGTAGTATTGACACCTGATGTCCAAACATTATTCTCAAGACAAGCTCTTAAGATCACAAAATGTCAGAGCTCAGTGGGCATAGATCATATTTGCTGAGCCTTTGGTAAAATGGCTAAAATGAGTTTTTTTCCCATCTCCCTGTTGGCAGCCATTTTTTCAGTGAAAGCAAGCATCTGTCTCAGGCTAACTCTTGCCACAAAGCCACAGGTATTGACTCTGTGTCAATACCTCATACAATCACAGTTGGATAAAAAGAACTGTCCCGTTAACAAATGAAGGCATTTGTCTACGCTTACTGTATGGTATGTTCTTATTCATTTCAGCCATAGACTGTGCAAGTGTGTCCTGGCATGTGACTAACACATCGATCCAAGGGATGGTTCAAGGTTTATTCTCAGATGCCACAGCCACTTATAACCAAACCCATGTCAAGAGTCCTGGCGGTAGCAATGTGTCCTTCACTGGCCTTTACCCTGGTGCAACGTATGAAGTGTGTCTTGTGTACAGAAGACAGTCTACATCCTTTGAACAATGTCACCACAAACTAACGATTAGTAAGTACAACTGCAAATACAAAACACATACTCTCATCGTCCCCTTCACCTTCTGGTGAGACTTTGCCTCAAATACTTTCGGTGACTATTGGATCACCATTGGTAATACGTGAAAAACAGATGTAACTTGAAAATATATCAAAAGATTTGTTTTGAATACAGTTCAGTTGTGTATTAACATACATTTTGGGAGACATGGTTGGGTTAGTTGAAGATTTAAAGAGGACATTCAAATTTCTGGTGTTCCTCCCGTATCTAAACATCACTAAAGTGTCACAATAAACACTTCAGCCACTTTTGAGAAAAAAGGGCTTCTCTGTTTATCTGTGCTCAAGCAAGCATTTTTGAAAAGTCAAGTTTAGTTATGAAACTAGCACATTTGACGTGCAACAAACCCTCCCCAGCAGCTACTCCCAGTCATGGAGGTGAACATTCAACCTGAAGAAGAAGAAGCTGAATCGCTTCCACCATTACAGCTATTGTATCTGTTGAGAGCAACATGTCTCAGAAGAAAGGTTCAGTTCATTGTTGCTCTGTTGCTGGTTGACGCGCCTCATAGACTCCCTTCTAATGAGGGAAGAGCAGAGTGGATATCTCTCATTTTTGATAGTAATATCCCTGCTAAGCTTCCTGAAATGATGTTTGTTTGTAGCAGCCACTTAGAAGTGAATAGTTTGGGCAATACAAAGCTGGACTCATCAGCAGGAAGCAGCTCCAACAATCTGTAATGGAATTCCTGAAGGCAATGTAAGTTTTTTTCAAATGAAGTAATAATGTCTTTGTGAGCTTGACTGCTTCTTGTCGCGTATAGCAATAGCTGACAACGGCTAATTGCAGCCTCATTTGAAAGGCAGCGTGTGTGTGTTCGCCTTTTCTGATTGTCTCAGTAGCGGTAGAAATTGAGTGAGTGAGAGTGAGCATTTGTCTCAGCTCTACGATACTGTTTACAAGCAAAATGCTGCACAACTTGTGTGAAAATGTGTGTATTTTTGTGTTGTTTTGCGATTGTCAAGTTAGCACATATGCTAACTAGCATCAGCACAGACTGCGGACGGCAGAGATCGTGTGTGCTTTCTGTTTGTCTCGGCTCGCTGTTTTAAAAGCGAACCACTGCATGAGCTGTGAGAAACCATGTGCATAGGGAACAACTTATTAATGAAAATTAATTAATGAATTCATTAATGAATTAAAAAAAAAAAAAGAAAAAGCTGGGATCAGACCACAAACTCTTTTGGATGCATTCATTTCTGACAGAAAGTGAATACAACACCAAAAAAAAAAGTCAGACAGAGGAGGAACCACTAATAAAATGAAATAATAAAGATAATATTACATAAGACCCTTCAACAGAAAGGACACATCTGTCAGGTAAAACAATGGACAGCAAAACAAGAAAGAAAAAAAAGAAAGACAAAGAAAGAAAGAAAATAATAAAAATATATAGAAATAATTGAGGAATTATATTAAGTAACACATATTACACAATAACATCGGTGAAAAGGGGAAGAGCAAGTTCCTCCCTTCAGAGTTCTTTATGATATTTTTAAATAGCTATTTCCCCATACAGTAGTATCATAATAGTAGTTAAATTCTTTCTTATTAAAGTTTGTCTCTGACTAGTTATTATTTTCAGTGAGAATGAAAAGTCAGTATTTTTTGAGGCTTATTATGTGTCTATAGCCTTGCACACATTATAATGCTATATTTTTAAACAGCACAAATGCATGTAGTTCATTCATGCAGCACTGTTGTTGTGTGTGTTGTTTGTGACTGTAAATGTTTCTTTCCATTTGTTTCAATCAGTTCCTCCAACTCTGAGCGCTCACTGTGAGTACTGGAATGCTGGCTATTCCATCAATATTGTGTGGAATAAACCTCATGGCGTGTGGACTGAAGTGGAGGTGAATGTGTCTGGGCAAACTCACATGTTTTCTGGGGAACATGGAAATGAGGGAAATGGGAAACAGCATGTGAAAATAAAGGGATTCCTTCCTGCCCGAACATACACTGTATCTTTGGTGACACTGTCTGGGACTGTAAGACGCTCTGACCCAGTTGTGTTTTCATGCGCTACCGATCCGAGAGGTGAGTCAAAAATAACTTTTTTGTCTATTTCCTGATGAAAAGGTTTAACTGCCTTTTACCATTTTTCTTACAGTTGCACTATACATCACACAATTTCCATTAGTTGAAAAAATAAAGGTACTGTTGTTTTGAGAATATACTAAACCCAGATTTTACTCCCTGCAGGAGTCATTGCCGGAGCATTGCTCGCTGTTCTGCTTTTCTGTATCCTGGTGTTACTGGTGGTCATTATTTATAAAAGACCAAATTTAATCAGGTAGGTGTTTCAGCAAACACTGCAGCTTTAATATAATATACTTTTTTATATTTTTTTATATGTTTTATCTTTGACTTTTTTGTTTTTGTCTGTTTGTAAAGTGTCTTTGGGTCCTTGAAAGGCGCTTATAAATAAAATGTATTATTATTATTATTATTATCCCAGAAATTGAATCTGTCAGTGAACATCTTCGCTTCTTTGCCCACAACAGAAACAATAAAATCCTTGGTGGAGCCAAAGGATTCAATAGAAGTTACAAGTAAGTAAACCTATAATCACCTCTTTAAAATGGTAATATTATGATCGTAAAACTGCTCAAACTTTATTCTGTAGGTTGTACAGATGTACCCCCCCACCCATAAAAAAAAGAAAAAAAGAAAAAATAACACACACACAGTGACAGCTACAATAAAAAATATATACAACCATAAATACAAATAAGTAACAACAATCAAAACTAGTATAACAGAACAAAATATAAATTAAAAAGAGAATCAAATTTCCGAATTGCACAAATCCTTCATCACACAAATACAATAACACACTTAAGAGAGTGTAATAATTTTACTACACCTTGAACAAGAAACAAAATAAATAGCACAACTGCCATCTACAACCTGACTCTTCTTGCCTTCCTTGATGCAAATTCATCATTTAATTTCATTACATGCATGATCATACTCATGAAGAGTAGATGACATGGCTCCATACCTTTTATCTTTGGCTCCTTTCTCCTCTTCTTCTTTTCTCTTTTTCCTGAACTGGGCACCTGATGGCTTTGACCTCTTCTTATCCATTTGTTTATTTATTGACGGGGATCAGCACATTACCCATCCCCCAACACCATCAACCAAGAGTTAAGATTAAACCAATTCACCTCGTTTTGTAATGTATTTCACTATTTAACCAACCCCCAAAAAATAACATATGTGAAACTATGGGCTTCTATTCACAATAATATTATTATGAGTGAAATGTGTCTTATGTGAAAGGAATTTGTGATGTGTTCTATTAGTTGTGCACTATTATATGAATTCCCTGCTCCCCCGCTCCCCTGCCCCAGTAGGTGAACCAATCAAATTAAAAAATGGACGGTTGTCCATACTGTCCACATGAGAAACCGCCACTGGCTGTATGTATTCAGGGTCACACTGTGACCTTACAGCAAGTGAACATTGCCAGTTTGCATCCCGCTTTGGGCCTTTCTGTCTGGAGTTAATATGTTCTCCCCATTTGTGTGGGTTTTGTCTGGGTTCTCCAGTGTCCTCTCACAGTCCAAATTCAGAGGTTAATAGAGCAGTACACTCTAAATTCACGGTAGGTGTGAATGTCAGAGTGAAAGCTTGTCCATCTTTGTGTATTGGCCCAATGATTTGCTAGTCCAGGGTGTGACCCCACCTTTCTCCCTGTGTCAGTTGGGATTGGCTACAGCAACCTACGACTCTCATGTGGAGGATGAAGCAGTAAGAATGAATAAATCTTTGATATGATTATGTAATCTCTTTTTGTTTTATTTTCAGACCTATACCTGTATCAGCGTTTCCAGACCACTACTACCAGTTAAGTGCGGATGACAACAAAGGTTTCAGAAACGAATATGAGGTGCAATAAAAGAGAAAATGAAAACACGATTTTATTCTGCCACTTTATATATTTTTTCCTTGCTTTTGTGTAAGATTATAGAATTATAAAGATATTGACACGGTTTTTCTGTCGACATCTCTCACTGACATGCGATTCCGATGCAGAGCCTTGCTCCTGTCGGCACAAAGCAGAAACATAAAGCCTCCATCCTGCCTGGAAACAAAACAAAGAATCGTTTCAGCAACATCCTGCCGTGTAAGACTAAGAGTGCAGCACCGCTGGCAGTGTTCCACGTCCACCGTGTCACTGAATCTGTGTGTGTTTAACATTTCCTCATAACTGAGTTTGCCTGTTTCATCCTAGATGACTGGTCTCGAGTGAAGCTGAATCCATCCAGGTCCAAGGGGACGTCTGACTACATAAATGCCAGTTACATGCCAGTAGGTGTCACTGCTAATAATTATATCATTGAAAAAGAAAGATTATGAAATGCTGTACTCAAAATTAAAAATACATTTTCATTTTCTTCGTCTTTTTCTAATAATTTCAGGATAAGGCTAATAAGAAGTGAAAGCTGCCTTCCACTGTTCAAAGTTCTTAATCATAGTTCTCATCCTTCTTCATCACAGTTCAAAGTTCACCATCCAACTCCGACTCTCATCTTCTCAGTCTGCTGAAGTTCTCCTTCACTGTCATCCTCATTCCCCAATCATTCTCTCATTGCCCTACTGGATTTTTCCTCCCCTCATTTAAACTTAACCAGTATATGTGAGTTTCATGAACATAACATGATCACTTTTTTTGAACTGTTGTCCTCTGGGTGAGTAATATGCTAAAGAAAAGCTTCTTTCCCAGATCCACGAGGTCCATGTGTCTAATGTGTTTGAATTAGTGAGATTTAGTGAAATCTAATGGTGAGAGTGCAACATATGGAGGGCACCCCAAACAATCCTCCCTTTCCCAAACATGCCAGGGAACTAAGGTGGCATTCACTGACCAGAAAGAGTCTTTATACTCACAGCTCTCCCTCCCCAATCTCTATCTATCTATCTATCTATCTATCTATCTATCTATCTATCTATCTATCTATCTATCTATCTATCTATCTATCTATCTATCTATCTATCATCTATCTATCTATCTATCTATCTATCTATCTATCTATCTATCTCAGGGCTACAACAGCAAGAGAGAGTACATCGCCGCTCAGGGTCCGCTGCCTTCCACCGTCAATGATTTCTGGAGGATGGTTTGGGAGCAACGGGTGAAAGGCATCGTCATGGTAACCAACTGCGTTGAGGGAGGACGGGTGAGTCTCCAGGAACATCTAAGTATGTTTTGTTGTGAGATATAAAGAGACATACAAAACTGAAATGGTATGAACTGATTTTAATAATTTGCTTGGGAGTCAAATAGTGACAGTTTACGTACCTTGAATGCGCACTGATTATTGTTATTTATTTGTTTTTATGGTGTAGAGGGGGGCATTACATTTTTTTTTGGTAATTTAAAAAAAAAAAGTGTTCACAGAACTGCTTAGATTTGTGTGGTCAATGGTCGAAGTTTCCAGATCATAGTAGCTTCACGTAATAAATGTTTGGTTTCTTGAATATTTGTAACTAAAGCCCAACACCAATGTTTTAACATTTTCATGTAAACCATTTTATATGGTTCTCTATTAATGTTGCATTATACCTGTATATATTATTCAATATTAATTTTTATCAAAGTTTCCCCTTTACTTTGAAGTGAAATGTAAATATAGGAAAACATTACTTTGGTTTAGATATTTTCTATTTTTGTACAAGTTGAACATGACAAGCACATTGTAGCACATTCTGCAAATGAATTTAGATCAATAAAACAGGTATATATTATAAATAACACAAAAATTATTTGGCAGCGCTAATGCCGTGGTGCACAGCACAAGTCCACTCTTGCATCAATGGTACACTTTTTCGTCACATTCGTGTCCAACCAGCACAAGGCTTGTTGTCCCAGACTCCTCCCCCTTTACAAATGCCAGGGGTGTTGCTTCGTTGAAGCACGGTGTGAGCGACTGAGAGGCTTGTCTCACTGGCCCCCGTTTCACCAGACATTAGACTGGGTTTTTTGTGATCAGATAACACTTCACCACATGCATTTTAACTTGTGTCTCCGGTGCCCACATCAAGATCTGAAAACCAGCAAAAGCAGAGGAGACAGTGCAGTTTTGTTTCCACTTGCGCATTAGCTGTGCTCAGAGCTACAGAGTACTTTATCTTGTATGTTGTGGGTGAAGCAGAGACGTAGTGGAGATTCTTCTGTTCAACCTGGTTACAATGCATCTGATCATAATCCATTGTTGGGTGTATTTACACCTGCACTTACAAGTGGTCAGGTGCTATCTGATAGCAATCAGAAGGCCAGTGAGCACCTCACACAGCTGCAAGTCCACTACCGGACCACGACCCCTGTCTCCCCCTCACTCAGCTCTTAACCCACTTCTTGACATTTTTCAAAATCAGTCATTGGGTGGAGTTAAAACAAATAAGTAAAAATGCCCACGACTCTGGACAAAAATAGTTTGGACTACATAATCCTATTTTTTTTCTTTAACAAGTGTTGCACTGTGCAGACTGTTGTAAATAGTCATTACCAATTTATTTTTCCTCCAATGTTTTTCTAGACCAAGTGTGATCATTACTGGCCTGAAGATAGCAAGCCTCGCTTTTACAAAGGGCTGCGGGTCACCGTCACATCTGAGCAAGAGGAACCGTACTGGACTCTGAGGGAGTTTAGTGTGAAACATGTATGAAACGCGTTTAAAACTTCCTTTTTTTTGATTGACGGATGACGACATCTACCTATTGGTTTTAACACTCCTCTGTGTGAATCTTGCTAACAGATTGACTCCTCAGAGGAGCGCACAGTGAAACACTTCCACTTCACAGCCTGGCCTGACCATGGAGTCCCAGAGGGCACCATCCCCCTGATTCAGTTCAGAGGACTGGTGAGATGGCACATGGAGAGAGAAGGTGCTGGAGCACCAACTGTGGTTCACTGCAGGTACAGAACAAAATGGGGGTGGGGGGTTGGGGGACACCGTAAGTAACCATAAAAACAGGAGGTATTTATCCTGGAAAACTTCTGAACAGCCAGGTCTCTTGAGCAGTAGAAATCTAGCCTGGGTCATTTCAACCGTGCCTGCCAATCTGGTTGTTACTTTCCTCCGATGCAGTTTGCAAGTCATTAGAGACGATAACTAGATATCCATCACTCCTAGAAAGCTACAAGCACGGTTGTCGACATGTTTTCCGTTGCTCTGCATAAATCATCCGGATCGTTGGTCTAATTGGCTGTAGGTCTATCCAATTGCACACCATTTTGATCTACGTTGGCTAGTCACGCCTATTGAGAGTGAGAGGTGACTACAGCCTTTTGGTTCGGTTTACTTGGTAGGTGGGGTGTGGGTCAGTTAGATATGTAGCATGTAGCATGATACTAATGGAAGACATCCAACAACAATGGAAGACATCCAACAGCTATTTTTCTCCTGCTCGGTTTTTGGCTGTTTGTCTCAACAAGATTGCACTCATTTTTGGTCGATAAAACCGCAGTTCTTTTTTCTGCACAAACTTTTTTTTTCCCTGAGTCCTTCTTCAAGAAGCAGCCTGTTTGAAAAGTCCCTAATTTATGTAGCCTTAATAACCATAATGTGATGGTCATGATGATCTGCTGCTTACTGTTGCTGTGTTCTCTCTGTGTTAGTGCTGGAGTCGGGAGGACAGGCACACTAATGGCCCTGGATGTGCTGCTCCAGCAGCTCGGCCATAATAATGCAGTGAGCGTCTATGGTGTTGTGCACAAGATGAGACTGAGTCGATCACACATGGTGCAGACAGAGGTAATGGGTCATACTACATTGCTAAAGGCCAAGCTGTTTGGCTTCCTCAGTTATATCGTGAAGACAAGTTTGGGGGTAATTCCATTTTTAGGCAGCTTTTACAGATTTGCTCACTTATCAAAGTAGCTGCACATTTCAGTTCTCTGAAACAGGGGTTCGCAAATGTTCCTAACATAAATGTTTTTTTTTTTTAACACATGCACATAATGACATTTATGTTTAAACACATTTTGCACAGTGAAATCAGAGAAAATGTGAGCAAACTTTCTGTGGCATTCACATGCACATGCAGTAACTTTGGTTTATTTCTTTTCAGTCTCAGTATATTTTCCTGCACCAGTGCATCATGGACTGTCTTGAACAAGATAAGACTGAAGACACTGTGTACGAGAACGTGGACATGATCTACGCCAACGCCACTGCCCTCCAAGAGTTTTGTTAACCGCAGACAGAAGAGATTCAGCCATGCAGGCTTTTTTTGCACTTAAAGAAAACATTATTCTTATAATACATACTGTACTTGTTATTAACTGTAAATATAAAAACTAATTTTAAATACTGTATATTTAAGATTTTCTTTTGGTTCACTTAATCTGCCAAATATCTTTTCTGAATGCTACTGTGAGATAAAGCATCACCATGGGGTTCAGATTTTTACTTTTTTTTTTCAAATGACATTTATTAACAATGCAAAAGAAACAAAACATTTTTGTAACAAAAACATATGAATGTAACCTGCACATTAGATAAATTAAAATAAGTTTTGCCACATTTACACATCAGCAGCAGACTGGGCTTCAGTTTCTGTCTTCACCGTTAAAGGAATATTTCAGGTTTATTGAAGTGTGGTTGAATGAGGTACTGACACATAGTGCTGCACTGTTTGCTCCTCGTGCAATAAATACCAGGGTGCAACATGAAGATAAACTGATTTTAGTTACTTACTTGTCACTTGCTTTTTATCTCACCTTTAGACAGCCTTTTCTGGCTGGTTGCTCCGTAAACCACTTACTCCCTGCACCACATATAGTATTTGTCATGTATTCAAATTATCTAAACTCCAGCCCATGAGAGCTAGGAAGGGAAATCCAGGGATCGCAGTGTGTTGAGCTAAGGAGAAGCTGTTGAAATGCATTGTATACAAATTAGTTTTTTATGATATGAAATTTTCATATCCCACAAAACTTTATAAAAATTATATACATGATACATAGGTAGTTTTTAATTAGCTCAAGAAATCGGCATCTCATGGCTCCAGCTTTCCTGCCATGCTGCACAGCGCATGGAGCTGTGAACGTATCTGGTGGGGGTTGACAGAATGAGCACACACAGCAACAGTGCAATGCCGAGGCAATACGCATTCAGTGGAATCCCAGAGTGATACTAACAAGCTGAAAGGGTGCGTATTGCTAAAGAGATACACTTTATTCAATAAACTGATTCTGCATCAGTCTTTGTATTCTGGAAAAAAGACAGTGGTCAAATTCATTAGCATAGTCAACAACGTTCACTCTTCAAACACTTCTCAAAACCTGAACCATCCTTATAATGTGTCAATATAACAATGATGATTCACTTGCTTCCTGGAGCAAACAAAGCTTCTCACTCCTCCTCAGTGATGCCTTCACCCGATGGCTCCTGGCTGCTGAAGCCTGAAGAGAAGACCTCATCAATGATTTTCTGTCTGGCTTTCACGGCCTCTGGACAGATCTCTGCTGGTGCAGAGGGCTGCTTGCCTGGATGCAGCGGCTCGATTTTTCCAGCCGCAGGTGGGGGAGGCACAGAGAACTTCTTTGCAATGTTGTGAAGGATGCTGCACGCCTTGATGATGTTACACTTTTTGTTCAAACTGGCTTCTTGTGCAAAGCCGAGTTGCATCAGACACCTGAAACGTCTCTTCATGGAGCCCAGCGTCATCCGCATGATGTCCATGATCTTCTCGTGGGCCTTGTTGAAGCGGATCTCACTGTCGCTTACAGGCTCTGACAGAGGAGTCAAGATGTGTTTGCTTAACTGGTAACCTTTCCCGCCTTAAAGAGAAACACAAGATGTTAGATTGTGGAGCGGTAATACGGTGATGTTACATCTGTGATGCCCTCTCCTGGTTTTAAAGGGTGTGGCAGTAATGATATAGAGACATTTAGTCCTTTATGACATTTATGTTACACAACTGAATAAATAAATATAAATACATGGAAGAGAGCTGGGCGATATGGGAAAAAAATCTCAAAGGAGACTGAGAATACATTGTAAATAAGCTCTAAAATAAATAAATACTTAAGTTTATGAACTGTATTACATGATGTTCAAAAATTGTTATTCACTTTCATTTTATTTTTTTTCTTTTATGAATGTAAATATTTTCTTAAAAGTGGAAGTATGCAAGATATTTGTCCTAATTTAACAGCTTCGGAGTCATTGCGATGATTAAATGGCTTGATGCAAGAGAATGGGGGCACTTCATAAGGCACTTCACACACGCACACACTTGCATGTGAGCACACACACAAGCCAGATGCACATGTCCAAGAGAGGGGAAGGGGGGGTGTCTGCGGTGGGTTTTCACAACAGGGAGGATAAAGAGAGAGACAACGGATGGATGTTTGAAGTGGTGTCATAAAAATATGTACTCTGACAACAGTAGGGGAAGCTCCACAGAAAAGGTGAAAAAGCAATCAGATTTGCAGTTCTGCTTTAACCAAAGCCAAAGAAATAGATCAGAAATAATCTAAAACTAGAAGATCATTAACTGTATTTTAAGTATGTAAAAAGGCTGCAACAATCATTAACTAATCATCAATTAATTATCAACTATTTTGTTTGCCAGTTAACCAGTGTCAATGTTTATTTATAACTAAATAAGTTCCAATTTTTTAGCTTCTTAAATGTGAGTTTTCTCTGTTCCATAAAACACAGGAAACCTTAAAACTAAATGCCACCGCAACCCGACCTCGGATAAGAGGCAGAAGATGGATGGATGGATATTTATTATGTCTTCTTTTGTGGAAAAAAAAAACATTTGTTAACGTCATCATTTAGAGATTTGGGATCAACATTTTATTGATCAAATGATTAATCAATTGATGAAGAAAAGAATCAACAGATTAATAGTATGTACTCATAAACTAGCAATAATTAAGATGACTGTGGAGTGTATATAATTTGTTTTATTTGAGATTATGTTACAATGTGAATATATAATACATTGAGCTGAGAGGAGGAGCTAATCAGAAGCATTCAAAGAACCTAGTAAATTTAGAGGAGCTTAGAGATGCATTCAAGGAAGCTCATAATTTTCATCACCTCTGCAAACACACATGAAGTCCCTTAACTCCTTGGTTCTCAAACTGTGGTACATGTACAATCAGTGATCCACAAGCTTCCTCTGGTGGTACTTGGAGGAAAATCTGAAATGCTCTTCTACTGTATATACACCAGGGTATGTGATTGGAGTGGAGCTGAGGAATTTTGACTGGAGTGTGTAGAAAATGAAAGAAATTTTAATAAATTAAATAAAAATAGAGTCATCTTATCTCTCGTTCCATCTTAATCTAATCTCACCATAGGAGTGCCATAGGAGTGTCTGAAGTATTTGTGAGGAAGAGGATGATGATGAGAGGGTCAATAATCTTATTGGGGATAAATTTGCCTCTTATCAAGTCTCTAACTTGGTGATAATGGTAATAATGGAGATCCTTCGAGAGCTCGGTGGTGGTATTTGATATGAAAAGTTTGAGAACACTGCATTGACTACATGCATACTATATACTTAGATGTACCACAATGATTTTTATTTTATCCAAGCAATTATTGATAAGAAAAAAATCATTGATTTGTGTAGCATTTCAATAGAATTAAGAACAATCACTTTAAACTGGCTTTTTTTTTTTATCATGAACAAATAATGGAATTCATTAATTCACTAAGTCACTATATTTTCCGTGTCTTACCGACGAGCCAGTAGAACTGCTGCTCGAAGTCTTTGACTAGACTTGACGACTCCCACATCTCCTGCTCGAACGTGCTGCCCACGCAGCACTTGTCCACGCTCAGGATGTTCCCCTCAGTGTCGCAGATGACCTGGCTCACCACAGAAGTGTAACCCTGGCTGTTGACGAAAGACCTGAACGAGCTCTTCTCGTACGGAGAGGCTCGGATTTTGAAGTGAGCCGGAGCCAGGATTCCCACCACGCGAGGAATCCCACTCAGTCTCTCGAACTGATGTGCGACTTTGCTTCGCGAGTCCCGGGTCCGTGGGAATAAGATGAACTGCTCGGACATGCCCACGATGATGCCCGAGACCGTGGCGACGATGGAGGAGGCGCGGTCCGTGTTCTTGAGCCCGACTCTGTCCAGCACCGCGGGGGACGACGCTCCCTGCGCGTAGTAGTTGAGCGCTACCATCACCATTGCGTCCACGGCCAGGTCGACTTTCTCCACAGTGACCGTCTCCATGCGTCGGCGGATGGAGTCAGTGATGAATGTGATACAGGGTCTCGTGAGGTGGAAGAGCTGGAACAACGTTTCGTCGTCATATTCGTCGAAGCAGCTCGGAGTCCCACAATCCTCTGCGCCATTTCGGAGCAGCTGCTCCTGCACCACGAGCCACACTGGAAGAGCGAAGGCCATTACTGACACACTTAACGTCCGTCCGTGGTGTCACTGAAACCGACTCAAACCGCACATTCTGTGTCCTCACCGTTTGTTTGTGTTTCACTTTCTTCTCCTGCTACTTCGCTGTCGGCAAACAACATAAGGTGCATTACCGCCACCTTCTGAAATGGAGTTTTAATGCCTGTTTTACAACCACGTTCTTTCAAAAGAGGAGAGAAAAACATGCCTGTATTCTTCTTTGGTGTTTGTAAGTCCCCCATCTAGTGGACAAGGATGCAAAATACCATTGCTAGCGAAGAAATAAACATGAACTCACTTCCGTCAAAATAAAAAACAAAACAAAACCAAATAAATATCACATTATAATCTACAATCAGCTGCAGGCCTTTATCTCCTTGGTTGTTTATAGCTATGTTCATATTTCTCTTTTGTAAATAATTGCACTCTACTCTTATGTTTTTTAGTATTTTATTTTAATGTTTCTCTAATATACACTACGGGCCACACGGTTGGTGTAGTGGGTTCCTGGGTTCGCGACCCAGTCTAACAAGGGCCTTTCTGCATGGAGTTTGCATGTTCTCCCCGTGTGTGCGTGGGTTTTCACCGGGTACTCTGGCTTCCTCCCACTGTCCAAAAGCATGTATGTATAAAGTCTGTAATTTACTGAAAATAAAAACATGCTACCTATCTTTGTCACTCTCACATACTGACCCTGATGTTGTGTTCAGTTACATTAACATACTGTATATCTGTTAATCACTCACACACAACACGCATCTTTTTGGCCACTACAGGAGCATAAAGAATGAGAAGTATCAGAGTCAGTACAGCAGAATTAACCCGTGATACTGTCTGATAAGCAAAATCTGTTTCTGCTTATCATCATTTGGGCGACAAGTAGAAGATTTTGTTGACTTCAGAGATGGAAACATCTTTCAGTCGTGGTATTTTCTCCCTCTGGTTGTCTTCTGTCACCTGGCTTCTTGTGTAAACATCTGGGGCAGAGAGGTGTCATTAGGGTCACTTACATGTATAACATAGATGAGGAAACAACAGAGCATCAACAGCTGTAATGACATCCACACTTTATGCAAGTCCTTGAACTTCTTTTCCTTTCTCAAACAGTAAAAGTAGGAGTGAGCTTTAAAAACAAACATTAATAACATTATAATTAAAATTATAATAACTAAATAAGGTAGATGGTTAATTATTTAAAAATGACTTAGAAGGGGTAGGAATTAATACGTTGCATTTTTGCACCCCTTTTCCAACATATAAGACATTAAGTGTTAAACAATTGCTTTTTTTTTTTTTTTTTTTTTTTAACAAACAGAAATGGAATTATTTCACAAAATCCAAAAAACTACCAGGGTCAAAATTATTAGCCCCCTGATGCTTATAGTGAATTGCATCTCCTTTTTGCTGGATAACAAGCAGTAATTTGTTGTTGTTTTCAACAAGTCTCTGACACATCTCCTGATGAATCCCAGCCCATTCTTCTTTCTTCTGTTAAATATGTCTTGTGCTTTCAAAATGCTCTTTTTGTTCCCAATCTGATCTTTCTTAGACAACAGTTCTTGAGTTCCTGTTACAGTCAAGTACAGGATCACAGTAGGATTCAGGGCAATCAGAGCAAGGCATTGTTGCTACATAGTAATTTTATCAATGAACCAGTGGGTCACACTTAGCATAGGAACAAGTCCTAACCTGTGACGTTGTCCACAGAGTCGAGTGGAGCCGTGTTGTTCATGTTCACTCCAAACAGCAGCAGCACACATATCATCAATGCAACCAGCAGATAGATCGGCACTGCAAGAGCCCAATACCTGCACAAGACAAAATGTTTCAGCCAAACAATCAGACAGTTTGTAGTACATTTCCAGTCGAAGGAAATAGGAAATTGTTCTTGCATAATTGATGTCTCATTAAACTTACTTCTGAGGCCAGTAAGTCAGCCCTACTGAATAAAGCCACTTCTCGGGTACAAAAGCCCACAGGCAATAGAGAACTGTGGAGAGGAGAAAGAAAAGCATGTGCCATTCATTCACTCCTTTTCATGTACTACTGCTTTATCCTCCACATGAGCAAAACTTTAGTGAAAAGCAGCTTTGAGCAGTCTTCAAGACTAGAAAAGTGCTATATAAATACAAACCATTTACATGTTATTTTATACTGTTTTCATCTAAATATTTTCTAACTGACCACATGCAAACATTTTTTTACCACACAATAAAAAAGTGTGAGACTTCTGTTCACTTTTTAAACTAAATGAAGCTAAAGGTTTCCATTGTTTACCCACTCAATTTAATAATACTTAATTTCTCCCCCCAGGAGACAATCAAAGAACTTCTAAAGAAGTAATTAAAAAAACAGAGGAGCAACAGTGCAAGCTGAGGTAAGAGAACAATAATGAAGAAGATAATATATATAATAGACATAAATATTTTAAACAGGAATACAATTTAAATACATACTGGTTATGTGTTTGTCTCCTGGGTTAAGTAGGTTACAATTACACAGTCTTATTGTGTTTTGAAAGCTCTTAGAATATTTGTGAATGTGTCATTGTCCCATTAATACATGCCTGGGTTAAAACATGAGCATATGATTGCCTGTTGTGTTGGTGCGTGCTTATATGTGAGGATGCTATAGAACTGTTACATTTATTTTAAACGTGATCGATATTAGAAGAGAATAATCTTACATCATGACATTTACACATGAAATGTGTAAAAACAAAATTAGACTTACAGAAGCTGAACTGTGAGCCGAGATATAGAACAAAACCGTATATGGCTCTCTCAGGCAGAGGAGAAGGAGAGCTTTCCACCATGATCTGAAAACACATCACATCATCACCAACATTTAGACACGAAGGAGTAACGACTGGAAAACACAGAAACCTTCAGACACAACGTTACGTACCTACACACACGTTTTCTTTATTAAGCTATGCACATAACCAGAACTTTACCTCAAAGAACCTTTTCTCAAAACGCGCGACGCATTCCTGTATGTTTATCAAAATATGGTTCACAACCTAAGAATTTAAAACAAATAATATGTCATATAAATATAATGACTATTCCTTCTGTCAATATTTTTCGTGTCCGCGTTGTCCAACGTAACATTTCGTACGACGGCAAACAGTTGCTGTACACTATGTTCCGAGTCTGGAATAAAATGTAAAACAAACCACAATTAATAACACTTAATCGCATAAATATTACAATCGAACGTATAAATTAAAATAATAAAATAAAACAACGTAATATGACCTATTTTTATTGAGCTTGTGTCACGACCGGTTAGAGCGTATTTTGACTGGACACATTTAGTTGTTGCACGGCCCGGAAGTAAATGGAACCAGCATGGATTTTTTGAGCCCCTGAAGTCGTTTATCTGTCCACTGTTTTAATACGCTAATGAATATATTTTAGCGGTTATTATTTGTTGGTTTGCATTTAAATGTAGCATTTCATAGTGAGTTGACCGTGACTCCTTTATAGCACCGACTTGGAACCCAGTGACAGGGCTACTTTGGTCCAACGTGGCTCATGAAGGACGGCTTAAGACTCTGCAGCTAGTAAGAGCAAGTATTTCACCGAAAGTGACCATAATGTCAACGGTAAAGTCCAATAAAACACAGTCTGCAGCTAATGGACGGCAGCAAACTTCTAAAAAGAACAACACCAATGTAAACAAGAAAAAGAAAATTTGGTTTAAAGAGAAAGTTAAAATTAAAAAACTTTTCCCAAACAACCAACCAAAAGTGGAACCTCCAAAAGATGCTCAACACTTTTCTGCCAACTGGAAAGCATTGCAAGAGGTAAGAGTTTGGTTTGTGTTTGTTTTTTTTGGTGTTGGTGTTTGTATTATCTACCGGCATCTCCTTAACATTGCTCACTATTTTTATCTTCCTCAGATTTTAAAAGCCAGTGAGCCGAAGAAAAAACAGCCTATGACATCATCAAATCAGACTGGTGTGCTTCAGAAAAAGGAAGCTAAAGATAATTCTATAAATATTTATAAAAACAATACCAGTCCCAAGCAGACAGAGACTGTCAAAAAAGGGAAGCAGAAAACTGTGTCAGGCAGTGTTGCTTCTAAGGATGCTCATGCGAATGCAAAGGTTCCAGCCGCCCAACAGTCTACTGCTCCAAAAAGGAAAAGCAGCAGTGACAATACAAGCAGTGAGCACACGGTGAAGAAAAAGAAGCTTGTGGTTGAAGAGAAGAAACTTACAGAGTAAATATATAGCAACACTTCTGACTGCTGCCAATGTTTAACTCAAGAATAATTTGTCTGCTAACTTTTATTTTGTTGCTCTTTTCTCCTGTAGAGACGACCTGTGGTTTGATGACGTAGACCCAGATGACATCGAGGCGACAGTCGGAGCAGAGGCGGCAGACATCATGAGGAAAAAGCAGCACATCCATATCAAGGATGCAGAGAGCTCTTTGGTCAAGGAGAAAGCCTTCGAGGGGTGAGTTAGGACAAGGAGGAAAGTTACTGAAAAGTTGAAAAAGAAAAGACAGTACAGTTAAGGCTTCATAGCAACATTTAAAACCTCTTGAAATAAGAATACATTTGTTCACAATCATTTTAATTGAATATATTTATATTTGACAGTAAACAAACTGCATCTTCTTGATGTAAAGATTGATTAACTGATAAATGATGATGGCCTCAATGCAGCAGTTGCAGATACAAGGAAAAGCAAAACCTCAACTTGTATAGTGGCATCAAAATCTAAGGTCCTATCCACATAAAATAGAATGAAACCTGAATGATCTTTTTCTTTGTAGTTTTGAAAAAGTTCTCCGTAAACACACCAAAGTTTGAGGAAATGTCTTAATCCTACAAAATGACTAAACGCTGTAACACATACAGTGTAACATACAGTGTTTGGGTTAGTTAGGGTTATTGTGTGTGTCACTGTAATGTTACAACACCAAAAACAGAGAAGATGACGTTGAGCATGTGCATAAAGCATTTGGAATGTGTGGAAACTCTCTGTTTTTAAATAAAGCTTTATTTAAACGGGTATGAGAAAGTCAGATAGATGAAAGAAAGAAAATAACAGTTATAAAGCGAACAGACCAAACAACCTCTATCTATTGGTTGGCTCCTTGAAAACGCAAGGAGGCGTTTTGAGATTGTCACACTCTGGGACCCGCTTCTGGAAAAATCTCTAAAAAATGCTGTGACCATGTGGATGAAATGAAAATAATAATAAAATTTTTTTTTTAAATATATTTACATTAAAACTAGGGATGGCATGATATCCCAGTTTAATGTCCAATACTGATACTTGGGTATCTAATGATACTGATATTGATGTCCCAGTTGGTCTGTTTAATCATCAGCAGTGCATCATCTTAAACCCATGAGGTATGTTATATTTATCCAACTGAGCTTGGAGAAATATTGCGATTTCCAGCAGATCCAAATTATTATTTACTTATTTTTCAGAGGTTATTTCATTAATTCAGAAAAGGTCCCATGGTGGAGTAGTGGCTAGCACTGATGAACTCTTGTTTGTGACCGGGTTCAACTGAGGATCTTTCTGCAAGACATTTGCATGTTCTCCCCATGGGTTTTCTCAGGGTTATCCAGTTTGTTTCCACAGTCCAAGTACAGCACTTTGCCTCAGCTGTTGTTGTTCACATCTGTGTATTGGCCCTGTAATGGACTGGTGAACTGTCCTAGACTAAGCTGAAAAACAGGGGGCACTGTGTAAAAGGGAGCAGAAGTGGCTGTTATAGCTAATTATCTGATGCATTCCACAGATTTGTCTCTTAACAGTTTGTTTCCAAACAACACCTAAGTTGCACTGCAAGCACTGGTGTCCTTACTGAGTCACCTGACAAGTTTGAAGCTTTTCAAGCTACCCATATGACAGCTATACAAATAACAGTTGGACGTTCCTTGCATTTCTAGATAGATCTGACAAACATGGAATCCAATTCATTTTGTTGTTGCACAAAAATCAATGTGCAGAGATTATCTGCTTGATAATTGTCTTTGACTTGTGTTGATGCATTTGATACTGTGAATTTTAGTAATGAGCATTAAATTATTTAATTGTAATATGATCATAGATTTTGATATCTTTTTCTTAAAGGTGTAATCAAAAATCATAGAGAGATAATGTAATAAATGTTTGCCACACTTGAAAAAACAACAACATCCAAATACAATATTGACCATAGAGATTAACAAGTAACTTGAAATAATGCAATTAGCATATTGCCAAGCCTGTAATTTATTTACTGTTATTTAGTCTAGTTTTACTATAAATTGTAAATGCATATATCTTGGAAACAGGTCATAAATTAGTTATTTTTTTGTTTTGTCATGCGGTAAGGTTTCATTACATTTAAAATCACAGATCATATCCCAATCACTATCTGTTAGACAAATTGTATTGAGATAATTTCCTTATTGCCACTGTGATCCAAAAAAAAGAAGAGAGGGAAAAGAAAACTTTTTTATAAGCAGTCCACTCACTAAATAAGAAAATAAACTAAAAATGCATTAGGGTTAGAAATTACCGATTGCTGCTCAAAGTGTTGAGGAAATAGCATTTTTATACCTCTCTGTTTACCTGCGCTCGAGCAAGCGGTTTTGAAAAGTCGAGTTTAGTTATGTAACTAGCACATTTGTCGTGCATTGAATCTTCCCCCAACGGCTACTCCCAGTCATGGGTGTGAACATTCAAACTAAAGAAGAAGAAGAAGGAGTACCGCGAAGCAGTCAGTCAGCTGGTAGCTGGTCAATCACAAGTGATTGGGAATGAACTTGGTAGCTGGCCAATCACAAGAGACTCGGTTTTCTGGGGGGCGGGCATTTGCTCAGAAACAGTGCCTGTTCAGAGGCTGGCAGAGAGCAGCAATAAACTGGCTTAATCTGAAGAGACTATGAGGTTTTTGACCATAAATATTATCTAATTTATCTAAGTAGACATCAGTAATCTCTATTTTTGGTTTAAAAAGACCATTCTATGTCACCTCTAACTCACCAGGCATGTTGCCATACTAGTAATGACTTTTCTCTCTCTCCTGTTATGTGCCCAAAAAAGTCTCACCAAAGCTGTGGCGATTGATTGTGAGATGGTGGGAGTTGGTCCAGAAGGAGAAGACAGCATCTTGGCACGCGTGTCCCTGGTGAATCAGTTTGGAAAATGCATCTATGACAAATATGTCAAACCCACAGAGAGGGTGACAGACTACAGGACAGCCGTCAGTGGCATCCGACCAGAGGACATCAAAGATGGTGAGTCATGGATTTTATTGACAAATGAACAGAAAAGTGAACCTGAAACATTTTCTGATAAGTGCTCTAAAATGTCTTCATTTCCACTTAAACTTTAATTATCCACATTTTTGTTACTGCAGGAGAAGATGTGAGGGTTGTCCAGAAGGAGGTTGCAGAGATCCTGCAAGGCAGAATTGTGGTTGGACATGCCATACACAATGATTTAAAGGTAAAGCTACATATATTATCTCAGAGTGGGCTATTTTTTTGAGAGTCTTTTAACCAGTGTTAAATCTTTGTTTCAGATTTTACTCTTGGATCACCCCAAAAAGAAAATCCGGGACACTCAGAAGTATAAACCATTTAAAAAGACTTCAAAGGTAAACATGTTACACAGCCTAACTTATGTTTACTAACTCAATGGATGTGGATTCACCACAAAAGGACTGTAGAAAATGGCTGTACAGCATTGGTGAGGTTTCTTCATGCCTCTCACCTTGTGAACAAGCTGTCCTCCATGGTTCCTCCATAGCCGTGCAAACTCTGGGAAAAGAAACATATAATAAAAATTTAAAATAAAAATGTTCTGGGCTTTTTATGGCCTTGAAGGAGACATCGAATGGTCTTGCTGAACCAAAAAGAGAGATTACTGATGTCTACTTAGATAAACTAAATATTATTTATATTATTATTATTATTAAAAACCTCATAGTCTCTTCAGATTAAGCCAGTTTATTGCTCATCTCTGACAGCATTTGAACAGGCGCTCTATTTCGGAGCTAATGCCCAGCCCCCCAGAACACTGAGTCTTTTGTGCTTGGCCAGCTATGAGCGGACTAACTGCTGCGCAGTGCTTCACCCCCCCCCCCCCCCCCCCCCCACCCCCCCCCCCCCCCCCCCCCCCAAACCAAAGGAGCATCAGTTTGAGTGCCTGCATGGTTTAATTTACATGTAAAATAAACCATTTTAGTATAAGTTCTAAGTTTCTCACAGCTCATGCAGCGGTTCGCTTTTAAAACAGCGAGCTGAGACAAACAGAAAGCACACACGATCTCTGCCGCACAGTAGTTAGCATATGTGCTAACCCGAGACACTTGCGCCAACACAAAAATACACACATTTCCACAAGTCATGCAGTGTTTTGCTTGTAAACAGTGTCGTGGAGCTGAGACAAATGCTCACTCACTTTCTACCGCTGTTGAGACGAACACAGACTGGTCTCTGCCTGCTGCTACCAGCGGACTAACTGATGCGCAGTGCAGTGCCCGAACCGCAGGAGCGTCAGTTTGAGGGCCTGCATGGTTTAATTTACATGTAAAATAAACCATTTAGTATAAGTTGTTCCCTATGCACATGGTTTCTCACAGCTCATGCAGTGGTTCGCCTTTAAAACAGCGAACCGAGACAAACAGAAAGCACACACGATCTGTCTGCCGCACGGTAGTTAGCGTATGTGCTAACCCGAGGCTCTCGCAAACCACCACAAGTCGTGCAGCGTTTTGCTTGTAAACAGTATCGTGGAGCTGAGACAAATGCTCACTCACTTTCTACCGCTGTTGAGACAAACACTCACTCTCACTCACTCATTTTCGCTATAGAAAATCAGAAAAGGCGAACACACATGCTGCCTGAGGCTGCAATTAACCATTGTTAGCTATTGCTATTCAAGACAAGAAGCAGTCAAGCCACAAAGACATTATTACTTCATTTGGAAATACTTACATTGCCTTCAGGAAATCCATTACAGATTGTTGGAGCTGCTTCCTGCTGATGAGTCCAGCTTTGTATTGCCCAAAGTTTGTATAACTATTCACTTCAAAGTGACTGCTACAAACAAACAGCATTTCAGGAAGCTTAGCAGGCATATTACTGTCAAAAATGAAAGATATCCACTCTGCTCTTTTTTCCTCATTAGAAGGGAGTCTATGAAGCGTCTGGTGTTGTTTTTGACAACCAGCAACAGAGCAACAATCTTCTGAGACATGTTGCCCTCAACAGATACAATAGTTGTAATGGCGGAAGCAATTCAGCTTCTTCTTCTTCAAGTTGAATGTTCACAGTCACGACCAGGAGTAGCTGTTGAGGGAGGGTTTGTTGCACATCATATGTGCTAGTTGCGTAACTTAATTCGACTTTTCAAAACCTTGAGCACAGATAAACAGAGAAGCCCTTTTTTTCTCAAAAGTGGCTGAAGTGTTTATTGTGACAATTTAGTGATGTTTAGATATGTGAGGGACATGGGGACACACCAAAAAACATCAGAAATTTGATTTTCCGTGAAACTGAACAGAGTTGACAGAAGGTGTCCTGTTACAGTTTTATAGCTGTCTGTTTTTCTATTGTAGTGTATGGGGAAAATTGCTTTTTGGGCCACATGAGTATTTTTTGTTGCCGTAACATGAATGGTCACTTGAAAAAATAGCTGGAAGCCAGAAGGAGAGGTATTTAATCTAGTTCTTTTTATACATCCATGTCATGTGATGGAGAAACGCACAGTGCATGTAGGGGGCGTGGCCTCAATAGCTCTGCAGTAAGTAGTGTGTTTCTTGCCTGTGATTGCAGAATGGCATTGATATGCTCAGCTGTATCCATTCATGATAATGCATAATTCATCATTTATTAGAGCTTATTTCTTGATCAGACCACAAAATAACCACCAAAAACTGTGTTAGTGCACTTCCACCATACCTCAGCCTGTCAATGACAGCACTGAGGGGATTGAGTCTACTTCAGATAATGGTAAATATTTAAACTTGCCACATTCACAAGAAGCACACATCTATTATTACATCTATTATTTTAATACCATCATAATTAACACATATCCTCCATACACCAGAGATGTTTATTTCTTTTTAATCAGATGTTTGTGTTGTGCGGTCAGAGAGAGGGTTATGTCCTTCCAATGATTCTGATGATTAAAAACAGGCAGAAACAGACATAAATCATATTTCACTCTCACATTTTCTACCGCTTTATCCACTGAGGGTCGCGGGGGGTGCTGGTGCCTAACTCCAGCTGACATAGGCAAGAGGCAGGGTACACCCTGGACAGGTTGCCAGTCCATCACAGGGCCACATAGAGACAGATGCATCTTTTTGGACTGTGGAAGGAAGCCGGAGTTCCAACCGGGTTGTGAACCCAGGGACCTCTTGCTGCAAAGGCAAGAGTGCTAACCACTGCACCAACCGTAGGCCCTGAATCATATGTTTGCAATAAATGACACACTGAAAGAGATCAATAACAATAAATATTTCAAACATGCATTTTAGAAGCACTGAACAATGTCCTGGCTCGTCTGTGCGGCTCCCGGATGAGGCTGCAGTGGACAGGACTCTGCAGACAGAGGCTCATCTGGCTGTTCTTTATTTTCTGCTCTTGTATTTTACCAAACCTTACAGGCCAAAATCATGTCACACACCTTGTCAGGTGTTTACTGTATGTCAGGGTTCTCTCCATTGCTCACAGACACAACCCCCTGCCCTTCAACTCAATTCAACTGAATTAATGAATGAATTAAAAACCGTTTATAATTATGTCACCTAGTGTGTTGACAAAAAAAAGATCCTCCACCTTAAGGTACATATTTGTAAGTGCTGAATATATGGCTGTAGATTATTATGGTTATAATTATTTTTAACAATAAAAAAAATTGCATGCCGAATATAAATTATAATTTAACAATTATGATTTTATAATTTAAGTGATTCCCTTATAATTTAAGGAAATCATTGTGAACATACATTAGTTGATTAAATAACAGTTAGAGATTTTTTGTGTCACAGACTTGGATTTTGTGCACAATGAGTTTCCTGAAAGAATTAAATAATAACAGTGAAATATATCAATATATGTTTAATTGCTCATTACATACCTATTTCCAAACCTTTGTCAGTGTCTCCATTAATAAACCTAATGCTATTGCTGCCATTCTGACCCATGCGTGGAACTTCTCTAATACTCTAATACTACTGCACACTTCCGTGTGTGCGTGCATGGAACATGTTTAGCTGCAATGCCACCTTAAAATGGATAATTCGTAATTGGAAACATTGGATCTAAAGCATTCAAACTGTTCACATTCATAGTTGTTTTGAACAAATTCATGGCTCTGCAAGTCTGCATGCTCATGTGTCCTTGGCTAAGACACTTAAACCCAATGTTGCTCCTGACGGCTGTGCCGGGTATGAAAGATGTGTGATAGCAGATGCGCTATATGAATGTGTGAGTGAATGGGTGAATGGCAAACCTCCATTTTAAAGCAGCTTTGAGTGGTCATCAAGACTAGAAAAACTCTATATAAAATACAGACCTTTTACTATGCTAGAAAATGTAATGTTTCCCCTTTTTAGGTTATTTTTTTTCTTTGGCTCAGTTTTTGCATTTTAATATAATTTAAATCCAGAAGCTCTCCTTTTTGATTAGGCTGAAAGCCACAATGTTCCCAAATTGGAATGTTCCCAAATGGGTAACGTTATTTCATGTAGCCACCATTGCAGTATTTCTTTTTTTTTTTTTTAACCACTGTGTCACTTGCAGTTGCGATGGTTGTGGTTGTTTGTGATCTCAAAATGTAATTTTGCAGTTACTGTGACTGCTCTATTGTAGAAGGTCTTTGACCCAGACTTGAAATTTAAGTGATAATGATGTGATTTTCCTCCTGTAGAGTGGTCGGCCCTCGCTGAAAGTCCTCTGCAGAGAAATCCTTAACGTTAAGGTCCAGCAGGGCGAACATTCATCTGTAAGTCATACACACATAAAAGAAAGCACCACAAAGTCTCCTCCTCCTACACCTTTTTTTATTTTTTGGTCTTTCTGCACTAACTAATGTATGATTGCACCAAACAAAAAAAATAAATATAAACTAAAATATGATAAAAACAATCATTATGAAAAAAAAAGCATCTGTAAGTAATCTTGTTCCTCTTGCAACCAATGTTGTCCAGGTCCAAGACGCACAGGCCACCATGAGGCTCTACACAATGGTGAAAAAGCAATGGGAAGCAGAGATTAAAGCCAGTCACAAAAACAAAGAGTCAGACAAGAAAAGTGAAAAAAGAAAACCCAAGTTGCCTAAGAACAAGGGCAGAAATTCCATGGGATTGTGAACTCATTATATCTGGAAAGAAAAACTGAGGACGATGATCAGATGTCTGACTTTGTTTTTTGAAAGACAAAAACATCACAGACTTAACAGCACCTAATGTGGAAGACTTCCAAGGATATCAGTCCATATCCACACGGATAAGGGATTTTTCATTCTTCCGTTATAGCATCATTTCAAGAAATGCATTTATTTATGCAAAACCCATAAAAATGACTCTTCAGCACTTCAGGCTGCAACTTTCATACATGATTTCCCAGTATTATTCCCAGCAGCTGGAGGCAAATGGTCAAATCCTACACACCCTGGACAGAGTTTTCTTATGATCTCATCGCAACACAGTACATTAGAGACGTATTGTTTTTGGATCCAATCTTTTCTTTTTTTTATCAATTGTTCTTCTCTTTGTTTTGGAATAATTTGATTCTGGTTTGCCTGGTTGTTTGTTTGGAAAAGTGTGAATAAAATAAGAATGATGTCTCTATATTACATATTTCTCACTATTTCTCATAAATCAGTGGCAAATGTTTGATTTGTCTGTTTTGTCTGCCCCACATGAAGAAGAAACACACCGATGATTTTAAAAATATTTTTAAAATGTATATTTTTGTAGCCGAGCACGATGAATATGACATAGTTGGTGACTAAAATGTATAAACGAAACAAATAGTGTAGATTTAACTGATGTAACTTATCTGTGTTATCTAAAGATGCTGCGAGGTGACATACTTCCTGTCCTGGGCCCCAGACTCTATGGCCATAAACTTGTTATAAACTTTGCATTCCATTCTTAGGCATAATTCAGATTTTCCTTGCACACTAATGCATTTCCAACTCAAAAACAAAGAGGAACCTTACCAACTCCGACATGGGATTCCACAATGACTGCCACCATAGAAAGTCTGCTACTTTACCATTAACAGCATGTTTATTTCACAGTAAAACACAGTGTTCAGTTTTTAATAGTAGACATGTTCCTAAGCTGTTTGTGTGCCCAAAATACCTTGTGTATAGAGTTTGGTTATCAATGTTTTAAGGCAGGCCCAACTATGTTTGCATTTCCCACTTACTGAACTGGAACATGATGACGTGAGAGTGTGACCACTTGTCCAGAAGAGGGTGAAAAATGTCGATCATTGTTTCCAGAGTTTAAAATGACCTCCTCAAACACAGACACACTGATTCAAAGTAAAAATACACTAGCCAATGCGGTGTTTCCCAGGTTTGCTAAAAGGAAGCAGGTGCCATTGATCTGCAGCATCCAGGCTCTATTTTAAGCTGGGTTACTGAGACATCTATTTCCTTTTGTTTGTTGTAAACCTCTTCACGTTCTGATCTTCTTCCGGCTTTTTCCTTTGGGGGAGCCACAGTGGATCATCTGCCTCCATCTTGTCCTCTCCCTTGTGTCCTCTTCTGTTTCACCAACTGTCCTCATGTTCTCCACCACAACATCCATGAACCTTCTCTGTGGTCTGCCCAGCAGCTCCATCTTCAACATCTTTTGACCGATATAATCACTGTCCCTCCTCTGTTCGTGACCAAACCATCTCAACCTTGACCCTCTTACTTTATTTTTAAACCCTTCAACCTGAGCTGTCCCTGGAATATGTTAATTTCCTGTAATTTCCTGGCTGGGGGTCTTCCATAGGCCTCCGCCTGTTCTTCCCTGTGGGGGCGCCGGATGTCGGGTGGCCTGGCCCGTGTCCGTGGTCCCGCCGCCTCCTGCCATTGGGGCTGACCCTGGGCGAGGGGGCTTCTGTCTGGCATCCATCTGCGGGGTGGACAGGTGGCTATCCCTGGGATTGTGGCCATGGATCTTTGCTGCCCCATGCGGCCGCTGGATGCTTTATACGTCTGGATCCTTATCGACCTGCTGCTGGGAGGCTGACTGGGCACGGGTGCGATCCCCCACTCAGATTCCAAACCACATCTAATGACAACCCCTACACATACAGTCTGTTGCACGCACTCACACACAAACTGACATATCAACTCAAACTAATATAGCTGTTGTGGACTCGGTCATCTTTTCTCCATGTGGTTGTTAACAATTACTGCATTTACTATTAATGTACATGTACACTTTCAAATGTAATATCAGTATGGTTACTATCTCTATGTTATGTTAGGCAAGTATAGACAGACTCTTCCTATGCAAAGCAAATCTGTTCAACACCACCAAGAATGCAGACAACCGCACTATATGCCTAAGGTACTGGACAGGTTAATAAAATAATATAAAAAAAAGCAATATGTTAATTTCAAATCCTATGGCATTTCATGAGGCAAAGTCTTGACCAAAGTTGAAATTTTTCATCTCCAGCGAATTGGAGCCAATGATGCAAGAAAGTGCACACAATCAAATCAAAATGATTTAAATTAAATCAAATGCATTTTTTTGTAATATGTTTAAATAGTGTTTATTTTAAGTTATTTGGCTTTATTTTGTAATTTAATAAACCAAGTGTGACACTGGTTTGGTGTAACTACGATTGAATGAATGAATGGAATTTATTATGTTACATTTGTGTCAATTATCATCAAGCACGTGTGACTTTGAGGTGATGGGAAGGGCCCCCACAAAGATATATATGTTTATGTATTAAAAATGATTTCATTAACCTGGATAAGTTCTGGACACTCCTGAACAAGACAGACATGGTGACCCATAAAGACACATACAGATGATGATAAAGCTGATTACTGTTACTGTATGATCATGGACTCAGTGAGTAACCTGGATTCAAATGTTCCATCCAAACATAATATCTTGAGACAAATATGTGAAGTAGGACAAGATACAAAACCAGGACAGCTGAGAGGAGACTCAATGGTTTAAACAACATCATGAACATAAATTGGCTGCAATCTAAAACAAGTTGGAACATTGATGAAATAAAGATTTGCTGCTGGATGTGAATGAAGGAATGAGTGTAACAGCCAAATAAAACCAAAATGTGTTTCGATAATTGTTTCAAAAGGATTGTACTCATGCTGTTGGTGAAACAATGAGGAGACGACCACTGCTGACCACTGCTGCGGAATTTCACAATCATGGAAAGTCACAGAAAGACCTGTGGGTGTGTTTCGAGGTACTGAGAAAGAGTTTAGTTATTTGGGAACAGACAAGGTACATGTTCATAAATTAAATGTTTGTAACAGAGAAACCAGAGTTCTCTCTCTATATATATTTACATGCTCAGATACATGCCTCTTTGTGTCATGTTTATAGAACTACGGTGTCATTTATACAAGCAGCAGCAGAGATTATTGATAAGAAATTATATTGATGAACTTTTAATCAAAGCATAATAATAATGACAGCAGGATTATTGCTAGTGATAATAATAATATCATCAAAACTGGATCTGGATCTGGATCCTGCAGCCTGCTGTCCCAGTTGTCCCAGACTTGAACATCGAACACAAGACACGGTGAGATGGCGGACACCGTTTTTCACTTGGTGATGGGCACCATCAATAAAAATGACTGAACCAGCAGTTTCTCACAATTTGTTCTCAAGGTCAGAGCTCCTCTCTGTCATCCTGCAGCACAGTCCTGCGTAGATACACACTGTATATACAGCAAATACAGTATAGGCTGTTTGTATTATACTCTTTTAGTAGTAGACAAATTGACTGGTTGGGCTGATTAATCCGGCCATATTTCTAATTATATTTAATAATCTCCATTGAACAGTATTTATTTAACTGCCTGATTATGTCTTACTTAGACGTTACTTAGAACATTTTTGTTCTTATAACCTTGATAAATATTGCTTAGTCATTAAAATTAAATTAGTCATGAGTTAAAGGTACAGTGTGTAAACGTTAGCAACATTTTTTTTTGGTGAGGTTGTATGTTGCAGCTGATAATTCCACACCTCCCCCTTCCCTTCCAAGTGTGCTGGAGAACCTATGTAGCCTTCAGTTAGTCACAAAAGCTGACAGCCCATAGTGATGTGGGTTCATTTCCACCTCTGGTCCTCTGCCGCATGTCTTCCCCCTCTGTCTTAACACTTTTCTGTCCAATAATAGGCAAAAAAGCCTATCTTAGAAAATTTAAAACATCCAAATCTTCAATTTCGGCCAAAATGTTAACACATTCTAGGTGCACTGCAGTACTGGCAACAAAATAAATGCAGATTGTTGTGCGTTCCGTAAATTGAATTCAAGCTATTTTGTATGTCGCTGTTACCACAACTCTAATTCCAAAAAAAAGTTGTGATGCTGTGTGAATGTAAATAAAAACCGAATGGCACAAATCAAAAACAACTGGAGGAGCATATATGGACACACAAATATGGGTTTATGAAATTTGCAAATTATTGCATTCTATTTAAATTTTATTTGGCATTGGGGTCATATTAAATTGCTTTATTTTATCAAATGGAAAAAAAAAATACAAATACAAAAGATAAATGGCCAAAAGAAACCAATCAGCTGCACTGATTTCTATGGATCTGTGTTGGCATAAACCATAGAAAGAGCCATATTGGTGGACCTTCATATAAACATAATGTGCACAATGTTCAGTGTCCATGTTACCAAATTATTTACAGGAAATTGTGTTTTACAAGCTATTTGTCCTCTGTCTGTGTCTGAGGGTCTTCTATGGTGCCACAGTGTCACACTGCTGCTGTACGGCTTTATGCATGGGCTGCACTGTGCTGCCGTCAGGAGACGGGCTGTTTCTAAGAGATGTCTGTCAACTGGAAGGTTGTGGGTTCAATTTCCTGCTCCGCCAGCCTTCATGGCAATGTATTCCTGAGCAACAAGAAAAGAACTTGTCACAAAAAGAGCCTCATCTTATCAATATGTTTTTCATCATCTTATCAATATGTTACCCCACTATCAAACTTCAGTTTCTGTTTAAAAACACAATTTTGTGTCACTTCATCACATCAGCGTCTATAGATTAAATCAGTAATGGTACCTTGCTGCGGCACAGGAGCTGCTGCCCAACTGCTGCCTTGTTTGCCAATTTTGTTTTAATTAGATACTGTAAATCTGAAACAAATGATTTCAAATACCAAACTCAAAAAAACTGCTTTAAACTTAGGGACTCTCCACACAAAAATGAATCTAGATGAATCTGCTAACAGCATTTTCCGAAAATCGAAACACTACTTTTTGAAAATGGGTCCCAGAATGGAAAAATCTCAAAATGCCAGTCTTGTGCTTTTGTGTAAACAACCAATACCCTACTATGGGTTAACGACGATGTCATAGTCCCATCTCTGTCTTGTGCTTGCATTCACTGTCACTATCTTTGTTGTCGTTGTCATCATCCTCCTCTTGTGTTTGTGCGGTTTGTTTGCTTTATGATAACTTTCATTTTCTTTCATTGGTCACACTAACTTTCTTCTTTATAATGTATATTTTTTCAGATGAAAAAAACAAAACAAAACACAGCACACATATGTACATGTGTCTTCCTCTGGTTTTGGTGCATTTCTGTAGCAGCACTACAGCATCACAGCTCTACATACAGTCCTTCCATATGTATTACAGTGTTTAGCATTAAATGTATTAGTTTCAATAATTTCTTTGCATTATGGAGCAAAAGAACCAGAAAATATGCACATAAGAAGCAGGAAAATCAGAGAGCTTGTTTTGATTATCCAAAAAAAAAACCAAAACACTTAAACCAATGTATCCATTATCATAATAGTTGACAGTTATTTTAGTAATCGATTAATATTCAACCAAATTATTAACTGTTGCAGCCGTAGACATTTTCTCTTCTTGTCACTTTGTGTTGTCACCTAAAGCACAGAGGGAGATAATTCTTATGTTTATGATGTTGCCATTTTCAAAATCTATGTGTACTGTAATGCAGCTCTTTGAAAGGAGGTTTGTTTTAATTGTTTTTTTTTTTTATGAGGTCATGCTGCACTCACTCGAGTTTCCTGTTGGTAAGTGCATTGACAACGCAGCAGACCAGCGTACCTGTGCTTCGGTCCTGCACGGCTCTGAAACAACGGACTGTGATGGCAAACAGTCAGAGTCTCCAGGATCATGTGTTTTCAGTGTTTCTGCAATCACAGATACGTGTGGATTCACATTCCTGAACCAAATAATGTCACTTATTTACATGTGAACAGGTGTGTCAGGCAAAAAGACTCACAAAGGAGACGTGGACAAAAGGGGCAAAAGTGAATGTCTTTGATACAGAAACTAGTTTTGACACATGTGCTATCAGAGGTTTCACAATCGAAATGTTATACTTACTAGTAAAAAAAACACAGTTGGAACACTCACTGGGGTAAAGATGATCTGGTTACAGAAAGACAGGAACAAAAATGGGGCCTTTCTTCTTGTTGTCTTGGCTACTTGCCTGAGCAAATTAGCAGCAAGTAAAGCACATTTAATTGTAATTGTAATAGTTCTGATGGCTTCCGGAAAGGGTTCTCAAAACCATTTATTAGGTCCAAAAGCCAAAACCAAAAAAAATCCAACACCCCAGACAGAGGAAACAAATCACTCAACAAAGGAAACAAGGAATGAAAGCAGAAAATAACTGTGGGAAAAGTCACAGGAAAAAGTAAGCTGGAACAGTGAAAAAACTAACAAGGCCATCTGGCACAGAAAGACAGGGTATCACAACTTCAATACATGAGGAGACAGGTGTAATGAATTAGAGCGGAGACATAATCACAAGGGAGGGGAAACTTGACAGAAAGTGGAAAAATATACGCAGATATTTCAAAATAAAACCGAAAAGAAACCTGGAAAAAACTACAATAACCCTATATACCAGACATTACACTGCTACCAGACTCTGACATCTGATTGATTGTGTCGTTATCGTATTTCCCCCAAAATAACTAAAGAGATGATTCAATGTGGGCCCCATAAAGGATACATTCAGGCTAACAGTATGGGTCCCAGTATGGGTCTGTGGTTTCCATAGCAGCCCCACCCTTGTTGCTTCCCATTTTACTGAAACTATATGCGACCTGCACAACATGCCTACTTCAAGCCCATGCCCACCTATGCCCCCCAGATAGTCCAGAAAGGGTACTAAGCAGACACGGGATTGAAGTGGGCAAACACTGGTCCAGACATCATGGATATGATGGACAGACCCCCTTGAAACCCAAATTGTCAGTCCAAATATTAACCCTTATGGGCCCACATAGGCATGCTGACAATTTATATTATTTTCTGACTGATTGTGTCGCTCTCACAGGTGATATGAGAGAAATACAGTCAACGAACCTGTGACAATAAATCAAATATGTGTTATTATTATTATGATGATGATGTTTATTTACTAATCGGAGCTATTTATCGATTATTAAAATAGCTGACAGTTAATTTAGTAATTGATTAATAATCCACCATATGAATAAAGCACTCAGAAACTGACTGTGTTCTTCATGTGTGAATTGAGAAGCTCTTTGAATAAAGGTTTGTTTGAATCGTCTGTAGCCTGAACATACAGTATCTAAGTTCATTGGTTTGGAGACATTGCAGAAATGACTCCGTCTTGCTGTTTACGTTGCTCGATTTAACAGCAACATAATGACCGCCCTACTAATTCTAAATGCACTGTGTCTCCTTTACTCATCCCTTTTCTGTTTGTGTGCACTTTTGCTCTTACAGGAACAGTTTGTGGTCGGAGGCAAATAGCCCGGGCACCTAGCAATAGCCTTTGCCCTTTTAATCCTCTTGTAATTTTTATGAGGTGATGCTTCACTTGCTCTTGAGTTTCCTGTTGGTAAGTGCATCAACAACATTGCTGATCATCATACTTGTGCTTCAGTCCTGCACGGCTCTGAAACATAGACTTTGATGACAAACAGTCTGAGTCTCCAGGGATCATATTTTTCCACAGAAACGTGCGGACTCACATTCCGGAACCAAATAATGTCACTTGTTTACATGTCTAAAGGTGTGTCGGACAAAAGGACTAACAAAGCAAAAGAAAAAGTGCACGTCTTTAATACAAAAACCAGTTTGACACATGTGCTATCCGTCAGAGGTTTCACAATCGAAATGTTATACTTGGTAAAAACAAGACACAGCTGGAAAAAAAAAAAAAAAAAAAAAAAAAAAAAAAAAAAAAAAAACAGGAACAAACAATGGGCCCTTCTCAAAGTGTTCCCTCCCCACTTCCACTCCAGAGTCACATAATCTCAATCTCTACACACACAGAGAGCTGACTGAAGTTCCCTTGGGAAGTTTTTCCTCTCACTGAGGCAGAAAAAGGCAACTGTTGCAGCTGGAAGCCTGTTGTGCAAGAACATAGTTTCTATTGTCATTACATTTGGCTCCAAACATTACATCAGGAGTTGTGAAAGGTCTTGTTTGTGGAGATAAAGGAAATGTCAAGAAAAGTTCCCGTAACAGCTGAGAGCTGTGGGACGTCCAATTCCACCAACATCCTGTGTGTCAGCTGCTCAGCCTGTCTTTAAGCTGATTTTAAAGACAGAAGTATTAAAAACAAGATGAAGTTGACATCATTTGAATTTATTAGTTTTGATTGCTTCCACAAGCCACCAATTATACTTTAATCATGCCTCCACCATGTGTCATCCAGCGTATTTGAGTACATCTGCTCACAAATAAACAACTGCATCTATGCCTGACTGTCACTCCACACGTGTCCAAGTTGAGTGAAATGCTATGTAGCCTTTCTTTAAGGAACCACAACATGAAATACATTAAAAGTGAAGAATCACTGAAGGGAGAAGGCCTTGCACTCCATGGAGAAGCCTTAGATGCCCTGTTAACAAGAAGAATGCTTTCCTAATTTTCAACATTTGAATACATTTGTGTAAAAGCTGTCTTTGCCCACATGACCCTGACCTGGACAAAGTGAGATGGGATAAGATGGCTCAATCTGGGTTAACTGTTAGTGAGGCTGCACTTGTACTGACCTTGACCTCATCTTGTGTCCAGACTAAAACAATGATGCGATAAAAAGCATGATTATTTATTCTTGCTGGATTACTATGCAGTACATGTCGATGCCCTTGCTTCAAGCTAATCTCTAAGGGACTCATCACCCCTGACCCCTGACTCCTGACAGATCCTCATCCTGTCAGAATTTTAAAACTGTTCATTGGATCTGTGCTTTCTTTTGTGTTAAACCTTAAAGCTTGTGAAGAGGTAACATTTCCTTTTTATAAGACAGAGAATATGAAAAAAGGAAAACAGTTTAGTTTGTTAATTGGACACTGTAAATTGCCCGTAGGTGTGAATGTGAGAGTGAATGGCTGTCTGTTTCTATGTGGCCCTGTGATGGACTGGCAATCTGTCCAGGGTGTACCCCACCTCTTGCCCTATGTCAGCTGGAGTTAGGCACCAGCGCCCCCCACAGCCCTCAGTGGAGGATAAAGCGGTGGGAAATGAGTGAGAGGTTAGTTTGTTGGGAGAAAACAAACATTGGCATGGGGATGGAGAAAGTCAAAACTAAGTTGCACCAAATTTAATGAAACTTGGCGGGAACATGTCGCAGCACAAGATGAACAAAAAAGTCCAATTTGGACCCTGGCCTCAACTTATCAGGAAGTCGGCCATTCAGAATTGTGTGTCCATCTTGCTGATTTGCATGTTTCTTTAATAAATGAACTTGAGTACATTAACCATACCAACATATAACAATGCATCAATTTGTACAAGGCCCATCCAAAATGAAAACTTATCAAAAGGTTTCATAGATTCAAAAGGACTTTTTAAGAATTTTGGCCATTTGCTGCAAAAGAGGAAGTGCCCTATAGCTTTGCTGTACATTGACCAATCAGCTCTAAATTTCATACGTGACACAAAAGACTGACCCTAAACACGTCTACGAACATGACCTTGACCTAAAAGCCATTTTGAATTTAACTGCGATTTTGCCACAAAATAGGAAGTACCCTGTAACTTTGCTGCACATTTCCAATCTGATTGAAATTTTATATATAATACAAGGGACACAATCTCCAAACCAAAAAGTATGATGATGGCAACAACAATGAAGATGCGACTGCCATCACCAGAGAGAGTAATGACCTATTCGTTGATTACACAAAAAAGTAGTTAGCATACATGCTAACCCGAGACACTTGCCAGCTGACATGAAAATACACACATTTCCACAGGTCATGCAGCAGTTTGCTTGTAAACAGCGTCACATGGAGCTGAGACAAACACTCACTCTCACTCACTTTTTTCTACCGCTGCTGAGAGTCCAGCTTTGTATTGCCCAACGTTTGTATAACTATTCACTTCAAAGTGACTGCTACAAACAAACAGCATTTCAGGAAGCTTAGCAGGTATATTACTATCAAAAATGAAAAATATCCAATCTGCTCTTTTTTCCTCATTAGAAGGGAGTCTATGAAGCGTCTGGTGTTGTTTTTGACAACCAGCAACAGAGAAACAATGAACTGAACCTTTCTTCTGAGACATGTTGCTCTCAACAGATACAATAGTTCTAATGGCGGAAGTGATTCATCTTCTTCTTCAGGTTGAATGTTCACGTCCATGACCGGGAGTAGCTGCTGGGGGAGGGTTAGTTGCACGTCAAATGTGCTATTTACATAACTAAACTCGACTTTTCAAAACTGCGTGCTTGAGCACAGATAAACAGAGAAGCCCTTTTTTCTCAAAAGTGGCTGAAGTGTCTATTGTGACACTCGTCACATGAACCTATTTGCAGCTTTCTTGACTACAGAAGGGTACATTTAATTGAAATACAATTGAACCTTTAAATTGTCAATTCATTAAATTCCATTAATTTATCCTCCACATGAGGGATGTGGGTTGTTGGAGCCAATCCCAGCTGATATAGGGCAAAAGGTGGGGGACACCAAGGACAGGTCACCAGTCAATCACAGGGCCAACAAACAGAGACAAACAACCATTCATTCTCCTATTCACACCTATGGTCAATTTAGAGGGTCCAGTTAACCTCAGCTGCATGTCTTTTGGACTGTGGGAGGAAACCCCACAGACACACACGGGTGAGGCAACAGTGCTAACCACTGTACCACAGTGTGATAAACAAGTAATAAATCAAAAAAAAAAAAAAAAAAAAAAAAAATCGGAATCAGATTTGACATGCTTCTTATGTTCCTGGGAAAAAAAAAAAAAAAAAAAAAAAAAAAAAAAAAAAAAATCGGAATCAGATTTGACATGCTTCTTATGTTCCTGGGACAGTTTGTGTGTCCAGACTGTGTCTTCTCATCTGACCCACCTGCTCCACTGTGCTGTCACATGACTGCTGATGTCAGACCTCATAGAAGAACCTGTAGACAAAATGGTGTGTGTGTGGGAGAGAGGGAGGGAGAATGTCACAATAAACCAATTATTAAATCAATATTATTACTATTAAATCAAAAATCAATGTGTAATTATTATTACACACACACACACATATATATATACATATTCATTTATTTATTGATCTGAGATATGACAAAAATTTGTCTCCATATTCAGCCGGGTCCTCCAATCCCTCTCTCTCTCTGTTCTCTAATCCGCCCACATGTATCGTCTGAGGAAAAAATAGTGCAGGAGGTGACGCTCTTCAAGCGAAACAGAAAGAGGGAAAGACGGAGAGAGAGAGAGAGAGAGAGAGAGAGAGAGAGAGAGTCCACAGGCTGCAGAGGCACAAGAGGAGACTCATGGTAGCTACACCCAGGAACAGACAGAGAAGAGAGACAGGATCACAGAGGCTGTCACTGCTTTTCATTTTTTTTGGGCGATCACAAAGAAGTGGAGACAGGGAGGCTCTGAGAAAAGAAAGGACGGGGGGGAACGAAATAAAGGAAGGAAAGGAACCTATGCTTCATTCCATCACCATCCGCAGCAGCAGCAGCAGCAGCAGCAGCATGACCACGCGCTACAAGTAACAACAGTGATAACAACAAATAAAACAAAAAAAGGAAAGAAGCAAACAGAGAAAGAAAGAAAGAAAGAAAAAAAAACCAAAAAAAAAAAACAAAAAAAAAAAACGAGAGGCAGCAACAGACGCGCGCGATCCCCGCTGTGCTTTCTTGTAATGGTGGAGTGAACCAGAGCCACTGATGCCCGCGCGAGACTCCTGGATATTCTCTGAGAATCGCAACAGACAGGCAGACAGACAGAGACAGACAGACAGACACCACCGTCCAACAAAGACAACTACAGTGTGACTAATGTGTAGAGCTTAATGTGCCGTGCGCACTCGACACGAGCCTGAACCAGAAAACAAGTGAGTATGAACCGTGTGTGTGTGTGTGTGTGTGCGCGTGCAGCCTTTTATACTGCGTTTACCTGTGAAACCGCACAACAGCTGTGGAATCTCAAAAAAATATAATAAAACTACAAACCAATCTCCCACATTCAACAAGTCCCATTTTATATCTACAATAGCTGCGTTTTCTCTCCACAGTGCGCTCGCATGTGTGTGTATTTGTATTTGTCACCTCTTTAGGACCTTCTCTGGCATAAACACTAACCTTGTCAGGACCACTAGTCCTCATGGAGACCAAAACCTGGTCCTAATGAGTCTGAAGCTCATTTCTGAGTAACCGGTTATAAGTTTAGGGCTAAAATTTGAATTGTGGTTAAGCTTAGGGTTAGACATGAGCCGTTTATGATTAAGGCTTTATTTAGAGCTGTCTAAATGAATGCAAGTCAAGGGAAGAGTCCTTAAAGGGATAGCTGTACGAGCCTGTGTGTGTGTGTGTGTGCAGATCAGTGACTGAAGGAATCAAAATAATGTGTGGGGGAAAATGGATTCATGAGCCTCTTCATTCTGTGTGTTTTTTCTTCAGTGGTACAAATAGGGGAGCGTTTATTATCAGAGAGCCTGGTCCAAAATGTCCAATGATGTGACGACTGGATTTTGGTTATTATTCATTTGTTTTTGTTTGTTTCGTGAATCCTGACATTCCTCACTGCACAAACAGTGGGTGTTTCCCCATCTACACCATTAAATGCCTCTGAGGAGTGTGTGTGCGAGTGGACGAATATGTCTCTCTCTGCATCATTTTTGTTTCTGTTTGTTTGCATTTGTGTACTGATTTGTTTTATTTCTCTTGCGTGTGCCTTTAGTTTGTGTGTGTGTGTTCTTGTATTTGCTACCTCTTAAGGACCTTTTCTGGCATAAACACTGACCTTGTCAGGACCAGTAGTCCTCATGGACACCAGAAAGAAGAGCTGCGCAAACCTGTGTGTGTGTGTGTGTTTCCTTGCCTCGTGGCAGCACTGGGTAAGTGTCAAGGACTGAAATGGAGGTTTGATGATGGAGGGCATTGGACACACAGACACCAACCATACCTGAGACAGAGAGAGAGGAGAGGAAGGTGTGAGGAAAAAGGAGGGAGGAGGAAAAGAGGTGATTATCAGTGGAGTGGAAACACAGGAAGAACATAACGTCACTGAGCACTCATCCTGGAAGTCTGTGGGGGCAGTTCACCGTCTAGACTCCTGTCAACTCCCTCCATCTGCATTACACACATAGTCTTCAGTTTCACAACGCCTCTCCTTCTTCCTTCACTTTCCAACGCATGACTCAATTTCTTTTTCTTCCTGCCAAGAGGCTCCAGCCAGCATGCTCTTCTGCTCTTCCCCTCCTCTTCTCTATTTCTATTTGCTCTCAATCGCTCTGTCTTTTTCCTTTCCCCCACCTCAGTCCTGCATTACAAATCTACAGCCGGAGCTATTTTTAGCTTGAGGGTAACCCAGAAAACACCCCTTTCCATTTAGGTGACAAAGAAAAGGGAAGAGAAAAAAGTCTTCCCATTATGCAGCGGTAGAGGCATGTTTTCAGTGCATGCGATTGGTAGAGTAGTGATGGCTCTTGCTGTGTAAGAAATGGGTGGGGGATAAATCTATTTTGAGGCGATGATTAAATTATGCATCGGTTGTATCCTGGGTCTGTGTGTGTTCCTGCGCCTTCTGACCCTTCCTCTCTCCTTGGCTGAGATGCCCTCTTTCTCATCCCTGCATGAGCTTCTCTTGTGGAAACTTTTCCTTTGTCCTTCAGCTGAGGCTACATTCACGCGACCCACATCTATAGGCTGTATTAAAAAAAGAAAAAATCAGAAGTTCACAGATGTATCCTGTGAGTTCTCTTTTCTGATCTAAGCTGTCAGTCACACTGGTGTCATACTTTATCCTTTATTTCCCTCAAAACGTAGGTAATTTCCAAAATTAATATCCTATTCTATTGAAGAAGAGCCGAAACTAGTTACTGGGACCATTAACTTTAAAAAATGTTTACTGATGTTATAAATCGGGATGCACAACATTATTGGCACAGTATAGTATTGCCTGATATTGATTTTAATATGTTTTATCGTATATTGCCAAACATGACAAGTGCCCCTTTAAAAATGAATGAAAGAAATGATTGTATGAACTTTGCCTCATACAATGACTAACGTCATGTCCGTGTCCAGCAGTTTGATAGAGGAAAAACTAAATCTAAAGAGGCCGATTAAAATGAAAAAGCTTCATCGGTAGATGTGAATGCACACAAAAGTAGGACGGTGTGAATTTGAGCTCGGTGTGAGGCTGCTACTGTACCTTCATGACTTCTGTGACAGCGCCCTCTATAACTATTTATTTTACACCGAAAAAAAAATATATCTACATCTCCTGTGACATGAGTATGAAAAATATTTGTGTGTGTGTTCTTTTCACTACGGAGAAGACTAAATAACCTCTGCAGTTGGTGCATGGAAACATCAGCCATCAGTATTTAAAGGCTGCTGTTTTGACAATAATCATACTGACTAAATTTGTTAAATACACTAAACAAAATACATGGAAATGACAAAAAAATATTTAAAAAGTCGCCACTTTGTATTTAAGCCTAATAATTTGTGTTGTAACCATATTTCATTGTTTTCTATCCTTCATTTAAGATTAAAAAGCCAAAGAAATAAAGCAGGTATTATCTGAAGTGAAGATCATGTAATACAGATAATAAACAGTACATACTTTATTTTAGAGTGTATTTACAGTGTATTGTCACTCTCCTTTGAGAAGCACAAACATCTCAAAACAAAACTTTTCATGAGTCCAGAGAAACAACCTGTGTTCAGTTTATATCCACATATAGCTTGTATATCAGGATACAGCCTAAAGAAATAGAGATATAAGTGACAAACCATATTACCCAGTCTTACAGGGCACTTGTAGATATGAATGTGAACCATCAGCTCTGCACTGTAATTAATCAGGTTTGAAGAATATGGCTGGTAATCTGAACGTATCCTCATTCATCACCTGACACAGCTGCTTCTTAAAACCCTGGTCCCTTGACCTTGATGCTGACCTCACCTCACTTTACTTCCACACATCAAACCCAAATTTCTCTCCCTCATCACTGCCTGCGCCGACTCTAATCTGTGACTTTCCTCCTCCTCTACATCTCATCACTGGCGAGTTCACATGTCAGAAATCAGCTCAGTAATACACCTTTCCTTGTCGTGTTGCTATCTAGCACTGTGTGCCATATTGCTGGTCCGCTGGATCATAATGAGCCTAATCATGTCAGGAGGGCAGTGCCATTCATTAGGAGCAGATAGGCTTAAGTGACCTAAGAGAGATTCAAGAGGAGTGCGAGTTCAATCTTCTTAATCCCGATGCAAATTCTCACAAGAATCAGATTTTGATGTCGGAAGACAGTGGAGATTAGTTCTTATTTATCCAGGTCCGAAAATAGAATTCTTTCCCGACATAATATGCTATCTCATTACACACCGCACTCCCCTCCTCCTGCACTCAATGCTCTGTCAGGATTTGTCTGACCAATTACTCTGTAGGAGCCACTTCACCTAAAGCTGTTTCCACCAAGCAGTTCAATTCACTTTTGGACGTTGGATTTCCATTATCAATTGAGAGGAGTGTACTAAAATAACCAGTCCATTCTGTCCCAGTTTTTTGGTAAATTCTGTCCACTAATGCATCAAGCGCAGTGGTCCAAGCACAGTGTGAGGGTAATTCATAACTCTCATTCAGGATTTATTCATTCATTGCCCACAGCTCTATCCTCCACATGAGGGCCAATGCAGCTCATGCAGCCAATCCCAGCTGACAGAGAGTGAAAGGTGGTGTACACCGTCAACAGGTCACCAGAAAAAATACGGAGACGAACAACTATTTGCTCTCACTCTCACACCTATGGTCAATTTAGAGTGTCCAGTTAACTTCTGCATGTTTTTGGACTGTGGTAGGAAACTGGAGAACCCATGGACAACCCATGTAACACAGAAAGGCTTGAACTGGGATGCAAATTGGCCTTGTGTTCCACCGTGTGGTCCCAGTCAGTATTTATTGTTGTTAAACATTATTTATTAGAAAAAAGCTGTTGTGCTTTTTCCTTCCTCCCTCTGAGAAGCCAGTCAGAGCCTGTTGTAAACCAAAATGTAGATAAACACAGAGCTGAGAGTGGCTTATTCCAGAGAGAGTGTTTTCCTTACTCAAATGAAATATGTTAAAGGTATCAGGCTGTGTACAGTACATGCCTGTCTTGATGTTGCCTCTGTTCTTTTTTTTACAATGTCATGGTCTTTGAGGAGTTTGTTGACAAACTACTTGTGTTATGCTGGTATGACATAGAGCTGGGTGATATGGGAAAAAATTCTTATCACAGTGCACTTTTATACATCACATTCGATATATATATATATATCACAATATAAATCAACTCTATTATCTGGATGTTTTTGGGCTACATCCATGTGGATATAAAGCTGCACACAGGTTGTTTCTTTGAACTCATTAAAAGTTTTCTTTTAAGATGTTTGTGCTTCTCAAAGGAGACAATACACTGTAAATACACTCTAACATATCTACTGTTTGATCTGATCTGTATTACATGATCTTAAAATACAGGAAGTACCTTTCATTTTAGGTAATTCCTGATTTTTTTTATGTTAAATGAAAGATATTTACATGAGTTAAAACAATGAAATATAGTCAAAATCTGCTACAACACAAATAATTAGGCTTAAAATTAAAGAAGTGTTATTACACTAAACACAAATCAGATCCACCAGTCCAAACCAGACAATGGTAAACCGGGCATTGCATTGGTGGAAACAAGGCTCAGCTGACGTCTCACCCAGTGGGTTTATTAACCCTCCAAAAACTCTCCACAGTCATGCTCCTGTGGGCAGACAGGGTTTTAGTCATGGACACTGACTGAGCTTTCACAGCTCCATTACAGGCTTCATTGATTCTAGTCTTTCCATGAAAATGGCCCTAAGTATTAATCATCCCCGGTTATAGCTAGAAGGAGGAAACCAGAACCACAAGATTGCCTTAAAGATGACTGAGGCAATCATAGCTGGAGAGCAACAGCAGCAGCAGCAGCAGCTTCAGGGGTGGGGGTGGTCATAGGGGAGGTGACTGACCAGTATGTAACCCCCCCCCCCCCCCCCGCCCCAGGTGGTGTTGCTGCTGCTGCTGCTGTAGTGTGTCTGTGTGTGTGTATCATGTGGATTGATCAGACCCTGGAGATTACCAAGCTGGCGTTGCTGAGTAGTGGAGCAGCTACATTTCCTCTCTGCTTGCTTAATTGATTGGTATTTAATTCATGTTCTGGGAATTGGCCACTGGTGAGCTTTGTTATGATGAGGAACGCCTTTGTTGCTTTTGTTTTCCCCCCCTCTTCTTCTCACATGAGCACTGTGCAAGCTGCTGGGTCACCAGCTACACTAGCTACACATGCTCTCTTTTGGTTTTCTCTCCACTTCCTTCCATCCATTCACGCAGTTCCCATCTCTTTTCCCTCTTATTGGTTTATTCTCTCAATAACACTACCCTCGCACATGCAGCGACACCTTGTTTAGCATCTTCGCTCTTCTTGGCACAGTCAGCCAAGAAGGGCATCCTCAAATGGGGGAGGATGCAGTGCAGTGGTGTGACACTGCACTGGAAAGGGGAGGTGACCTCAGTGCTTTCACCGCGCTGCAGTGCCTTGCTTTATCCTGTTGGGGTCTCCACAGCACTGGGGAGTATGCAAGAGAGGTGAGGAAGATGAGGCAGGGGTGGGGGTGAGGGGAGGGGAGAGGAGAGGAGAGGAGAGGAGAGGAGAGGAGAGGAGAGGAGAGGAGAGGAGAGAGGGAACAGTGTGAAGCCTTGTGGTTACATCCTTTGATGAGGTAGCAGGTGGAAAAAATGGCTGCGAACCAGAAACACATACGTAATTTGTGCTGCTCTCTCTCTCACTCTCTTGCACACACACACACACAAATATACATCACATATTTGCTTGCATTACCCTCCTTTTCCCCTGTGGTGCACTTGCCATTAAGCTCAGCTGTATCTCTGTTTTTAGATCCTCACACTTGTTTTGCTTCCCCCTCTCCTCTCGCTCTTATTCCCCCATCATTCCTGTCTTCTTAGTACTGCAGACCTTTTCCAACCCTCACACACACAAACACAAACACAAACACACACTGGTTTCCATGACATTGCTTTGACTTACACTCATTTCCTGGAGACTTACTCTAACCTTAACCATAATTATACAAGTGTTAGACCTCAGCCTAACTTTAAAACCTGTCTTCACCTTAGAATGTAGTCATTTGTTATGAGGACATGTTTCGGTCCCCGTAAGGAAGACAAGTCCCCATAATGTGACTGTGTGAACAGATTTAGGTCCCCACAACATGAGGAATACCAGGTACACAAACACACATACACACACAAAGACTTTCACCTTCACAACCATTTTTTCTGCCTTTCTTCCCCGCCTCCCCCCCCCCACTATTTCCATTTCCCCCCAGCATCCTCTTGGTCCTCTCTATCTCTACCCTCTTTCTTTCTATCCTTTTCTCTCACAAGCCTCCCTCCTTTTCCACCTCATCTCAGTCAATCTTCTCTCCCCTGCTGGGATTGGTAAAGGGTTTTCTTTTCATTTCTTTTCTTTTCTTTTTTTTTTTTTTGCTTGCTTTTTCTGCCAACTGCTGCATCTGTTCCGCACAGTCAGCACTCCTCCAAATTCCTCCCTTGTTTTCTCTTTCTCCCTCGCTAGCCTGCACTGCCACCCCTCCCTTCCCCGGTTACTGCTGATGGTACCTCACAGTCAAGGCATCCTATAATCCTGCGGTCCCTCCCCCTCTTTGCTGCAGTGTTTCGGCTAATATATATTAGTGTCAGTGCAGCCTCTATGCATGAGCCATGTGCACACTCATTCTCACCCTCTCTTCTCTGTATCTCAGTCTACTGCAGAGTAATCCTCGGTCTCTGATGATTTATAAACATTAAACCTCATTTGGGTTGTTTGGTTGTTGCACTCAGGTGAGTGTATATGTGTGTTTCTCCTCCCCTCCCTTCTCTCTCCCCTCGTGGATGTGCAGTGGTGAGCTGTAAGCAGTAGCTTGGTGGCGCAGCACATGGTGGCTGAGGCAGGAAATGCTGCAGGAGAGAGAAGGAAAGGTGGCAGTGATGGTGGGAAGGAATTTTTCCTCCTCTCTGATTGTCTCCCTGCTACTCCCAGTCTTGTACCTAATCTTCTGTCTTCCTTCCCCCGTGCTCGACTTCATTCCTCCATTTTACATCCAGTGCTCATTGTCTGTTGCCTCCCTCCCCCTCTCTATAACTCTCCTCATACTTTAACCCCCCCCCCCCCCCCCCCCCCCCCCCCCCCCCCCCCCCCCCCCCCCCCCCCCCCCCCGTTCCCCTCTGCAAATGCACTGCACTGCTCTCAATGCTCATAGTGTTGTTGGGACTCTTACACATGAAAACTTCAGGCGCTTATCGGAACTGCAGCTACAAAACAAACCAGCTTATCTACCTTTACACAAACTTCACATGTTAAATTTCTAGGATACAACAGAACCCTGCATCTCTACCTTAAATCCCAATAAAATGTTCACATTTAAGAATAAATAAAAAAAAGAAGCTAAATGCCAGGGAACAAAAAGCCATTTAACCACAGTTACAGACTTGTGGTTGTGTAAGTGTAAAATATTCAGCAGCTCACAGAGAAGCCACCACTGCCCCATGAAGTCCATGTCAGGAGGGTGCAGGGTTACAAACTGAAGCCAAACGAAGTTGTCATGTCATGAAGTTGAACAGAAACGGCTTCTAAAAAGAAAGTTGATGGTGTGAGTTTGACGCTGTCCATGGTGCTGAAACATAAACTTCTACCGGAGCACAACAGAGCAGAGCTGAACAGAACTGAGCCTGGATAAAGATCCATTTACACTCCCGCTGCCTGCTCTCATCCCCAAATAGTCTAGATGTTTTGCAGCAGATGATGTTGTTGGATTTTGTCTTCTTGTAAACTTGCCAAGATGCAAACTACCAAGGCATGACGATGTGGTGCAACTCGCGATTGCTGACTTTTTGTTTCAAGAAAACACAACAAACTAAAAGACTTTTAGCAGAGACATTGTTAGGTATAAATACATTTTTTGGATCTCCACAAATAAGAAACAATATAGTAATCTTTTCAGTTGCGCCAGTTGTGCATTCCCTGATTACACATGCAAAAGCCTTGATCTTAGTAGAGCTTACCTGGGTGTTGTCTTTTTAAAGGATCCACAGAAAATTTTTAATATTATATATATATATATATATATATATATATATATATATATGGAGAGAGAGAGAGAGAGAGAGAGGGAGAGAGAGAGAGGGTTAAACAAAAATGAAAATCCAAAAAAAAAGTTTCAGCACATGATCTCAAAAAAAAAAAACGGTCCAAAACAGACCCAAACTGCAATTACATGTAAGAAAAAAGGACTGCAGTGTCCCACAAGGCATAAAAAGCTAAAGTCTGAGCAGAAGAGAGAATGAGGTGAGATGACCCAAAGTGAGGGGATGGAGATGAAAGAATGGGACAAGAAGACAAGTCAAAGATGATGAAGAGGAGTGGATTAGAGTAAGAAGCATGTGATTGGAGGAAGAGGAGGGGCAGAGGAGGAGAGAAAGAATGGTACGGGGGGGGCACTGGTTTGGAACAAGTCGGTGTTGTGAGAGAAGGAGGACAAGGAAGAAGAAGAAGAAGTGAAACCCTGATTCTCCTCTTCAATGAAATGTGATTCCTTAATGTGGAATGTGAGAGTGAGCGAGGTAGTGAGAGAGAGAGAGTAGTGGAGGGGTGGGGAGAGAGAAAATAAGTGGCTTTTTACTGCAGCAGAATTTATTCACTTTTTCTCCTTGCTCTTCCTCCTCCCCCCATACACTTTCCCTTCAACCCCCTTCTTACATTACTTGGTGAAGAGACTGTATTACACTGGCTGTGCACCATAGAAGTATGCTGCATTCACTTCCTGCTCTCTTCACCTTCTCCTCTTCTCCTCTACATCTCTCCATTCCGCTCTCTTTTAGCCCCTGTTTTCTGGTGTTTGCCTGAGCCTGAGTGTCCATCCCTTCTCCCTCCTTCCAGTAAAAATCAAGATTCATGGCCTCCTCCCCCATCCTCTCTTTTTCACCCTCTACCTCTCAATACTCCTCATGTTGCACACACACACACGCGCGCACACACACACATTGCATGGGAGAAGTGGCAGAGCATTGACATAACTGTGTATGAATGTCTGCAGTTGGAGGGGCTGCAGCAGCAGCAGCAGCAGTGTGTGTGAGTGTGTGTTTGCAGCACACACTATAGGCTGATTGAGGAGATCTAACATTAGAATGGACACTGCACTCTCGGGAGGCAATTAACACACATCTCTCACACATACAGGTTTGTGCAGCTATTCTTCTCAGGACACTACATTGACTTCCATTAATTTTGGAGAGCCTAACAGTCCCTAACCTTAACCACAATTCAAATCTCAGCCCTAAACTACCCAATTAAAACCAGGTTTTGGTCTCCATGAGGACTACTGGTCCTGACAAGATCAGTTTTTATGACAGAAAAGGTCTTTAAGAGGTAACAAACACACACACTGGCAAAAATCAAACATTAAGAAGACAAATAAGAAATTAGCCAAAGTCATTAGCCAGTGCAAGCATGCAGTCATTTAACATGGGGATGAATGACCATGAAACACATTCTGACTGCAATATACTGATACCAATATTAAACAAGCTAGCTGTTAGTAAGACATTTATGCTGTAACCAATAACCAACTCTCACTCACTTCCTGGTCACATGATGTTGGTGGCAGACATCTCTCTCTATAGCATGTTGTCTGAGTTTAGTAAAGCATTTATGTCATGTTTTGGGTTTAGGGATTGTAGCTTTTCCTGACTCACCCCTAGTTGCAGGTGGGAGGTGCATGTGTGTGTTTTTAAAGTTTTAGTGCTGATCATCAAATCTTGTTGGCATTCCCTTGTTGCGCGCAGGAAGTGATAAAGCGAGACGACTGCAAACCGGTTGGAGTGTGACTGAAAGAAGCAGTTTGATGGGTTAAACACTTCTTGTCCCCACCCACCCCTGCCCTGCAGCTGTATACAGGCAAAGACTCCCTTCAGTCAGTTCTGATAGTATTGCTTGAGAAGCGCCTGTTTTCAGATGAACAATCCAATGTCAACAACAAAAAGTTACATATTGCAGCTTTAAGTCGCAGAACTCTAGCTCATATGTTGTTTGTGCGTGTGTATGTGGACGATGCTGACTCATGAACGTGCTCGGACACACCAGTTTTTCATATGCTGCACTGATAAGTTGAAGCCACGCCCCCCCCATCACTCATTGCACCTGCACACAAGGTCACTCCATGTTCTGATGATGTTCATGTTTGCACACGTGGTGAGCGCGTGCCTCTGCCATGTTGATGTGACACCTATTTATTCCTTGTTCTAAAATGTTTGCCCCCCCACCCCTCTCTCTCTCTCTCCCCCCGCAGACTCCTCAGACTCCTCCCTCCTCCTCCTCCTCCTCCCTTCGGTCTCTCTCATCCTCTCCCTCCGCCCCCCCCCCCGGTCCTCTATGCTCAGTTCGGTGTGTGTATCCTCTTTCAAAGGGCGCAAGGGTGGGAACAAGTCGTCCAACAAAGCATGTTACAGCGCAGACATGACTTGTCCGTCGGAAAGCGAGAAAATCGTGATAAACTGCGGGGGGGTGCGGCATGAGACCTACCGGAGCACCTTGAAGACGCTGCCCGGTACCCGGCTGTCGTGGCTCACCGAACCGGACGCGTTCAGCAATTTCGACTATGACCCCAAACTGGACGAGTTCTTCTTCGACCGCCACCCGTCAGTCTTCTCCTTCATCCTCAACTACTACCGCACGGGGAAGTTGCACTGTCCCAACGACGTGTGCGGCCCGCTGTTCGAGGAGGAGCTCGCCTTCTGGGGCATCGATGAGACGGACGTGGAGGCGTGTTGCTGGATGAATTACCGGCAGCATCGGGATGCGGAGGAGGCGCTGGACAGCTTCGAGACTCCGGAACCGGACGCGCCGGACGACGACCCGGCACTGGGCGGTGCGGACGGGGACTTGAAGAGACTGTGCATGCAGGAGGATGCGAGGAAAGCGGGCTGGTGGAAAACCTGGCAACCCAAGATCTGGGCGCTCTTTGAGGACCCGTATTCCTCCAAATATGCCCGGGTGAGTTCGCATCTGTCTGTCTGACTGTGTCTGTCTGTGTGTGTGTGTGTGTGTGAGAGAGAGACTGTTGTCATGACAATGCATGATTAAGTTTTCAAACTTTAAATGTTGTGTCAACACTGTGACCCAGGACAAAAACAACCCAATGTGTTGGAATGCGCGCGCACGCGCGCGCGCGCCCATACAGCAGGATACAGACTTACTGATATTGAATAATTAATGTTGATGGCATAGGAAAAATGGAAAATGCTATATGCAGCTACTGTATATCTGTGGGTGGATGGGACTATAGTCTGATCACCGTCATGTCTTTGACTCCATACATCTCATATACATTGAATGCAGTTTTTTTTTTATAGCTGTCATAATTCCTGTGGCAGTTTTGCTGCCACTTGAGCAGCTTTAACACACATCCGTCTCCGAACGCAGCAGCTCGCTGTGCCTCCTGCATCCAAACACCTCCATTAGGTCACATTTGACCGTTTATGATGCACATCAACGCACCAGTCTTATTTATGGCACTCACATGATGCCGAATCCTCACTTTACTGTCTTTCCACATTTGTCCTTGGTGTGTGTGCTCCTCTCTGCTGAGCTGCTTTCCCTCCAAGCCCCCTCTGCCCCATGCAGCTGAGCAGGCATAGCTTTTATGCAGCCTATATTGTTTTTAAAAAGCAGATATTATACGTGATGTTTGATCACACAGGTGTGTGAGTAACAGGTACCACTGACTTTGTTTTTTTTTTTATGTCTCACACATAAAAACAGTCACAGTGGCTTTTTCTTCCCATCAGAACATCCGAGTACAGACAAATCCAGCTGCTTGATCACATCTGCTTTTGATTTGTGCTATTTTGTACTTTTTTTGTTTTCACTTTTTAGGTTATGTAAGGGCTAGACAATATTCCCATGGTAGATTCATGTGGTCAGTGATTTTCTTGATTAATTAGAGTCTCTTTTCTTTTCAAATATGTCTCCTTTCCTTGCTTATGCTCTTAGCCTCACTTGCATGAACACACATGCACAGAAATTTTTATGACAGTTGTTTTCTTGATTCATTTGAGTCATTGTGGTTCAATTAAAATGCACCCCCCAGAAAAAAAACAACAAAAATACAGCAGATGCATTTTGATTCATGTTTGTCTCGTGGTTTTAGTCCACAAACCAAAGATATTCACTCCCCTGTGAAAGAAACCCAGAACATATTAACATTTATAGCGATGAGTCCACTCTCGAAATAGTTGTTGAATAATAATTTAGTAATCGATGAGGTATCCATTAATCTCTTATCAGCCCCAGCATGTGAGTGCATGCACATACAGTAAAACCAGACAGTCAGCAGACACCTGCAGTATTCACTTCATGCCATCACATTGAAAAAGAGAGGAGAGGAATGTCAGCTGAACAAACATGAACCACCGCACACTCAGCATTTCATTCATTCACACACACACACGCACACACACACACACACACACACAGTGCTCTGGCACCAGGTTTTGTTCTACATACATTAAGTTTCCTCCAAGGGACAAGGAAAGTGTCTGGCTGTGATGGACAAATAGTCTGCCTGTGGTGTCATCTGATCTGCCTCCCTGGACTGTCATTCTCCTCCTAACTGGATTGATTCCTCACCGTCCCACTCCTGCGTGCCTCTCCTGCTCCATGCAACAAAACAGTTCAGCAGCTTCACACACACACAGATGTGGATTTGCTACTATATTCTGAATGAAGCTGCACTTCCATGCAAGCTGCTGTATGTAACTTCTGCTGGAATGCTGTATGTAATGAACACCAGAATTTCCTACATGAGACAAATCTAACATTCGGTGAGTGCAGAAGTTGCAGTCGGTGGCATTTTTGATGTCTCCACTGCATGTTAGGGTCGTGCAGAGCCAAGGCAGTGGGTGAGGTTCTTCTCACTGGATGTATTTGTGGGTGAACGTGGCCTAGTTCCTCTGACGCACCAGCGCTATACATCAAACAGCGATGTGACCCAGATCACTTGTTTTATTTTTACTCGGGCACTTTTTTAAAGTGTCCCGTCCCTCGGTCTTCTGCTCTCGAGAGATGCAAATGATGTGTGTGGAAGAGACGAGAGCGGATGGAAACACAATGACACACACAGAGAGAGAGAGAGAGAGAGAGAGAGAGAAATAAAGGAAGATGAGAGGAGGGACATTTGTTGGTGTTTTTAGGGAATTTTGCCTGCACAAGTCTGTGATGTAATGCATCAGCAATCAGTGTTGGAATGAAAATGTCTGATGGGCACTAAATGTCTCGTTTCTTTTAAATTCCACCTCATTTCCTTGCCCATGATCTTGTGAGGCTCACTCATGGACACAAACACAAACACACACGCACACACACACCTATGTATGAGCACACACATGCTGGTGTCAGTGCTGGCTTTTCTGCTGCAGTAGACACTGGAGAGAGGGGGGAGCACTGTGGAGAAAGAGAGAAAAAGAGCAAGGGGAGGAGGGGCGTTAGAGGCACGGGCAGAGCGAGGGAAGTGGAGAAGGGGTGAGGGAGAGGTGGAGGAGGAATAGAGGGAAACAAGAGTGAAGCGGCAGGAAGAGGGAGAGAACTAGGGTGTCGAGGCAAACAGGGAGAAAGACATCGCATGATGGTGGTGGGGGTGTGGAGACCCTTGTTTCAGAATCTTTGATTGTGCGACAGCTTGAGTCGTCCAATCTTCCTATCATGGCCCTCCTGTCTGTCTATTGATTGATATTTTATTGATGATCCTCCCTTTTGTCTGTTTTTAAAAGCAATTCCCTGTTTCGCTAAACACGAAGGGACACTGACAAGGACATCTTCTTCTCCTCTGCTGCAAGGAAAAAAATGACTGACAGAGAATGTATGGATGTATATATATATTTCAGATTGATGAGATGATATACAATATGATTTGCATCTGGTTTCTTTATTGATCTGTGCCTGGTGTCGTAGAACCTGCAGTGCTGATAAGATGGGACTGTTATGTCTCACTCACAGTTTTGAACCTCATCTGCTTGAAGAACAATGTTCCTAATTGAATAAGTACGGATCCAGCAGTATCACTGCACGGTGTTTATTGTTTTTTTGTGTGTCATTTATTGATTTAACGACATGTAATCACTCGTCACACAGCAAACTGGACATACCTTGTTAAATTAAGATATCGTTTTATAGATTTTTATTTTATTTCAGGAAAAAATGAAATGGTCTGTTCATCAGAAAAGATGGAGAATGCTTTAGATTAAAACCCTCTTTCAAAAACAAGACAGGCTCTTGAAGCGCTATTGTACATACAACATTGAAATGTGTTAAAATGATACAAAACTAATCTTTTATCAGTGACTGCATTTATTAAAATAAATGTTTCTAAACAATTACTACCTGTTTTCAGGTGCATTTATTATCACAAGGTGGCAGCGGCAGCAAATGCATTGTAGAGCCCACAAAAGTGATGAATTTTCACAGGGTCTTTGAATGTGTCTTGTTACCTGCTCCCATTAGCTGGTTTAAAAACAATCATTAGTTGCAATCCTAATATGAATGAATAAATGAATGAATGAATGAATGAACGAGTGCATAAAAAAGTAAATAAAAAAAAAACTGGAAGAAAAAATACAAATACAATGATGTCTGAAAAGGAGTAAGTAGGAGTAAAATTTATACACCGCCCCCATTCTCACTCCTGTATTGAATAACTGATTGGCCTGAAATACTATATATTGACAACTCAAAATAAATATGCAAATTGCTTATCCAAAACATATACAACCTAAATTAAACATGCAAACAACTATTCCAAATGAGTTTACATACGACCCAAATGTCTAAACCAGGAGGCCTAAACTAACATAAGTGAAGCAAGTGAAGGGCCACAAATAAAATGTTTTGAAGAAATAATAATCCTTACACTTCATATGCAACATGCATAACAGGTGAGAAACTGAAATGTTTTGGTCTGCAGTAACCTTGCATCACGCATCCTGAGCATTGTTTCTTCATATTGTCTTCATACCGTCTCAGCATATCAGACTTTGGACCTACTCTTGTTTGTATTTGTGTTTAAAAACACAACATTCATTCATCTGTTATCACAACTGCTAATAACACAGCGTTGATCTGTCACTTGAGCTGAGCAAGAGCCAACTTGAGGTAACTCGCGAGGACGTTGCGGGCCGTGTGTCACTCGTGTGTGGTCTAAAGTGTGTTCAAAGAATGTGAAAATACAAAACAAAAGAGAGAACTGCTGTGATTAACAGGTCAACAGTCAGAGTTTGATTTCAAATCCAGCTAATGGAGGTGACGTTGAATTAGTTACAATATAGTGTCAAATCCTGCATGAATAAAAGATGCAGAATTTGTGTCTTATGATGTCCCATAATGCAGTTCCATGTTCCTGCAGGATCAGCTTTGTTTCGGTCACTTCCAGTTTTGTTCCACAAGGACACACTTGTCTGTCAGTACATTTGTAGCTCAGCAGATACAAATAGCCCTGATGCCCTTGTCCTAAATCGGAATTTTTTTTTCCTGTACCTAAATTTGTTCTCATTGGTTGAGCAGTGCTATGGCTGATCCCCCACCACCAGAGGTCATGTCTTGTGGTTGGTGCTGTTCCTCGTGTCCGCTGTTCTGTTGGCACAATGCTGTCATAAACACAAATGTGACCTGCTATTGTGCTGGACTGCCTCTGAAACAGGTCGTCTCCAGGTAGAGAATCACTGAACTGGCCAGAAAATAGGAAAAAAAGTTGCCTTGACAGGTGTTCACATAAATATAGATACAGAATTGGGTGGAATAGAAAATCGCTAGGGGCTGGGCTTGGGTGACATTCCCATTTTTGTTTGTTGGAGACATTGAGAAGACCTTGTGTGCGAGACACTGTGTTTAATATGTTTAAAGCTAAAGCTGTAATTTGGGCTGAGCAGTTCATCGACATGGCCATTTTCAAAATGCAGGAATTAGGGATAGAAATTCTACTACCTTAAATATACAATAGGTAGATAACTAGATAGATAGATTAATCAGATCAAATTATTTTGTACACTCAAACTTCTGATTTTGACTTCCGTGGTGATAAGTTTTGGAAACGCACAATTGCATCTGCTCCATTGCTTAATGCGAATGAATTGAGTAAGGTGAGTAATGCTCATTTTTTGTGCAAGTCTAAGCCAATCCTAGTGAACTGGACTATTTCTTGTGAATTTGTTTGTGAAAAAAGTCATTAGTGCTAATCAAACCTGTTTTGACAAGTTCTCACTTCCTAGTATAATTAATGTTAAATGAAAAAAAATGTTAAAAACTAAATCATATTGAACTTGGACCAATTCTTGTGACTTAAATGGTGCCTTTTGTCAAAGGCTAGTGTGTACAATTAAACTCTTTAATTTGTACTGTTGATTCCATTCAAACCATAACCCTTCTTCTCATAGGCCTGTTTCCCACTTCCTGTCTTGTTCCTCTCTCATGGGGCCACATCTGAAAATAGCAAAAATAGAGGGGGAAAAATAGGCCACCATTTCATTCAATGGTGTTAAATCTTTTACCTCCGTCACTGGTGAGAGGATGAGACTGTTACTGGTATGACAGTTCAGCATATTGGCAATGCTTAGAAAATAGCCAAAGCACTGAACATGCCCTGATACTGAAAAAGAGGATGAAGTGGTGTGATATTTAGTCATCACAGTCTTTTTTTTGTGTCTGCAGTTGGTAAATATCTTGTTCTAGTTCAATTTTCACTGACAGGGGTTTGTGCCGCAGGCCCTCTCATGTTGTGTTTACGTTCTCAGAAGTCACTGTCCCTCCGTTTGCTGTCCTGTAACCTGAGTGCTGTGCTGTGGGTGATACCTTACTGGATAGATGCTTGTTGTCTCATAACGATGGAAGGACAAAGGTGTGATCGTTGTTTTAAAGGAGCACGGAGCACTTTTGAAACAGAAAAAGGAAGTGTACACTAAGTCCAGTGTTTGACTAAGTCCTCAAACCTAACTAGCTACCGAAACAGTGTGACAACACACTGAGGAGGAATGTCGCATCATTCTTAGCTGGCATATAGAGCGGGGCAATATATCAATATTGTATCAGTATCATGACATGAGACAAGATATTGTAATAGACTCTAGATATGATCATATTGTGATAAGGTATATGTGATGACTTTTCCTGCTTTTAAAGGCTGTTGCATTGACAATCAGTACTGAATACATTTGTGGAATACACAAATACAAAATATTAGAAATGAAATATTATACGTAAATTAAAAAGACATGGAATTGGCATGTAGAGCTGGGAATTGAACCCACAGCCCTCCAGATGAAGGACAACTTGTCCTACCGCTGACACAATATTGTCGTAGGCTGCCAAACTGCGCGAAAACAAGAAGAAAGTTCTTGGCCAAAGAAAACAAGCACAAGGTACGACTGACATTTATCACAGCTGTAGCAGCTTCTGTAATATGCATATACCTGCATATATAATATATATTGCATATATTGATATTGCTGTATGATTCTGATATATTGCAAAGCCCTAATAGCTAGCATAATAATTCTCTATCATGTTCCCTAATGTTACCAAAACATTGTGCACATATAGTGACAGGAAAGCACATTTTAATTGTGTAATAAATTAAAAGTCCTTTTATCTGTAACTAAAGAAAGACTCGACTGAATCATGGTACACATTCACCCACTTCCATCACAACATGCATCCTACATTTGACCCCAACCCCCCCCCCGAACACTTGGCTGAACATAAATCCCTCTGAGTGCACTCACCTTTACACATTGGCCCATGCTCTGTGAGCGTAGCTGCCCATAAACCATGCCGCGCCGCGTTCACGTTTACTGCATGCAAATAAATCACTTCACGGGACACGCCTCCACATGTAACCTTGCACATCACTCTCACACACGCGAACCAGCCAAAGTGCCAGTGTGTTCGGCAAAGGCATACATCAACAAACTGAATGTTCCTCAGCATGCAGTTGAGATACGGGTATGCTTCCAAATTACCAATCATTTCCACTATTAAACCCCCCCCCCCCAAAAAAAATACTACTACTACTACTACTAATAATAATTTCTATGGATGTTTTAGTTTATAAAATACTGCAAAAATATTCAACAATGCAAGAGCCAGAACCAGAGCTGATACCTTCAAATAGCTTAGTTAAACCCATAAAGGGTTGGACTGACTGCTTAGTAAAAAGCTGAAATTTTTAATTTTTAAAATAATTAGCAATAAACACATTCATAATCATTCTGTTCATTTGGTTTAATGTCAGCAGTTGTAAAATGTAGCCAAAAAAATGAAGGTTTCAATCATGCAACATAAACTTTAGACTTAAACAGATTCTACATTTACAGTACTGTACAAGTATGTAGAGAATCTGTAGGCAAAGGACAAGCTTTTGTGGTTAAAAATTATTTCTCAGTTATCCTCCCACTTTATCCATAAATTGCCAGAAAATTTTGAAAAATAACAATCTGCTTTTCTTAAACTGATAATGTTTTCAAATCTCTTGTTTTATTTTGCAAGAATTAGGCCCGAAACTGACAATATTAGAATCCACGTGATTTTTTTATTCCTGCTTACACAATCATTGGTAGAGTTGCACCATCAACACAATACAAAATGCCCGGGACAGAGAGCTGTGATTCCAAAACATTAGTATTTTAATAACCTGTGGAGGAGACTCTTCGAGCAACTATTTTTCTAGTGGTTCTAGCTTTCTGCTGCACATTTGAAGATGTATTATTAGTTACACATTAAACTCAACTTTAATCTGCTCATCTAACTGTGCAGTTGTTAAAACATCTTTTGAAAAGTTTTGGGAGTGATTTGTCATCAGACTGGATCGGTGCTCAATCCCTCAGAGAATGACTTTGGAGGGACAATTATATGCATGGTCTTTTCCTGGTTCTCAACAAGTCATTCTGACTATTTCCAGTAAACTCTCAGCCAAGGATGCAGAGATGTTGCACAGTTGGTGTCTGTGGAAGTGTTTAGAAACGGCTTATATAATTTAGCAGAGGCTGTGAACAGAGGGATACAGCAGTGTTGTCCCCTCTTGACACTTAAATTTAAACATCCTTTTCATTCTCTGCCATTTTGAATCCCTCAGGGCTAACTACTAAAACAACTACTAAAAGTAAAAGTAAAGTCAAATGTAAATGTTTCTGATCTATATCAGAAATTCTAATCGCCCGCATTATCTTTAAAAAGGTAAATCGTAACGACAACGGACCGGGAAATAAAGAAGCTGGCTATTTTAGCCAAAGTTGTGCACATGTATATCGTCAGTTTCGTGGGACAGTTCCTCAGTGTGATCAGTCGCTCCCTTGTGATTGTCCCTCCCTAGTGGCAGCTAAGTGGAGGTGATGTGTGTGCACCATACCGTTATACAGTAAATCACTTCCTCCTTGAGCTAAAGTCCATTGACAAAATCGGCATTTTTAGCTCACAGGGACACAGGAACTGCTCATCCACTGCTTCCTCCATTATTAAATTTAAATGTGTTATTTTGTGACTTCAGTGATTGAAAACCTTTGTTTGGATATCACTCAACGGCACACACTTACCAAAACAGGCAGCAGTAGATCAGCAGCTTCTGTTTCCCCATGAGCTAAAAATGCTGGTTTTCTCTATAGACTTTGGTTGGAGTGAGTGAGCAGCTTATGAAGGTGCATTTTGTTACACTAGTCTTTAGTTACGTGTCTAAAATTAGATTTTCCTTGTGTTTTCAGTGAGAGTGACCATACCAGTCTTATTGTTTTTTGTGCACGTCTAGTATTTCTTTAAGAAGTGAGGTACAAAAGCAAAGATGAAGGACAGAGGACGTGTAAAAGAGAGGAGGAAGCATGAAGACAGATGGTCATCACAGTTTAAACGTGCAGGGATTTTTCTTTAACAAAAAGGCAGCAGAGGACGGGGGGGAGGACACATGGAAAAAGGGGGGGTAAGGGAGGGAGGAAAAAGGGAGGATCAGCTGAGAATAAGCGGGGACTGCGTAACAAGGACAAACGCACACAGTATGCTGCAGTAATCTAGAGTGAATACAAAGCAGATGAGAAGGAACAGACACGTGTACAGGTTTGACAGGACTGCAGTTAGAGCAAAATGGAGGGGACCTGAACACTGCAGAGCTTATATGGCACAGTGATGTGTCGAGTGGAGAAGAGCAGTGTGTGCGTGCGTGCGTGCGTGCGTGCGCGCGTGCGTCAAAGACCTTTACATTTAAACTGTATCATGTCTTGGAATTGAGTCATTCAGGGAATCTCTGGAACACGCATCTATGTTTTGATTGAAATTTTACCAAGATCACTTCCAAGAGCACTGACCTCAGAGAGTCAGTGTTTTACAGCGAATGCCAGGATTACCCAATGCAGAAGCTAATATATCACTAAATGGAACTGTAATTTCCCTCCAGCTTCTGTTGCTGCTGCTCCTCCTGCGTTCAGGTGTTGATAAGCCTTGTGCATGTGTACAGTATGAGCCTCGCATTGGGGTGGACGATATGATGATATTAGACTGTGAAGGGATTGCTGTTCTTGCAAGACAGACGCATCAGTTTATTTTTTCCTCAGCCAAAAACAAAACGGAGGACCTGGTCCCTACAAAGGTTATATGGAACTGGTTTGACTTTCCCACACATGACACAAGGTTCGCATGTCGGAAGGCAGAGCGTCAAACCTTTTCAACCACGTAAAGAGATGGTTGAACAATATGCTGAGAGGGAAACAGCTAGGACAGAAGCCACATCACAGCCAGCAGAGGCAACAGGCAACTTCAGACCAAATCAAAGCACTTTAACACAGGCATTAGATAAAGGCAGTTCATATGAGAAGACTAGCAAATGCTGGAAAGAAGGAACTTGTCCACAGTGTTGCTTAAAATGAACTTTTTGTGATGTTTTTAAGGCTATAAGGGTGTGGGTGCAGGTAAGGACCAAAAGCGCAGAGGCAGGACTAAAAGTAACCAAAATTTCTTTACAAAAAGTACAAACGAAAGGCGAGCCAGGAACTGGAACGTTGGGAAACTCAAAAAGGGGGGAGACACGAAAGGTGCTGAGGCTGGCCGGCTGGCGAGGCAGGACTCAGGAGGTCAAAACCAGAAACTGGGAAAAAAGGAGAAAAGTACGCAATTAGAGGGGTGAATGGAAAAACAACAGGCAAAACTTGTGGCAGTAACTGGGAGAGGCTATTGACGTGACGCAGGTTCCCCATGTACTGAATGAGACGCGCTGACACCAGGAAGCAGGAGGTCACCGAATAAATAGGGAGGAGTTGATGAGCAGATCAGGATCAGCTGTGGTGATTAGTCCCCCTGCCTCACCTGCCAACCAGCCTCCTGAAAAGAAAAGAGCAAAGCACTTTCCCAGGAACACAAGTACAAGAAAAAAAAACAGGAAATAAAGAAAATAAAGGAGAGGCAATTCAAACCAGACCCGAACATGACACTTTTTTTTTAACTTACATACTAAAATTGCACAAACTCATAAAAATCAAATCAAGCAATGTTTTTGGCCTAAATGCTCTGCTATGTTTTTTTTAGGGTTATATTTTTACATATGGAAATTGTTCATTTATATAGTAAAAAATATAATTTGCTAAAAATGAAAGGAAAAAAAAATAAATAAAAAATAAAAATCATGATAAATTATTTTTGCCATATCACCCACCCCTAGACTTTCATGTGGATACATGCTTGGAACATACAGTATGTAGTCACTTAACACATGGAACACCCTGTTATGCTCCTCCCGTCTCTCTTAACATACATCCTCTTCCACTGCTTTCGCCCACATTCCATTTTCAGGGCTGTCACTTTTTTATTTGAAATTCAATATTCAATTTAAGTAGTGCCCACTAGGATCCACCAGAACATTTCCTACTATATTGTGTGACAGTGACTGTGAACTAGACTGGACTTTGGCAAAGTAAGCCGCAGCAGCGACAGCACCTTGGAGATACAATCCACTGCTTTGGTGGAGACACATGGTGTGCACTGAATACCCATTTATAACCTAATCTAATACACTCTATGAACTTGCTCGTAAACATCTATGTTTACATCTGTGTTTACATCTGCAGGTAGAGCCATAACAGGCCCGATCATGGTGACGGACGAGCTGCTGTTGAAATTAAGTGAAATGAATAGAAATGAATTTGGACCATTTTCCTTGATCAACAATATGTTTTAAAATAGGACCTATATAAAATGATTACATTGGAGTCAAAAGCTGTTAGTTGTTAAAAGCTTCCTCCTTTTGTCACTGATTGCCCATTCAAGGAGTGTTCATTCCGTACTACTCTACTGAGTGACTAGCAACACTGTTAAATGGTAAAAGGTCTGTACTTATACCAGCTAGTCTTGATGACCACAAAGCTGCTTAACACTACAGTTTGGCCATTTACCCATTCACTCACACTTTCCCATAGCATATCTATGTACAGCACATTTTTCTATCACTTATCTTTCACACCCATTCCCACGCTGCCGGCACAGCCGTCAGGAGCAAAATGGGGTTAAGTGTCTTGCCCAAGGACACATCGACACTTTGATGTGCTGCAGGGTCCCACATTGGGTGCTGGGTCTCACAGTATTTTTCCTTTAACTACCTGTCCTAAATTAGTCTCTAGCCTCCTTTAGCCTCCTCTACCAACCATTAATGGTAAATGGTCTGTATATACCGTATACAGTGCTTTTGTTATCTTAGTGACCACTCATAGTCTTGATATTAAAGTCTTGCCATACAAATAATAATGCATCACATTTTTATAGACATGGTAAGGCACACCAGAGACAACAATGTGATGTTTACATCTGTTTTAAAGATCATTTAAGAACTGCAGGAAGCATTAAAAGAAAACTGCTTAACTGTTAGGGGTTTTGTGCTTTATTGGTTTTAGTATGGTTTTTACGTGTAATCCTGGCACTTTACTCAAATGTTTTAAAGTAAAGCTTATGGTAGGCCTGAGGAACTGCTTCTCAAAGTTAAGATACACAACTTTGTTTTTGCATTGCCATATGTTCTGAAACATATGAAAAAAGAATCCGGTTGGTTGTTAGTTTTAAGACCTTTTTTTGTTCTTAAATTTTTAAGTGTTTTTATTCACTTAATCAGTTAATGATGTAAAATTTTGTAGAATACTTGATTAGTAAAATATTCATGTGGATGAAGACATTTCCTGAAACTATGCTGTGTTGAAATGACAAAGAAAAAGGAATTTAGGTTTCTTTCAGTTTCCATGAGGGCAGGGCCTTAATGATATGCTCCCTGCTTCATCTTGCAATAGCCTTCTCAGACTGGAAAATTAAATTTGTTAACTGCTCATTCTCTGCTCCAAAGTCCATAGACAAAATATTTAGTTTACTTCTCTTTGAACGGTTTGAAAGAACACAGATTTTCTCTTTGGTCTTTGTTGTGAGAGAGTGAGCAGCTCATGAACATCCAGTCAGAAAAGGCTTTTTAATAGCAAGAATACAGTGGCAATCATCTTCCTAAGATAAAAATTTAAGCATGCACACATTTAATTAGGTGAACCTTTTGTGAAGTGGCTAAATGCATTTTTTCCTGATGTCCCTGCTGGCAGATATGTTTTCACTAAGAGTGAGTCTCTGTGTCTCAGGCTGGTTCTCAGCAAGACAACGGCACTTCTAAAGACCTGAACTACTCATTTAGGTGTTGCCCAGGGACCTTTCTGGTAGGGCTGGGCTATAATACAATAATGAATCCATTTTTCTCAACATAGAGAAAAATACACTTGATATAACTTTGATAGAAGTCATTTCATCCATGCTTTGACAGACAACCCAAGCAACCAATGACAATAAGTGAAACGGTGCTTTGAACCAGTCATGTGGCTGGAATAGCTGCAGCCATGTCATGTTAGGTTGACGTACAGTATAAGACAAGCAAGCAGGAGTGGCACGTGTGGTAATTGTTACATTAGTGCAGCCAAGCACAATAATATGACAGAAGTGAGACCAAGACAAAAGAGAAAACTGGGGTTGAAATTAGTTTCAGCTTGCATATTCAACAGCGGCTCCTCTTTCAGTTTCACATGGTGTTTTCTGCAAGATTGCGAGTGGTTATGTTATGCTTTCTGAGAAGAAGACACCTGAAGACGTGAAGATGTGACAGACATTAGACTGGTCAACGTGGATGTGTGTGTTTTGTAATTTGCCAACAATGTAACCTATTTTGAGCTCTACAAAGAAAAAGATGAAGGTAGTTCCTGATATTTAACTTCAGTTTTGAGATTATAATTTATACATAACCGTTTAATTATCTATAATCATTTGCAGAACAAACTTGTACAGCAATACACTATATTTAAACTATAATAATCTTAAAATAAAAAAAAAAATACACCATGATTTTATTCCACATCGCTTTGACCTTGTTTCCGGTGAAGTGAGACACAGCTGCAGCTCCTGTGAGACAACAAGAGATCTGGTGGGGAAAAGAGGGACATAAGAATTTGATATTTCCTCTGGTATTGAATTGTTCCTCCTGTTGCCACTCTCTTAATATCAGCTGTCATGATCTCCCCAAGTTCCCATGAACCTAAATTCTAGACTATTCTGCAGTGATACAGCAAAATCTCTTCATTGTGTCAGTGCAGACAATACTGTAGATTTAAGAATAAAATTTGCCATAAAAATTGCAGCCCTAGACTGATTTATGACACAGCTGAGCTAAATGCATTTACACCTGGTATTATCATCCATCATGTGCCCACGTCAAGATCAGCAATCGGTCACCCCCCCCCTTATGTCGCCTCCCCCTCTTCCTCAGCATTGATTTCTAGTAGCAGACCACAGCGTCTCATCCTGTGTCTCACCGTATCAACAACAAAACCTTAGTCACATGTGATGTTGCGCTATTGTATGGACTCCTCTTTGCTTTTTTTAAATCTACATACATGTCTTGTCAGATTTCTACCCCATCACTGACAGTTGCTGCAACCCCACCACAAAAAAAAAGAATCTGACAGTCAGACAATAAATGCAATAAAACATGCTTCAGCAGCAGAGTTTCAGAGACGAAAATATTTGCCTCAGGTCATCTGTCGCGTATCAAGCCAGTGTGTCTGTATGTGCTCGTCTGATGAGTAGATCTGAGAGCTGTGATCTTAAAATGTCAGTGTTTTAACAAGCTGTGGATTAAACACTGAAAACAGTTCTTGTAGTTACCCTGCCTACCACAGCTTTAGGTGCGATGACAAAAAGTCTACAAATGTTGCAGATAAGTAAACTCTGCCTGGCATCAAGGAGAAATTAAGAAAAAAGAAAGTCTGACCAAAATGAATGGGGTTCTTCACTTAAATGAGCATGCTCAATCTGCATCTTTGCTGCTGACAGAGCTATTTAAGGGTGGGTCAAAATATCAATTTGCTAATACATTGTCGCTTTACGGTAAACTGATACACTGGGACAAATATTGATAATAATGAACGAACTGAGTAAATAGTCCCTGCCAGTTTCACTCACCTGGCTTTATGTCTCCTTGTCACGAGGTTGCTCAAATGAATGAGGGAAACTTGGGTGGAATTATCTGGCCAAAGAAGAGGGAGTTAATGGCGCAGGATAATGGCGGATAAAGCTACGTTAAGAGATGCCCCATCCACCTTTAATACATAGGGCTCTAATTTTTTGGTGCAGCGCAAGGTGGCACAGTTGTCTGGCGCAACACTGTGCACAGCGAATTTGGCAATTTGGTAGACCGAGGTCAGCCAAGATGGGTGTGGCTGCGCAAAAAAGGGGGAGGTGTTGACAGGTTCAGTTTGTGCAGTGACAATTTCATGCCAAAAGGCTGCGCTGAAGGTGCCTGGTTGGGCTCTTTGAAGAGTGCGAAGCGCAGCCAGTCTAGTGGCAATTTGTGCACACATCACCAAAACCTCACAGGCAGGTTTACAGAATGTCAGGCACATTTCAATGCAATTAATAATCACAACAACCACTATTTAATGTAACTATATGAATCAGCACATACATTTATATCTATATTGACTGTCCCATCTCATCTGATGTCAGATCAAAGGTGGTTGGCACATGTAATGGAATTTTATTAACGCAGCTGAAACTGTGATGCAAAGTAACGACTTCACATCTCTCTCAGCCAACCACAAACAGCCTCAGCATCAGACAGTGAAGATATATTCGGCCTTTCTCTTCTCGGCATTCTTTGTGGCATGTTGTGTAATACACAACATGTCACAGGAGAGATCACCTGGCTGCACAGCTCTGTCCTTAAATCTTCCTGTTTATATATTTTAAATTTACAATCATAATGATAATGATCATAATTCAGGTGGATAAGTTCATTTCACATGCAAACACTAGTGACAAGGGCCAGACCACGAGCTTGGCAATGCGTCCTTTATGCACAGGTGCTTCTGATTTCATCCCCGTTACACATGGTATTTGTATGTATCTGTGCACACTACTCATTGTTATTACACAGGGTTTAAATATAGGTTACTAAACATGAATGTCTTTGTCAGTGGAAAAATATGTTTACCTTCCTCACAATGCCAACCTGAATCCCAGCAAAGCCCTCGATGCTTATGGCTGAGAGGGTGGAGGATGCAATGTCCTCCGTCGAGCTCATGGTCACACTGGTGGAGGGGCCGCCCCTGGTGCTTTAGTTTGGCCCTTCTTCTTACATCATTGAACTGTTTTTTACACTGGGCAACTGATCTTACTATGTCAGGACAAACCTGATTAATTAATATTAGTAACATTTTGCATCATCAGCCTGTAGAGGTCTGTTCATGTGACCATATATTCAGCCATTGCAAGCTTGGACCTCCCAGACCAGAACACCAGTTTTCCTCCGTCTGACGCTGCAGCTGTCTCCTTAGTCCATGGCGAAATGAAACTCATTTAAAGGTGAGGAGAGGAGCTCATTTAATTGGAGCCCATAGACTTTATGCATTTTGTTCTCTACGTTGTGTCCTGCACTTTAAACCTTTCACGGAAGTTTTGTTTTATTCAGTTAGACAGATATCATGATGTATGGCGATATGATTGTTTTGCAGTGTGTTATCACAGAATTGTATCGTGATACATTTGGTATTGTGGACCATGTATCACCATACACCAGGCTGAGGCTTTTTGCTGTTTATCTGCCTTCTCATTTTACTCATTTAGTGCTTGACAATCTTTTCTAACAAAGGTTAAAAAAAAATCACAACAACTGAGTTGAAATAGTATCTCATTGTTAATTTATAAAAGTTTATGTGCATGTTTGCAATGGACTTAGCCTTGACTTTGGAAGCAGCTGTTTCATATTTTACTATAAATGTATGAGAACAGTATCAATGTTTACTCATTAATTTATTGCATTATTTGATACATTAATCAACATTTGTGTAAATATGGAAAAGGATTTTCATCTGCACTCCTCGGCCTGATGATGTTACAATAAACAGATGTTTTTTTCTTTAGCCTCTCCCTCTCTAGGTAGATATCAGTAAAGTTATCTCTTTTTGATATTGGGTGCTCTTCCAGATGCAACACTTCACACACCTGTTTTATGCAGGCTTAGGAGTACACTTCATTATACTGGATCCCCTCAGTTCCAGAGGAGCTAAGGAGGAAGCAGATGGAGCTGTGGGAATCCATAAGCAACAGGTTTCGTGGTTCACTCTTGGTAAATTATGGACTCAGACTAAATTTACCAAGAGCTGCTCTTCACAGCATGAGACACATGTAATATTTACATTGCACTGCCCGTTGCTAATGCTAACATGATGCTAATACAACACTCCCCATTCCAGTGAAATAAAGATATCTTTAGATTAACATGTGTTATGTATTTAATAGTCACAGCTATAATCAACTGATTATAATCAAGCAAATAATTGAATACTTAAGCTACCTCTTGTACCTGCCATATTTTTTTAGTTTGATGACAGCAGTAGAGACAGAACAAGAAATGAAGGGACTGAAAGGACGGACTACAACAGTGTATACATTTGTAGCTGCTGTAGTTTTTTTTTATGTAAGTTCTTTTTAGACATGTATGTCAGCAGAGTAAACACTGCTAAAAAAGCAAGTGATAGCTAATAATCATATTAGCATGATGTTGTTGTTAGCATTTAGCCTTGTTGTTTTTTTCAATTGGTAACACATTGATTGAAACACTGAAACTACTTTTTTTCCCAAACTCTTAACATTACCTATACATCTCTAGGCCAAACAAATTCGTATTAACTCTCAAAAACTCACTCAGATCAACAAAATATTTCATGCTCTCCACAGTTTACATACAAAAAAGTAGGAGCGGGAATCGGCAGGATGGCTCAACGACAACAAAAGACTTGGAGAAAGTGTTACATCATTGAGGGGAAATGAGGAAAGGTGATGAAGTTCTTCTCTGCATTAGCGTGGTTACCGATGAGCATATTTTGAAAATATACACCTGTGTGCCAAAAATTCACTTGGTACACACGTGTACCGAACATCTTGTACCGATTGGTTTGGGGCAAATACATGTACCGTTACACCCCTGGAACATACTGTGTGTGGCCTGCTATACTGCTGAATTGTTTTGAACAATGCGACTAAATAAAATTGTTGTTTACAATTTCATTCATGAATGAAATAAGAACAGACAAAATGATGGCCTGAGTAACAGCTGAAACTGAGTATAAACTTAAAACTCATGAGGGACACATGTTAACAGTGATGGAGCTGTGAGGTAACAGTGACTTTTCTCTCACTCTCTGTTAGTTCTTCCCTGTTGTCTCTGCTTGTCAGTTTCACCCAACATCTGTCTTTGTGTTCATCTCTGTCTTGTGACATTTTCACTTGCTCTCCTTGTCATGTTCATCAGCATTTAATTGTTTGGTTCAAGTTTTTCTTTTTTTTATAGTCTCAGTCTCAAGTAGCCAAAGATTAAATTTAAGTCTATCTGCACTTTTTCTCGGGCTATTACAGTAACGAAGATGGTACACAGTGTTCAAATTACACCGTGACATTTGTGGGACCTCTATTTTCAGGTGACACCATTACTATACAGAATCAGAATCGGATTTATTCGCCAAGTACTTAGACACATACAAGGAATTCCTTTCTGACAGTTTTTGTCTCTCTGGTCAACAAAAATTTAATAAGTATATAATAAAGAGTGAAAAATAGGGGTAAAATTAGAAAATTTTAATTGAGCTGTATATAAAATTATACAGAAGTAGTGCAAAACAGTGCAAAATTTGTGCCAGTTAACTGTTAATGGTTCAGTAGGGTGACTGCTGTTGGACATGCTCCGGTGCCTGTTAGTCCTGGTCTGGAGAGCTCTGAGGCGTCTGCCAGATGGGAGCAGTTCAAAAAGACCGTGTGCAGGGTATGAGGGGACTGTTATGATGTTCCCTGTCCTTTTTCGAGTACTGGAGGAGTACAAGTCTTGGATAGAGGGAAGGGAATCTCTGATGATGCAATGGGCAGTCCTCGAGTGTGCTGCAGTCTGGTTTTTCCCTGCTTGGTGGTAGCTCCAAACCACACAGTGATGGTGGTGGACAGGACAGACTCAATGGGCTCTAATTTGATAGACCAGGCGCAGGCACAGCGCAGGTGAGGAGCAGCGCACGTGTTAAACACAGTCGGGCCAAATCTTCACCAATCAAATGAGCTCCTCTTCTCACCTTTATTTCACCTGGCGCAGTGACAATTTATAAATTGTCACTGCGCCAAGCTGAATCTGTTGACACCTCCCCCTGCTGCACCGCCACACCCCTCTCGGCGTGCCCCGGTCTACCAAAGTACCAAATTCTCTGTGCACGGTGTTGCGCCAGACAAATTACCACTGCGCAGGCTGTGCTACGCTGCACCACCTTGTGCTGCACCACGAAATTAGAGCCCAGTGACTACAGTGTAGAGCTGCAACCCTAACCCTAACCTTCTCTCATGTCACTCTCCTATCAAGAGGGAACCTAATATTAAAATGTAGGTGATTTTGAGTCCTGAAGAGCATAAAGTTTATTCATGGAGATAATTGTTGGGAAATTGGTATGTAATGAGCGAACCAAACGTCTGTAACCTGTGACACAAAATCGATGATGTTTCGGAGCTCCCCTTCAGTGTCTCAAAGTAGGCTTTCAGGGGAGCTTGTGTCCTATTCAGGGGAGCCCAGCTCACCTTCACTCCCCTTCCCTTCCCTTCACTCCCCTGTAATTTGAATCGTGATGGTACAAGAGAAGTGCTGTTCCTGTAACTTGCCAAGGTTATACATGTGCTGCAGGCAAAGTGGCTACTTTTGGTTTCTCTGAGTGATGGACACAGTCATTCACCCTTAGATAATGGATTAATTACCGGACCCAAACTGATTGCAGCAGTTGCCCTTCAGGAGAATGTTCTCTATTTCACACCTCATGTATATATTTCATACCTCATTCAAGTGCAGATTTCACATCATCCTTTAGTGGCTTCTTAAATTTGCTAACTCTGCATCAGTGGTTGCCTGTTTGCTTTGTTCTCTGGGACTGTGTGAACCTTATCATTTCACTACACTAATAATGATCAAACACCACCATCAGAGTATATAGAAGAAAAACCCTATCAATTACAATTACTCAATTACTCTGTCAAGGTCACTCTCTCCTCACCTGACAAAGGTTCAGATGAAACCGAACAATCAGCAAACAACCAAATGCTCTCAGTTTGTCCCAGTCTCTACATATACTGTAGCTCTATATACCAGCTGAAGGAGCAGCATTTGGTTCAGTCCTGTCCTTGGTGCCTGAAAGCAGAGGCTAACGCAGTGGTTGTCATGGTGACAGAGAGCCAGGCAGGGCTGTGGTTATACTGTAATGAAAAAGCGCTTCTGGATGGTGCCGCAGTAAACACAGTGCCACTAGGGTCCCGTTAAGGAAGAGTGCAGCACACCGCCATGCATGCAAATTACCTTTACAACTAATATCAGCTCTTTGGGTAAATCTGTTAGATTCACCTCCTTTTTTTTCCCTCCTTACTGTTGGTTTCATTGCACTCGATGCAATGAAGCCATTGTCTTTGCTCCTTTGCTTATCTTTACCCTCCATTTACCCTCCATTCCTTCACTCTCAATTTCATTCATCTATAAATCAACTTTTTTTTACAACTGCTCCCTCTCTTTTTTGTTCCTCCTTGGTTCTCTCTTTGTCTCTAAATCTTTAAAATATATGTTGATGCTCTTTCCAAATCTAATTTCAGAGTCTAGAGAGAAGGAGACTCTATTGGGCCTTGAAGGTCATTGGGCTGCAGGTGTCACACATGGTTGCTTCACTGTAGGGAATCCAGCGCATTCCGCTTCCCACCGTTATTGCGTCGTTGTGCCTCTGAATCAGATATTCAGTGCATGAACATGGTTGTTCAGAGCAGAGCGCGTATATAGAGAAGGGAAAAAAGGAGTGGAGATTGGGTTCAGGGAAGAGGAAATAAATAAGTCTGAACTGACAGATTGCTAGTCCTCCTTTTATCGTCGTCCTCCACCTCTTTCTTTCCCCTCCATCTCTCCGCTCATCCCTCTCCTTCACCTCAATGCAGTGCTCATGTAGCTACCACTTAACTATCAGCAACACAGACCTCCTGTGTTCATTGGCTGTTTGTCTCACACGCACACACGTCGCTGGCACTGAAAGTAAACATAGGCACACACAGCGCAATAGACAGACACACACAGAGTTGATGAATAGCTTTAAGTACATTTTATTAGTGTTGAAGCAGTGGGAGTGCTTCTCTGTCTCCTCTGCTCACCATGCTGCTGCATATTTAAAAAGGCCTTGCTGCTGTGTTGGACTGATCAATATTGATTTGATATTCAGGTCTTCAGTGTATTAAACACTGTTTATTTAATTACATAAACCACAAATGTTTTGTTTTAGCAGCACCAAGATTGCAAATCTGGTTCATTTCCCTTAACTGATAGTCAGGAAACAATAGTCAATCACTGACAGTAAATAATAGCAGTTAAATAATTGATTAATCTGGTGATTATTTTCTTGATTAATGGATTAATTGTTTGGTCCACACAGTGGCAGAAAATGATTCCCCATACCTCAAAATGATCACATGTCTTGTTTTGTGCCACAAACCAAAATTATTTATTTTCAGTGATTTCTTTGTTTTAGGGAGCAAATATCTGAGAATATTCACATTCAAGAAGCTGAAAAGAATCTGAAAATGTTTGAAAAGATTGAAAAAGAAATCACTCATACAGATTATTCAGTTATCAAAATAGTTGCAGATCAGTTTAGTAATCAATTAAAAACTGATTCATTGATTAGTTGTTGCAGCCTTAATGTGCGGTGATGTAATGAATTACAAATGCAAATAAATGTGTAATATAGGGCAGGGCAGTAATTCAATAACACTAAGGTTCAATCTATATTAGAGATGAGTTGATATAATCAGTATCAGTCTAATACTGGTCAAAATCACTGGGTTGGATTTCGGACAGATATAAATGGAAAATATGATGCAATCCAAAAATCCTGTATTTCACATGCTTCACCATGCACACACTGTAAATGTAATTCAAGATCTTTTTTATTAAAGTTTTCTCAATATGACAGATGTGCAGTGCTAGATAGCCATTACAGAAACATATGAGTATGTATCAATCACTGCATGCACATGTACAAAAATGTACAAAATAATCCCTCCCATGTCACTGCCAGATTACTAGTCATAGCATAAGATCACTGTTAAACCAAAAGCTAGGAGTGTGCAAGAAGTGTGCAGCATAGCTGAGCTGTACTAAAGGGCTAAGCCTTTATACGTAGGGTCTGGAATGCTTTTAGGAAGACCTTCTGGAAATTCTTATTTGATTGCTGAAGTGAGTATCTAATTTTCTCCAGTTTTAAGCAGGACATGATATCTTCCAGCCATTGCGCATGAGTGGGAGGGAAAGAATCCTTCCACCTGAGCAGAATTGCTTGTAGAGCCAGAAGGGAGGCAAATGATAAAGTGTGTTGCTTTACTATAGTTAACTTTTTCTCCCCTCCTATGACCCCAAACAGAGCAGTCAATGGGTTAGGTTCTAATTTGATGAATTGAATTAAACAGTGACGTGTGCAGAGGGAGGTTGAATTAACCAATTTGAGTATGGAAACCCAAGTAGCTTCTGATAAAGAAAAACCCTCCTCCTCCCATGCTGTTCTGAGCTTATCTGTGGGGCGCTCCCAGGATCCAACAGCTTGCCATAAAGAGCCAAAGTGAGCCTCATTTTAAGTGGATCCATAGAAAGGACAGTGTCAACAATGGTCAAGTCAGCTGCTGTTACAGATCTGGTCATCTGAGAAAGAACAAAATGTCTTGCCTGAAGATAGCTGAAAAAATCTGACTTAGGGAGGCTAAATTTTCTACTCAGCTGCTCAAATTACATGAAACTGTTGTCTATGAACAGATCTTTATGGAAGGCAGAATCCTGACAGGATGGTTTGAAAAGGTAGTTTGGTGGAATGGGACTTTTTCATAGAAAAGCTATGAAAAACTTACTTTTTAATTGGGCCCAGATTTTTAGAGAATGTTTAACCACTGGGTTTCTGATTGATTTAAGTAAGGTAAGTGGAAGTTAGGATCCAAGAAGTGCAAGAATTGACAAATTACCATTTGACTGTAACATCTCCACCCAGTCAGGACAGTCAGGCTGGCCATAACAGGAGGACCAAAATGCAAGGCAGTGCAAGTTTGCAGCAAAAGTTTGGAAGGGTCAGACCACTGTCGCCTTGGTCTTTTGAAGATAAATCTTGTTTAGATGTAGTCCCGCCATACCCCGCCATAAGTATGAAGAAATAACGAGAAGTTGAAAAAAGGATCTGGTGATAAAGAGTGGTAAAGCCTGGAAAAGTTACAGAAATTTAGGTAGAATAGTCATTTTGACTGAGTTGATGACCCACAAGAGACATCGACAAGGGCGACCACTGTGTTTGATTTAACAATGTGATAAGATTCTCCTGGAAAAGATCTTTATACTTCCTTGTCACAGATATGCCTAAATAGGAAAATTTGTTGAGTGAACCAGGGGAATCAGTTGATTATCAATAAACAAATAATGAATCATATGTGTGATGAACATGTGAAAAAAAAGAGTATTCTCTGTCCCATGGATGCAGACACCATAGTCAGAATGAAAAGCCTGAATAAAATGGGCTGACCTACTCACTGTGCTGGGGTTTGTAGAGGACCAGTCGAAACAGGTCAGGCCACCGAGTATTAGAGAATAGGGGGAACACTCGCTCAAAAAAAAAAAGACTAGGTCATCTATATTTGGGGCATAAACATTAACAAGTACAACTGGTGTGTTGTATAATTTGCCAGAGATAATCACATATCGACCAAATTTGTCAGAAATCACATTATGCAGTTCAAATGAAATATGGGGACTGATAAGGATCAAAACTCCTCGGGCTTTGGCTTGAAATGAGGAGTGGAATCCCTGCCCCAACCATCCTGAAAGCAGACGGCCATTGTTTGAACTGCGAATATGGGTTTCTTGTAGGAAGGCTGCTTCTGTTTTAAGTTGTTTTAGATGCGAAAAGACCTTTCTTCTTTTAACAGGGTTATTTTCCCTTATTTTCAGCTCGCCAGTCTCAAATGTCCACTCATACCATTAGACAGGGAAGATTAGAATGTAAGAACAGTGACCTAGGCAAAAAAACTGAAAAGAGATTGGATGTGACTAGTGCAAAGTCTTAGCTTCAAAGGAAAAATTAAAAATTTTCTGGCAATGACATATCCCCCAACCCACCCTCCCCGACCAAGACAGCTACTAAAAAACAAACAAACAGCAACCTCTTCAGAACAAACATACAAAGACACGTCTTCCTATCTCGCACTAAACTAACTATTGCTCCCTTATCGTGAACATTTATAAACTTGGCACCTCAAAAACAACATGTATACGTAAAAAAAGATTCCCTTTTCAAAATAGGACTTTTAGGACACCCTGATATGAACTCTGAAATACAATTTCAAGTAACATAAAGGGGACACAAATTTCTGGCCTAAGTAATGTAGTGTTAAAATTGTCATCCAAAATTATTACAGAGCTTGTCAGGTTAAGTGGAAAAACCTGCCAAGTTAGATTAAATTAGATATTAATGATGCTTTCAAAAGGTGCATGTGATGGCAGAATCGGAATAAATTCAGTTTCAAGCACATTGACAATGCAGAGCATCCAAACAGCATAAGATCTGTCTCCAAAGATAATTATCAGTAACAGTTGTCAGCCAAGGGGAGTGAGAGAAGCAGATGGGTGAACATGCTCACCCATGCAAACAAACCATGCTAGCTAACATGGCACTGAGTGACAGGGCTGCAAACGGTAGTCAGTTGATAAACAGTTCTAATATGGCGGTTTTGGAGACTTTGGAGGCGGAGGGTCGCGATGTACTTCTGTGCTTCGTCCACGGAGCTAATCCACTTTCTGGCTCCACCAGACAATGTGAGACGGAGCCGGGTGGGGAGGAAGAGAGCAAGTTTCAGACCCAGATTATAAAGTTCTGCCATTACTCCACTGTATTCTGCTCGCTTGGGTTTCCCTCTCCGCCGTGCCTCTCTGATAAGAAGGTCCTTCGTCTGGTACCGGTGTAGGCAGAGGATGACTGGCTGGTCAATTTCTGGTGGTACCTCGCACAGCAGCTTCGAGAAGAACTCAGTAGGAGATCCGCTTTCAATGGACTCCAGTAGACCCAGGATATGTATGTTCTGCCTCCTGCTTTGGCTCTCTCGACAAATTTAGCCTTTAGCTGAGCATTATCATCGCATAGAGTCGAGCAAATGCCCTCGAGGTCCATAACTCATTGACTGAGGTCTTCTGCACCGAGTTCGAGGGACGAGACGCGTTGGCCATGGTCCTCCACTGCAAGGCACGTTTGGTCAAGTTTCGAGTCAAGCTGACTAAATGATGTTTTGAACTCTGTGGCTAATGCCGCGCAATGTTCCTCGGGCAGCGTGATGATAGACAGAGACAACAGAACTTGTTTAGGCAAAGCAAAAAAAATTTTAAAAAGTGACTTTAATTGCAGTGTAGCTTTAATTTGAGGGATTGAACAAAATATTTGAATTAACCATTGAGGAATTATATGCATTTTTATACATTATTGTCCATTCTTAAAAAGAAGGAATCCACTGGTGAAATGAGAAACACCAAAATACCTGGAGGATGATCAGAGAATTCAGATTTGTAGGATTATGTACTTAGTAATAGCTTGAAATGCCACAAATGTATTGTTAACAGCTTTGTAATTTAAAAGTTCTAGAATGACTGGATCGGACTGATATCAGTTACCTCAGATGTGCAAAATGCTTCTTTCACTGTGATTATGTTTTTGCCCATATTTTTCAGCCCTAGCTTAAAGTGTAATGAAATTACACAGTGTAACTTTTTTTAAAATGATTCACCAGGTTAGACAAATCCAATCCATTTTACGAATTGCAGCATTAGTTCTGTGAAAATCTCTATTAATACACATATAAACTTATGCATGGGTAGTATTTTTAATTTCTGCCTACCTGAAATGTTACACACTGGACCTTTAACTCCAACAGGGCTGCAGAAAACACCCTCTCTGATGACATGGATGTTTTGTGGGATACACAGCTAATAATGCTTGGCCAAGCTTGGTTGTTATAGCTTTTTACCAGTTAACAGGACACACACCCAGAGGAGCAGGCACTTGTTTTGGAAGAAAATTTTTCACGTCACTTTCAGTAGTCATCCTCAAGGAATTAACACCATGGCTGTATTGGCACAGTAAACTCTGGAGGCCACTTCATTGTACCTCACATTTGTTTTCCTACACTTTGACTTATTCTTCTTTTGCCATCAACATTAGCACCTTGGCTGATGTAAAACCTAATTACACATCACATGGGGTCCAGAAAATCCTACAAAAAAACCAAGAGAAACATTTTAATTGGTTACATGTTTATTAGCAATTCACTAGTTTACATCCCTAATCGGTACTAATGTTTTATCATGGCCTTAAACCTATGGCATGGTCAAATTATTTCCGGCATATTCTATAGGTTAAACCTTTGTCACATATTATTAGATATTAGATTAGACTGAACTTTATTAATCCTTTGGGAGGTTCCATCTGGGATATGAAGTCTCCAGCAGCAATACAATAATAAAATTACATAACACGAGAAGAAAGAGCAGCACACCACTGAAATACCCGAACAGCACCCAACATGTACAATACTATGTTATATTATAACACACACACACACACACACACACACACACACACACACATATGTATGTCTAATATTGTCCATGTGACACCCATGAGACAATGGGCACCGAAACTTGTGAGTGCATTGATTGTATGCAGTAACTGCCCATGATCCATGAAGAATGATTAGAATAAAAAAAAGAACGTGGGAGCGTTTGTGGATGGAGGCACATGGAACTCTAGACTTATGTGGACCCTAAATTTCCTAGCCTGACTGAACTCAGCTGAGTCTGCCAGGGATTTGGTTTTGCTCTGCAGAAACATCTGGCAAGGACACCATAATGACAAACAGAATCTCCTGAAAAGAGGGAACCAATCACAAATGGGTTTTTCCTCACTGGAGTGCTAGAAGCAGACTAGCAGCACAAAGTCTAGCAGCTTTTGTATACATCCAACTGAGGCATTTAGATCTATGTCTGTTGGTCATACCTCCTAAATGTGGGAAGTGACTACACATCAGAAGCTTAGTGGTAGAGCGTGTTGTCTTTCAAGTCAAAGGTTGTGGGTTAGAATCCTGGCTCCGCTGGTCTACATGCCGATGTGACTTTGGTCAAGATACTTAACCCCACATTGCTCCTGCAGCTGTGCTTGCAGCATGGGAACGTGTATAAAAGGTGTGTGGTAGAAAATGCCTCACACATAATGAATGGCAAAAACTGTAGTGTAAACAGCTTTGAGTGGTTATAATGACTGAAAAAGCACTAAATAAATTCAGACCATTTGCCTTTCCAGACTCATACTCAGTCTGGTATGGTATGCAGTCTGGCATTACTCAGGTTATACATTTCCATTTTCACTGGTCAAAAACCCAGGAACCTCAGCTAACACCTGGGTCTTGTCTGCAATGGGAATAGATGCTATCAGCTTTCACTTCCCAGTCAAATGACATGACACCCAGGTGAAAACAGTTATTTTACAGGTTCCATAAGTCCCTGGAGAAAAAAAAAAACACACAAAGACAAAACTCTACTGGCAGTGGTAAATGAGTGAATCGCATTTTTGGTATGTTTAGCAGCTCACCTGCAAATACCTGCTAAATTTGATGTTAACAGAGGTATGAGATGAGTAGGACCTCCACTTTGGTTAGGGTTAGGGTCAACTCATCCATTCCATCATAATGTTCATGAGTCTTCTAACATTTTATGAAGTTCTGTATGTTTTAGGGTAGTGGTTTTGTCTCTTTGGTGGACATATTTTGCCTTTGTGACTAAGGCCTGTCATACTCACTTGCTTACAGTTATGTACAGTAGCATCCACTCACTCTTCTCACTATCTCTTCCTTTTAGAGCATCTCTTTTCATGTCACAGTCACATCCCGTTGACAATATCACAGTGATGAGCAGCCTAATATTTGTGTGCGTCAGTGAATTTCACTCACTATTTTGGCATTTGTTCCTCATCTTCTCTCTCTCTCTCATATCACACTCCTCCAGACTGCTTTCACTTGTTTCTTCTCTACTCATGAAGCCACATCTCTTGGTCTCCATCTGGACCCCCTTACGAATTTAATGTTATATATTGATTGAAAGGTACATGGACTTGACCACATTATACATAATATATTTAAAAAGTAATGTAATTACACTTTTTTAATTTAAAGCTTAAGTATTTGTGTTATTGGAGAATAGTTATTTATAGGCAGATTTTCTGCTTATATCTTTAACTTAACATTAAAGTCCAAAGAAATAAACCAGGTTTTTTTCTGAAATTAAACTAAATAGTTATATTTTTGTATACTGGTCAGATTAGGAAGGTAATTGAGAACCAGTGAGTGTGTGTGTGTGTGTGTGACAGAGGGGGAGAGCACTGCAGCAACCTAGAAAGTAGGTCAGACACCAACTAGCAAGAAGCATAGCAAGGGAGAAAGGAAGTAGGGAGAAAAGATGGAGATAGTAGAGGATGAGTAGAGGGGGGGGATGATGGTAGAGTCAAGGAAGGAGGGAGGAAGTTGAAGATTGAACATTAGGAAACTTGGAACAAGCCTGATACAAACCACTTAAGGTGCATAGAGATTGTCTAATATAAATACACAATTACAATATTTAGAAAATTGGAATGATGCAACATTGCTTTTACCACAGTTATTAGGTGCATGAAAGAACATTGCATAATCTACTTAGTGAAAATACAGTGCTAGTTAAATAGCAAATGGATGCCAGTATAACAGTAGATTTTTCCACAAATGTCTTCATCAGGGTTGACTGTCCTGGAAGGTCAAATCTCTTGTCTCTGTGTTTGTCAGCTAATCTTAATGAGTACAATGGATCAGGAGTTTTAAACCCTCAGGTTAAGATAATTCTGTCATGATGGCAAGTAAGAGAAGTTCTCATCCAATCTTCAGTTTCAAGAAGGTAGAAAATAGAAGTAAGCAGTGTTTTATTATAAGGCTTCCTCTGTATGTCTCTATATACTGTATTACATAAGCACATGAGTTGAATGCACAACATACTGAGGGCACTTAGGCTTCTTATATACAGTATATGAACTCCACTCAAGTATGAACCTTTCTCTTTGGCTCTTCAAGCCATGTCTGTGTTTAATTATTTATTTGATAAAGCGTAAAGTATACTGCATCTATAAATAAACTGCAGGTCTTATAGGAATGGGCTGCAGTGGGGAGAGCATGTGCAGTGCCATCCAATCACGTACAAGTGTTATCATGCTACGGCAACTGATCCAGTGATTGTTGAATGGTTTCCCAACTTAGTATATTATACTCAGAGATGTAAGAGACAACATGCAGATGCAAAACTGGAAAAGACACCCCACAGACTCCATGTCCTGTGTCAGCAGAGTTTCTATGCATTTCTGCTTCCATCCATTCATTCATTCTTTCATTTATTCATTGTCTACCACTTTATCCTCCATATGTGGGTCACCGGGCATCATATCATCAATTTCATTCCTCTTACCTATCATCACTTCCTTTCACCCTGGACAACTTCCTGTATAAACCTTTCGCACTTGGCAGTAAAAATAGCTTGAAATTAAATTCCTCATTTTTTAAATCAAATTTATTTTGTTTTTGTTATATTTATAATTCATTTCCATTTTATTGTTTACTGTATATCAGTGCATAATAAAACAAACACTTCTATCTCTTAATTTATTGTGAGTCATCGCAATATTCAGAAGTGCAATTGTATGATTTCCTTATATCGTCCTTATATCTACCGTGAATGTGTATACGATGACACATTCCATTCCAGTAGTGACAATTCCTCGCAGGAAATCAAACTTCCCCACATTTTGTCTGGCCAACACCTTAAATCAAGTAACTGATATTTTTCATAACCTACATGTAGTCATACTTTCTCAGCAACCTTTGGTCAAGGCCTCCCTTTCTTTGCCCAGTCTTGGATACTCAGTGTGCACACACACAGCAGCACTAATTCATAATATCCATTTTTGATACACTGTCTTAGGATGTCAGGATAAACTCAAGAATAGTTTGCTTTAGCAACATGGTGTCACACCAGATATTTCAGCCTGAGTGAATGACTTTGATAACATCATCTGCACATTCCCATTTCTGTGTTGACTTTGTGTGGAATCTCATTGTGCAAAATATTCATGTTGCTCTTGGTAAATGGTCCATATTTATAGAGCACGTTCCTACCACTCAAAGCTGCTTTACACTACATTCACCCATTCACTCAAACATTCCCACAGTACTGTATATGCAACGCTTTTTCATACTTATTCTCACAATGTCAGGTGGAATTTGGGATAAAGTTTCTTGCCCAGGGACACATCGCCATGTACACTTGAGAACGGAATTACAAGCAAATTTAATTGTTTCTTAAGTATCTCCCATGTACTGTTAAACAGAGCAAACAGTTTTTAACACAGTGTTTTCAAACATCCTAGTTTTATTTTGGACGCTTCCTTTATTTGACTTTGAACACAGAAATGAAATTATTCCACAAAACCAGAAACTACCAGGGTCAGAATTATTAGCCCCCTGATGCTAATAGTCAGTTGTGTCTCCTTTTTGCTGGATAACAGCCTGCAGTGGTTTGTTGTAGTTTTCAACAAGTCTCTGACTCGTCTCCTGAGGAATCCCAGTCCATTCTTCTTTGGCAAATCTCTCAAGCTCCTCCAGATTTGATGGATTTGAAGATTTTCAATGGGATTTAACTTTGTGCAGGCCAGTCAATAAAGTTCAGTTTGGTCTTCTGGAGGTAGTTCTTCACCAGGAACGATGACCTAGACCCAGTTTTGCTGCTGACTGCTTCGGGTTTTCTTTCAAAATCTTCAAATATCCTTATTTCTTCATGATTCCTTCCACCTTGATGAGATTCCCAGTTCCAGACTCACTTAAACATCCCCAAAGCATAGTAATCACACCACCATGTTTCACTGTGGGGACGCTGTTCTTTGGGTTATACGTCACTCTCTTTTTCCCTAAACATAAGCAATGTCTCTGTGGAAAAAGAGCTCTAGTTTGGTCTCATCTGACCAAAGGACATACTTCCAGGATGAATAATCTTTATCCAGGTTGTCCTTAGCATACTTTAGTCTGACTTGAAGGTGTTTCTTCTACAGAAGTGAAGTTCTTCTTGGTCTGCAACCACACAGTCCATTTCTGTGCAGAGTCCTAGTAATTGCCCTCTTTGAGACTACAATTCCTGACTTGTCTAAGTTCTTCACTAGTGTCTTGGCAGTTGTTCTGGGGTCTTAGACACATCTTAGTCTTTAAAATATTTCCCTTCCTACCTCTGCCAGGCTTGTTCTGTATTATGTGGCTCTCTTTGAATTTCTTGATGATGCTTCTCACTCCAGTTCTTAACACTTGGAAATGCTGTGATAACTTTGTAAACCCTTCTCCTGCTTTGTGAGCATCAACACTCCTTTTTCTCAAGTCTAAACTGATTTAATTTGTTTTTGGCATGATGCTTTCTCAAGTGACAGCTCAAACCCTTACTGAAGATTTTATACTGTGTGTAAATTAGGAGACAACCCTCAGTTTCAAGCACATCATTGCACAACAGTGGTTTGGCTCAATAAAAAGGTCAGTTCTTAACGGGGGGTAATCATTTATTAGAATTAGAATATAGAATAAAAAAATGAATAATTTTATTTCTGTGTGCAAAGTCATATAATGGAACCATCCAAAATAAAACTATGATGCGTGAAAAAGCTGAGTTAAAAGTTATTTGCTCTGTTTAACAGCATGTGGGAGATACTTAAAAAGCAATGAAATTTTCAAAGGGGAGCTAATAATTTCATCCTCAAATGCAGACTAGCAGAGATGGCTTGCTCTATCACTCAGCCACACCACCTAATATAATTAGTTCATCTAACTTTGTTGACCTTTGTGTAACACAAGTTACTGCGCTGCATCTTATCTTGCAAAACTACCAGTCTAGGTGTCATAGGGTAGGTAGATTAAATGTAAAGTTCTGCTCGAAATACATGGTGGTTCTTCCCAGGGAAGCTTTCCTGTTGCATTGTTATAACAATAACAATCTATTTGAGAATTCTTCATGCACACAAGGATTGTGTAGAAAATTCAATCCATTTTAGAAAGGGCCCGATTATTCAAATGTAATGAATTCAGTGAAGAGGACCTTCACAGTGACTCTCAGATTGTGCTCAATCACAAGTGATTTTCATTTGCGCTCTCCTTTAAGAGCTCTACTTTTTCTTTGTGCTTTATGTTTGTTGCATTATCCAATTAGCATCTGACTCACCTTCCTTTTTTTACTTTCTTTTCTAATGTCTCTTTCTGTCTCCTTTCTTTTGCTGGATTATTCCCTCCTTCTAGTATGTGGCATTTGGTTCCCTATTCTTCATTCTCATCTCTATCTCCACCTTCTGCATGGAGACGCATGAGGCCTTCAACACCATCCTCAACAAGACAGAAAATGTCACAGTGGGCAACATGACCCGAGAGGAGATTGTATACGAGGTGGTGACTGACAGCTGGCTGACATACGTCGAGGGTGTGTGTGTCATTTGGTTCACCATTGAAGTCCTGCTGCGAGTCACCTTTTGCCCAGACAAGTTAGAGTTCTTCAAAAGCACCCTCAACATCATCGACTTTGTTGCCATCTTGCCCTTCTATCTGGAGGTGGGCCTGAGTGGCCTGTCCTCCAAAGCTGCCAAGGATGTCCTGGGGTTCCTACGTGTTGTGCGATTTGTCCGTATCCTCCGAATCTTCAAGCTCACGCGCCACTTTGTGGGCCTCCGTGTCCTTGGCCACACACTTCGTGCCAGCACCAATGAATTCCTTCTGCTTATCATCTTCTTAGCCCTGGGTGTCCTCATCTTTGCCACCATGATCTACTATGCTGAACGAATCGGGGCACATCCAGATGACCCAACAGCTAGTGCCCACACCAACTTCAAGAACATCCCCATCGGATTTTGGTGGGCTGTTGTTACCATGACCACACTGGGCTATGGAGATATGTATCCCCAAACGTGGTCAGGGATGCTGGTGGGTGCACTCTGTGCCTTGGCTGGTGTGCTGACCATTGCCATGCCCGTACCTGTCATTGTCAACAATTTTGGCATGTACTATTCTCTGGCTATGGCTAAACAAAAGCTGCCCAAAAAGAAGAACAAACATATCCCCCGGGCACCCCAACCAGGCTCCCCCAACTACTGCAAGCCAGATGCCCTAGCAATGGCTACTGCTTCACCTCAAAGGATCTTGGGAAATGTCCTAGGTGGAGTGATGGGTTCTGGAGGCATAGGTGGTGACTGTCCTCTGGCCCAAGAAGAAATTATAGAGATTAACAGAGGTGAGATATTTTTTTATGTAAAAACATGCTTTCCAAACAAATATCTTTGACAACTAAAAAATGTGACTTTTCTGTAAATAAGCGTTTTTTGTTTAAGTGTTAAAAAAAACGGACCTGCTTCTGAGAAATACTTAAGGTAGTTGCAGAAGACAGGTTAATATTTTTACAGTGCCTGGCATCTGGTGCTCGGCGTAGCTTGTCATTTTTACAAAAAACAGATATCAAAATCATGAGTATACTTTTTTTGAGGATGTTAACAAATAAAACATATTTTCCTCATTCAACATCTTCTTGAATTTCGTCAGTACTGGGATGACCCAACTTTTATGTGAAACAAATAAATGTAGTGTCTTTTTATTTAGATATTGCATTTCATCACTTTTTTTTAAAAAAAACAAACTTTCTCCCTTCTTTGTACTTTCAGGTGATGTGATTGACTTGCCTCATTGGTGGTATATTTGTATATATGTATTAGTTTGTTTTAAGTGCTGCTGATCGTAAAGTTGAATCTTTATTAATTTGTAGTTAAAAAGAACCAATAGAACGACAATGCAGTCTGAAACCCAGTTCAAAGTGAATAAGTAGCGCTTCAGTTGAGGTTTTCACCATATACAGTACATGTGAGTGCAACATCATAGGTCCAGTGGAGGATTAGGCTGCATACATACTACACCCTATTCTTTTTAAAATGCAAACATTCAGTTGCAAATACACTTTACCTTCAGCATTTTCAAGCCTTAGGATATGATGAGTTTAAAAACGCTTTTTAGTTTGGACGGGCAAAATAGATTGGTTCTTATCGGCCAAAACTTTTTCAAACCCAAATGGCCTGGGGCCACAGGAGCTTCAAGTGTGGTCAGGAGAGGGTGGTCAGTTAAAAAAAAAACTCATAAGAAGACCCTTGCTCTTTAGATGTTGCAGCACCAGCCATCAATCATGCGATGCACCTTTAATGCATCACTTTATTGCCTTACTTATCAGTGAGCCAGAAATGGCTGATTTTAGCAGTGATTTTACTAGATCCTGTCTGCTTGGCTCTCTGCCAGTCTGAAACAGTTCTCTGAAAAGGTCTACACACAAGAGATAAGCTACCATTGAAAATGCAATTAGGACCAGATATTTTCCTAAAATTATCCAGTGAGGCTGTATTTATTAGAATACAAATGTCTGCAGAAGTTGCATGGGGCATTTTTTAAGTACTTCTCATCACCCCATCACATTCTGGTTAATGTCCAAGTGAGCCCATGTGAGAATACAACAGGAAAAGCCCAGGTAAATCAATTTGGGCTGTCTCCAATGATTGATTCTTTTAGTGATTTATCTCAGAAAAAAACTTGCACTTGCACATCCTAAGACAAGTGTGTAAAGAGAAATATGTTGATCATTGACTAGCAAGCAGACTCTCCCACGCTGTCTAACTAAAGAATGATTTTAATGTTGCAATATTTCAGTAATCATAAATGACTTATCTAACATTTATTTTACTTTTTAGATGATTTGACTAATCTAATGACTAAGGGTGTCACAATCTCAATTGTGAATCGAATATCAATCAAAACAATGTCACGATCTCAACCTTCGAAAGGGGGAATTGATGATTTAACCACGCCCTCAGTGTGACATCCTGCAGGCATGCCAGAGGGGAAAAAACCCCAGTGTTGTGGTTGTAGCCATTTTAACTGGCTGAGCTGACTGAACTCAAACCCCTCTGAAATCACCGGTGTGGAAATAGTTTGCTTTCGCTGAGACCTCGACAAGAAAACCACAGTTTGTAAGTCACAGGACATCTCCACGTGTATCATAGACGTAGCCACGAAAACAACTCCACTAACACAGTCAACTCCTCTGTCCTCATTTGGAGCAAAATGTCCTCAAAATTCAACTCGCGCTAAAGCGATAACTAGGCATATTTGTAGCATCAGATATGCAACCTCATTCAGTGGTGGAAAACCCTGGATTCAAGCATTTAATTAGCATACTAGAACCATGTTACTAAAGACCAAGCAGGTTGCATCTTACTACAAAGGTGTTTCCTTCCATGTATGATAATGTTATTGGAGGTCAGTGCAGATTAAGTGGCCTTAATCTGTTCGACCTTCAGAGCAACACAGAGCTACATGAACTCTCTATGACTCTTCTTTTTTACACTAGGTTTACAATTGACTGGTTATTGTTGCATACGTTGTTAAAAAATTATTTAAATTTGACAATAAGGTGGTACATTGCAAACAATGGGCATTATGTCACTCATGACACCATGTAGACAATCAAAATGTGGATTAAATTATTAAATGTTATGTTGTGAGCAATAAATTAAAATATTAAAAATTAAAGTTATCATGAGGATTGAGAATTGAATCGTGACCTTAAAATCAATTTAATTAAATAAATTGAATCAACGATTTGGAGAATTGTGATACCCCTACTTATTTTACTTATTTTCAATTAATCTAACAACTAATTCAACACTAGATATTATTTTAAAATAATTTAATTAGTATAACTAGAGCTGCAACTGACAATTATTATCTTAGGCAACTACTACTACTACTAATACTAAAGAACACTCATTTGCACTCAGAGATGATGTTATTCCCAGCTCTGACTTCCAAGTTCCGATTGTAAATTGATTGTAAATTGCTTGTTAGCAAAGCACCTCCTTATAATCGACATCAGTATGTTGCCTAATTGTAGCAGCATCAACTTCACTGCCTCCTGCTGGCTCGGTGTAGCCTTTACCCCTCACCTGGATGTAATCCTGATGTTGTCAGCGCATTTGATCCGACAAATCTCCCGTTTCATTCGTCATAAGTGACACATTGACCAAGATACTTTATCTGGACCCAATCTTCTTGACATTTTCCAGAGTTGGTGATCTGTTAATGCAGTCTGCTCTTTGCCCCGACTCAACACCTTCTCTCTAGATTCCAAGCAGAATGGTGATGCAGCTTCAGCCGCCCTGGCTAATGAGGACTGCCCCACTATCGACCAAGTACTGAGCCCAGACGAGAGGAGCCCTATTGGACGCGGGCCTACCCGCGAACGCTACCAGCAGGACCGCGCCTGCTTCCTGCTCAACACTAGGGAATTCCGTGCCACGGATGGCAATGTGCGGAAAGGTATGTTTCACACCAAACTACAGATACATAAACATGCACACCTAATGCTAAGAGATTCCTATGCCAGACACAACATACTGTATATGTTATATATATGTGGTACAGACATGTACACAGAGGTTATTGCATGTATTTGGGATCAAACATTCAGGATCGATGGGTTGTAGAGCCCGCATACAACTGAGTAATGAAGACTCAATGGCAGAAATATGTAGTAGACACCAGTCACAGCTAGCAGCAACACACACTCACACATTCACTCATACACTCAACTCTTCAGCTCTGCTCTGTTTGTTTCCACCTCTTCACCTTCATGTCGTCTGTGTCTTCATCACCGCTTGGTGTTGTGATTTCTTTTATGTGTCGGACAAGATTTTTCTGTCCATCTACTTCTCTCCTTGTTTTTCTCCGCCCTTTTTTTTTTCCAATGCGTCTGTCAAAATATGTTGCTTCTCTCCCATGATGTCACATTCATTCATGTTCATGAACAATCTCTGTCCTTCTCTCTCTCTTCTGTACTCAGACAGTTGACCATGCATTAATTTTCTTCTCGTCACTTCTGTTTCTCCCTCTGTTTCTCCTCCCCCNNCCCCCCCCCCCCCCCCCCCCCCGCCTCCCACCATCGTCTGTATTTTGGCCTGCCGCCCTGCCTTCTTCTCCCCCCGGTATGACACCCCTACCACACATATAACCTAACCTAACCTAACCTCACCTCACCTCACCTCACCTGACCTGACCTCACTTAACCTCCTCCAAATCTTCCCCTTCTGCCTCCCTTTCTCCCCTATGCCCCATCCTGACATGCTTCCCCCCCCCCCCCCACATGCCACATTGTAACCCTCCTCTTCTTTTAAAAAAATAAAAACCTTTGTGCATCATCTGCGTGCTCATGAACATTGTAATTCATTTACTACTGCAATCCAACCAACTGCCACCCACCTGCACCAAAAACACTCCCTCACACTCCCTCCAAACTTTCAACACCCTCCCCTCACTGACAACAAAGTAGAGGCAGCCGCCCTGGCACCCAGCCCAGACTCCCCTCTGACTGAGGATTGGTATAAGATGGAAGGGTCTCTGTTACAGCAGGACCTCAATGCAAACTCCACCTCCTCCTGGATCAAACCATAGACCAGAGGTAACACTGACAGAGGTTTAAATAATAATAATAATAATAATAATAATAATAATAATGAATAAGGAGCCCATAACCAAGACATCATCCACAATTTCTGATCCAGCTCTCCATGATATAGCATGTTTTACAGATGACACTGCATCAGTACAGCAGCCTCTTCGACACACACACACACACACACACACACACACACACACACACACACACACACTAGGCATGATTTCAAATAAGAGATACAGTTGTGTTGACACGTTCAGTGGATTTTGTTGTCACCTGTTTCATGTTCATTCATGTTCATGAAAATGTGCTGTCATTGACTAATTGCTAACAGCTGATCCAATTTTGGGCAGTGTGTGAATCTGAATGGTAACAGATTTTATTGCTCAGCATACAGATTTAAGGTTTATTTTTTGCGACCACCTCAGTAAATAACATACAAGCTGAAAGAAAATGGGATTATTCTGTGATATAGAGTGCAAATATGTGTATACTTATGTGTTTGTCTGTGTGAAAGCTTCGAAAATGAGTATGAGGGGAAGAGCACATCACTGGCTGCGCACACATATGCAAATACACCCAGCAGCTCAAGTGAAAACAAAATAACCCAGTTGTCGTGTCCTGTGTCAATAACTAATAAAACACACTCCAGAGAAGATTGAGTAGTGGGAAAAGTGGGTCACGTTGTTGTCTGATGTGCCTCTGTGTTGTTGTCTCTCTCTTCAGGTTGTGTCATATCACGCGTGTGTATGTGGGCTTTTTCATTCTTACGTGTTATACACTGTGTCTCTGTCCTCTCAATGCCGTCTTTGTGTTTGTGTTGTTGTCTGTATGGCTTAATTTAGTTTTTTCCCCCCCTCTACTGTGTTTATTCCTGTTGCTCCTGCCCCCTGTGGACCTGCACCATGGCAAACAAAACGATACACTGCAATTTGGACTTTCCTGGTCTTGACAAAAACACTCTGCCCACAGTTGTGTGTGTAATACTTTGTAATACTAAACTCTTCAGGCCTTAACTGAAGAGCACCTGTAAATGCAATCCAACATTTCAGGCTCAATGATGTGAATCAACTGTTTCACACACTTGTGTGACACTGATTGCAGTGTTGTATTACAAGCATGTTTCCGAGGCCCAAGGTCACTGGGGTCATAGGAGCAATTAAGGTCAAGGGATACCTCCTGAGACATGCCATGCTGGAAACTGTTTCAATCTTTGACTGCTTCAGCGTTGTAAACAAAGCCACATGGCTTGTGAAATCAGCCGTTGCAATGCTGACAAACAAACAAATATATTTGTGCTGTGAGCGTGTATTGGATCTGAAACACTGTTTCCTGGACCCTGTAAATATGCTTTCAGTGCCTAGTGTAGTCCAAAGTTCGGGACCTTTTTTTTACATTCACTGGGGAGACCTGAATTTAAATGAGAAGCTGCACACTGATACTGACTAGACAGACATGCTAACACATTTGATTGAAAAGTCACTACATGCAAGGTAAGCAAGTCTCAAGCCCTTGACTCCAAGGTCCCTGACACTGCTTCAGTCTCACTGAATATTATGTATTAACTGTAAATAAATGCTACAAAAAAATCCCTCTTAAAAGCAAATTGACCCTTGTTTTCCTGCTGAGGAAAACAACGGTCAGTGTCATCAGAGAGGCACTTCAGGGTTTGGGTTTCTTACAGGAAAACTATACCTGAAAATCCATACATTAAATTGTCAATACATAAAGACCCTTGTGTCTTTGTTTGTCTCTTAAAGGGATCATTCCGGGTTTTTTAAAGTGTGGTTGCTTACTGCCCCTGTGCCCCCCAGGAACCAGTCTCAGACACAGGAGCTTCCTCTCAATAAAAGCATGGCTGCCAGTGGGGACACAAGGATGAAAAAAGATATTTGTACCCTTTAATGAAAGGTTTACCTAATAAAATATATACCGACCTTATCTTAAGAATATGTTCTGCCTCTTTTCACCTTAGCCTTAATTTAACTGGGACCAAGTTCTTACAGAAAATAAGTGCTTTTAGCTTTCAGGGAAATGGAAGTTGCTGGTCTATCTCTACCATGTTTAGAGAGTTTTTATCACAAAGTTTGAGGTTAAAAACAAAGGATTTCTAACATCAAATTTCCAACACATTTTGAGATTAATGGTGAAGCATTAGATCAACAACCCCTGTGTGATGTGAGGTAAAATCCCTGATTTTCTGCATAGATTTTGGTGCAGGGAGTAAGCAGTTTACTCAAAACAGTCGGAAAAGGGTGTTTAGCGGCAAAGTAAAGGTATGAACATATTCTTAAAATAGAGCAGACTTAAGCAGGAATAAATGAGCAGCTGGCTGTGCCGGGCCTCATACAACAACACTTTGAATAACTTGAACTACCCCTTTAAAATGGACAACATTGTGCACTGAGGAAAGAAATTATCTTTGGGGCAATTTTTTAATGAGATCTGTTCAGAGTGTTGCCCACTGCTCACCTAGTAGAATTAATTTGAAAACAGTTTATAATGGCTTTATATTGATATCCAAGTTCTCCTCGTTGTTTTTAAAGAGGGATTGTCCCGCTGTCCAAAACTCATCCCTGTGTGCTTCACTTGTGAATCATTTTTTAGATACATGTGTAAGATGTCTGTGCCATTATCTTTTTACTGTTTCTCTTTTTCTGATTGTTTGCTCAGTTGACTTCCTATGCACCCAGTGTAATATGCATGATTCATTAAGGTCAAACGGTCAATCACCTCGATCACCTTCGATTGCCCATTCCCAGTCACCGCTCTACACCTTCTTCAATGATCTTTTTAGGTTCTGTCATTCTTTCTCTTCCTTCCTCTCCTTTCCTTCACATCTTTGGGGTACAGTTGTTTTTCACTGTTCTTTTCTTTCCGTATCTGTCTTTTGTTTCTTACACGGTGTGTATATCTTTCAGGTGTTTTTGTGGAGTATTTGTGTGTCAAATTGTGTTCTAATTATTTTTAAATGGTTATATTTTATTGTTGTCTGTGCAAACATTGTATTTTTTTCTTCTTCTTCTTCATGTTTTTGGTTCTGTACCCTGTGTTTTGTTATCTGGTATTTTGACCTCCTCTTTGTGGTTCCTGTGTTGAGTTTCACCGACGGTTTTTGTCGTGTGAATTGGAATGATAAAGGAAACAGTTCTTAAATGATAGATTCCTTTTCAAGGATGAAAAACAAAATAGCTCATTATATGTGACCAAATTCAGAGTCAAAGTCATATCCTGAATAAGCTTATGTAGAAGATGAAGGATTTTAATGAGCACTTCCCACCACTCATAATTCCTGCATTGCAATTTAATACAATATTTAAGTTTAATATTTACTGTACATTAGGCACAATGAGCCTAAGCTGTCCACCATTCATCTACATTTCATCTCACCAGAAAGTGAGAATTCTGGTTTCATCGTAAGGTACTGACACATAAGCTTGCTTTCAATCAAAACATGGCTAACAGAGAGGGAAAAAAAAAGGAAAAAAAAAGATTTTACTTTAATTAAATCTATGCCTGCTTAAGTCTCCGATATCTTATAAATATGTTTGACACTGTATCTCTCACTGTAAGATAACAAAAATCATAATTTTTAGCTGAACAGGGACACAGGAGCTGCTGGTCTAATACAGCTGCCTCATTTCGTTTGGTAAGTTAGTGTCACTTGAACTTAAATAAAAGATTTTGAACACTCCAGTCGCACTTATACTAAAATCTCTATGGACTTTGTTTCCAAAATGACAAAAAAGTTATTTTTCCACTTGGAAATGGCCATCCGAAGCCATTCTCTTGAACTCGGGTGTTTTTCAACCTGGGCCCTATGTTTACAAATGTGGGTGTGTATGAATGGTACTTACAAAAGTTTTCATAATTGATCCAATAGTTCGGCTCAGGAGGCAGCCGTGACCGGCTGCAGTATAATCTTATGAGGCAACAGCACCAAAATTCTGAGTTATATCCAAAAAGAAAGTGCTTATTTTGCCATTAAATGGCTGGGATTGTTATTGCCAGAGTCTGGCACCATAACCACGGTGTAGGTTTGGTTACAAGCTCTTCTCTCACAGCATTCACACACACGTACACAAGGACGTAGGGAATATGTCCCAACCAGTATTTGGAGAAAGCCAGATTGTCCCTACCAATGTTAGAGACAGACTGTCATACACATTTATAAATATAGGGCCCAGGTCAAAAAATACCAGAGTTCTGTGACTTGGTGTTTTGAAATCACGAAGTTACAGGTCCTGTGTCTCTGTGTGCAAAAAACACAAATTATTTCTATGCTATTTTGGTGTAGAAGAGTTTACAGTTTATAGTTTACAGACTTTAATTTCTAGCTGGAAAAGGCTAACAGCGAAAAAGAACATTAACATTATATTTTTATGAAATCTGTAATGTAAGCAGGCATACATTTAAATATTTATTTATAGATTTACATATCAGTCAACTATGTGTCAGTACATGGAAAATTATTGATCATGAGGAATTTCTGTTTTAACTGACCGTTTTTAAGTATCAAATACGCTTGACTTTAATCAAGTACAGTACACTTTAACTTTAAATCTAGCTCGCACAATTTATTTAGAAATGCACATTTTATGTGGTTACGCAATAGTTTTCCTTTATTCATTTGTAGAACATTGTCATGCATGTTGCAAAGTGTGCAACTTTGCCTCATTACAACACTGCAAATATCCTATGCCTTAATTTAGAATAAATATAAATGTACACCGCACATGTACATATGATAAATATTTTATGTAAATGTATGAAGAAGTGTCAATATAAAATATTAAATGGAATCAAGCTTCCGTGATAACCGCAGGTCTGCGTGACCTACATAGAGCGAACACACAGGATGTAGGATGCAGTTGCATGTCAGTTTCTCCAAAAGAGATTCAAATTTCTGTTCAACCACAGAGACACACACTTATGGACACATTGTGGCTTCAGTAATGGTTAAGAAGAGATCAATGCATCTAATTATGGGTAACAGGAGATGAAACCATCTTTAACAGGCAATTGATCGCATGTAAGAATGATACAGTATATGGCCATATTGACTAGTCTGCAAATGTGTATCCATGACATCAAATGATGGACTTTATAGACTTACAATACATACATTCATGTTTAAGCTCATTATTGAACTCAGAATATTTGCAGTGTTCCTCTCTCTCTGTGCCTCTGTGTCGTCCTTATCCATAATCTTCTCCTCCTTGATTAACATTCATTCTCCATCCCATTCCCAGGCCACCACTGCAGTGCAAGTGTAACTAAATTCTGACTATAGGTAGGTATACTTACCTCCTCTGTAGAGCTGTGCAATGTGAGAAAAAAAAAAAATTACCACGATATACTTTTATCAGTGTATATCAGGATGTGAATCAAATTAGTATTGCTATAATGCATGTCTCATAAAAATATCTATCTAATAATATTTTTCAGGCTATATCCCAATATACGGGATGTATCGGGATATAAAGCTGCACACAGGTTGTTCCTGTGGACTAATGAAAAGTTTTCTTTTGAGATACTGCACTTCTCAAAGGACAGTGACAATACACTGTACTTACACTCTAAAATAAAATATCTACTCTTTATGGTCTGCATTACATGCTTAAAATACAAAATACACTTATTACCTTTTTGGCTTTTTTATGTGTTCAATGATTTTACCTGTGTTAGAAACCAGGAAAGTGCTTATGAATGTGATCACATTCTTCTAAAACACACATAATTGAAGGGGACATAAAGTGAAATTTTAAAAATAGAATTTTGTCAATTCCATGTATTTTTAAAGTCAATATATAATATTTAGTGTATTCCCTAATTTAGTTAATGTAACAATTATGATTATTAATGTAACAGCCTTTAAAACCAGAGAAAGTCATCACAGGTACCTTATCATGATATCTATATCATCGCATGAGACCATCTGGTCTCATGCGATGATATAGATATAATATCAATACAGTGTCTGGCCCCACTTTTCTACAGTGTAACTAAATTCTGATTGTAGATAGGTATACACACCCTCTGTATAACTTAAGTCTGACTGAGGTAGATATAAGAAGTAGACATCCGATTAATCAGAGCGATAATCAATCAGGCAGTTTTACTGATAATTGGGATTGTCCAATTATTATTTATCACTCGCACAATTATAAAAAATTACATATTTAGTTCTCTTGATAAACGTTGCTCAGTTACTTAAAGTTATTTTTTTTTCATGTTTCTTATTTCATTTTAGGTCTTTTTTGGTTAGTTTGTAAAGGGGTCAGACGGTGGTAGCATTGTTGCCTCACAGCAAGAAGGTCACCGATTGGAATCCCTGTCCGACCCATGCCTCACTTAATGGCTGTAGGCTGCCCTGATTGTAAAAAAATCGTCATCAGCCATAGAAGACCAATATTAGTTGACCTCTAAAACCTCTCTCAATAATGTAACTAAAATCTGACTGTAGGTAGTTATATGTATGTATCCTCTCTGTAGTGTGATTTTGCTCAGGAATAAGGTCATCACTGATTACAGCGACAGCCAGACTCACCCTGTCCCGCAGCAGACTGTCCCACAGCACAGAGCCACTGCTGATGTAAATGTACAGTCGTAGTAGTCCAGGACAGACAGTCGCAGAGACATGATCACCTCCACTGCTGAAGCCTTTTTATCGTCCTTTTCAGAAAACCCCCCGCTTCTTAAACTTTATGACTGAAAACAGAGTAATGCGCAGATTTCTGTTTGTTTATTGGTTTGTGTGGCAGCCAGCCAGACCAGCCATTTATACAGTCTAAATCCCAAACACCATCACAGCATGGCCCTCTCTTTATCAGTGTCTTCATCATCTTCATCTTATCAAAAGATGTCACATTTTACCCAAGTCACACATGTTACAAACCCTATAATTCCACATTTAAAAGGTCTAATAAATGACCTTTACTCAAAGCAACAGATTATACTAGGGATGGCCATTTCTTGCAAAAAACTATTTGATCGTATTATTAGTCAACTATTCAAAAATTCTGTGCATGTAGCACATGTAGTTAATAATAGTTAATAAACATTTGTGTTAAATATATTACAAATAGTCACAGTAACTGGTTGACTTTGTATAATCAAGCGAACAATCAAATTCTGATGCCCACCACATACCAGTTTAGCATTCAGTTAAAGACTAATGAGATACATTAATATTTGATGATAAATAATTCATGTTTAGTTGGAATTGTGCAACCTGTTGGTGAGATGCCTCAGATGGCCACTACTTCAATTCTGTGCCATTCGCACCTGATCCAGGTCTGAACACACCCAGTGGCCACAACTCCACAACTTGTGGAGAAACTGGTGCATATTCAGTGCAGATCTTTGCTCACATGACCTGTATAATTTGTCCACGTCAAGCCCATGTCCTCTTAGTGGCTACTTAGTGCCCAGGCAGCCTGGAAATTGTATTAAGTGGGCATGGGCTTGAAGTGAGCAAAAATGGGTTGGGCCACCATGGATGCGATGATAAATTGGGTGTCACTTAATTTTGATAGCCTATTGTTGACTCTCTACTGGTAATCAACAGGTATTCAGCATTATGTCAACCGATAATCATTTCACACTAATTTATATCTACGGTTCTCCATTGTTTTTCACTTTAAATTACATGGTCCTGACACACATTTACAGATGCAAGAGTCATATTCCTTTGTAATTGTCTGTTGATTGTTAAACGGACACTTTTCCAACTCGGGTTAGAGTCTTCCGGCAGTTAGTTAATTGTATGTCACTTATCAGTTGAATAACTGTCAACTGATCATCTGTTGACATGACCCTGCGAGTAGACAATGGTAATAAAGTGTTACGTACGGCAGCGTGAGTAGAGCGTTGATTCACTCAGCTCCTCCTGACTCTTCTCTCTCTTCCTGTCACGTTGACAAACAGTGCAGGCCCAACTGTAGAGTTCTCCTGGTTAAAATTGAATTTAAAAAAAAAAACAAAAAAACATTATTTTGTGGTCAGAAACGAAAATGAGGTCCATTTGTATTAGTTTCCATTGCGGAGAAGTGAGATTTATAAGTGATCACAGTAAATGCATCCAGGACATGTTTTCATGCCAGGTGTGAACAGTTGTGCTCAATGGTGTCCACTTGTTGTGATCAGATCACTCAGGACAGATGTTAATATCACAGGTGTGAAAATGTGACCAGTGAAACAGCTGCAGTAACCTCTTATGCCTTTCCTTTACACCAACTTAATGTACCTCTGATGCAGCGAATAAATGTGATAAAATGACATTTTTAATTGCACTTCATATGACAGTAAATTACAATTATCTGTGTAGGATACACTACTGTTCTGTTAAATCCCTCATTTTGTTGCACAATGAATCTGCCACTCACAATGAAAACCACAGTGTCGAGAATTTATCTCCTCAACTTGAGCACATTTTATTTCTTTTGAGGAACTGTGCTGACGTAGCATGGTTTTATGCAAGTCTTAAGGATAATAAGTAACAAGTTATGGAGCATGAGGTCAAGTGAAGGGTTTGATAACATAAGCCAGATCTTGCTTAAAAGGGTTTTGGTTTGTATTTGTCATTAAAGGTCCAGTGTGTAAGAATTAGTGAGAATCAGTGACATCTGCTGGTGACACTGCAGAGTGCACGAAATGGAGGCCCCCCCACAAGGGAAGTACGGTGGCCTTTGGATACCAGAAAGGATGTTGACATTCTGTCAGAACCCTGTCTAATCTCTCTGCCAATTCCTCTTGCTTTATCATTAGTTTGTGCGTCAGTTTTATTTGACTGAGGCCTGTCATCATTGTTTCCAAGGAAGACTTTGTTTGAGCTGTGTAGAGACCTGTCATCTTAAGATGTGGCCTCTGTAAAGCAAGGCCCTTTGGCTAATATTTTATATTTTATATTGTGTTCACACCAACAGTGAATTTGGAACACACAGAGATGATTTTTTTTTTTTCCCTCCATCATGGACCAACTGAAAATGTGACACGATGCTCGTGACTTTTTGCGCCTTGTCTGGTGTGACCACAGCATTGAATGTCTTGTTAGTATATAGTATATTAGTATATTATAGTCGTAGTATATTATATGACTACTAGTAGTGGGTCACACATGGCTGCACACTTTCTGCATGGAGTTTGCATGTTCTCCTTGTGTCTGCGTGTGGATTTTCGCCAGGTTCTCCGGTTTCTTCCAACAGCCCGGAAACATGGACACTCCAAATTGACTCTAAAAAGTGTGAATGTGTGTGACAGAGAGAATGGGTCTTCATCTGTATTTTTTTGCCATATGATGGACTGTCACCTGTCTAGGACATGCCCCGCCTCTCGCCCTGTGTTAGCTGAGATAGGCTCCAGTGACCCCACACACCTCATTCGGAGGATAAAGAGGTAGACAATGAACGAATGAAGCTTTACCTGTTATACACTGGACCTTTAACATACTGTAGCTGCAATAATAGTTCAGGTTTGTCATTCTCATCACTGCTTTCTTTACACTTTACACTGAGAAAAGCAATTGTCATGTGAAGTATCCTGGCAGTTTGTCTTGATACATTTGGGTGGCAGGAATAACATAATTAAGAATTGATTATGAGAGTGAAGCAATGCCATAAATTGGCCCGACAGATCCTCAGAAATATTTGCACGACATGCAGTCTATGTGCATCGCGTTGCAATGTGGCTCATGTATCAGAGCTAGTCCCAATTAAAAAAAAAAAAAAAAAAAAAAAAACTTTTATAAATGGTTGGCTCAAATGTAATGTAATTTAGACTGGTAGGGTTGTCAAGTGTGCACCATAGTGTTGCTGTATCGTTTCGTTTCAGCAGGATGACACAGAGGGTGTCAAACTCTCACAGTGTTGCTTTTTGTGCCCTGATTGTGGCCTTGTGATGGTTGGAGCTTGTCGCAAATATGCAGTACGCTAAAATGTATTATCTAAACACTTTTCACAGGACAGTTTATAACTTCAAACCAAATTTGACTAATTACTGATTAAAACAGTAAAACTCCACCCATTATAGGTCAGTCAGCCATTGTTAGGGCAGACACTGTTCTACCTACCAATGGTGTTTTTCACTTCACTTATGCAACAACACTCAGCACAGCGCCACCTGCTCTGTGACTGCTTCCAATACCGTAGGGGGGGAATTAACTGTCTGCATGCTTTGAAAATACAGTGGGAAAGGACACAGAGGCCAATCAGTTATAAGTTAGAAAATTTGGTTTCAGCAAACTGAAATTGACATGTATATGTACCAACACAAGTTTCCCTTTCAAAAGTGACCTTTGTCAGTAAATCCATGTGTCATTTCCCACTGTCAACAGGATGTGATTACCGGGAGATACAAGTGTTTTTTTTATTGTTGTCAGGATGCCATTGTGTGTTGGCCATTTGAGGTTTACAGGAGCAAGGACAAAATTGGCTGCTTTTTTATGCAACTTCATTAAAACCTCAGGTGGTCAACTTGAGTGAGTTTGTGTTAACCTGTGTAGTAACTTTGGCCTGATAATTGTCTAAAACACCTAAACATTGCAATTCATTGGACTTTTCTTGATACAGTATTGGGTGGTTTATTCAATAGGCCTTCTATACCAGTTTTATATTTCTAAGTATGGAATACTTTTTGCTTTTGTTTTGAAAGAAGGAAAAAAAAGACATATCATAACTGGCATTTTCTTGTTTTGTCTTGTCTGTGTCTGTCTTGTCTCTGTCTTTGTCTGTCCTTTATGTGTCTTTATGATTTGGCATTTTCGAATCCTTATATGCTGCCTTTATACTCTTCTTTTGTGTATCTTTCCTGTTTGATTACTTCTTATAACACGCAACACTTCATGTTTGTATCCTATCATAATGTATCCTTCATCACCAATCACATAACAATGGAATTTTTTTTTTTTTTCAATCATGATTATGTTTTCGTTTATTTGCATCTGATATTAAAACGATAACACATACTATAATACAATGTCATGTATTGGTCCCTAAAAGCAACCAGCTATGAGAAATCTCGCAGTCTCAACAACATATCAGGAATGGCAGGGTCATCGCTGCGGCTTGCTCCTATAACTAGTCCGCCCTTTGAAAGCTATGAGGCTCCGGGACCACTGCGCCGCTGTCGTTCCCCCATCCCCTCCATTTTGTAGAAGGGAGGATGTTTATGATTGACTGATGAGAAACACACTGGATTAGCTCTGGACTGATCTGGACACTTTGTTGTATAGTGTGCGAAAAACAATAGCAATAACAAACTCGAATGCAGAAAGAAGGACTTCCTGTCTCGTGAATCCAGTGGTTAACGATGCATGCGTCAGGTTAGCTGACGAAATGGAACTCACGTTTACTTTGAATACGTCGAAGAAAAGGGCGATATTTGAATTGGTCTGTCAATGAAATCGTGTCACAGATGAAAAGTTGCAAAGGAGTGAGCCATACTGAAGAAAAACACTTGAGCTCCTGAGAATTAAGTTGCTATATTACAAGAAAAAAATGTCATAAAATTGCATGAATAAAGTTATCACAGTACATTACATGAAAGAAATAGAATAAATTTGTAATATTTCAAGAAAAAATATTAAAGTTTCAATATTACAAGAATAAATTAGTAATATTGCAAGTATAAAGTTAAATATTACATGAATACATTCGTAGTATTGAAAGAATAAGTTGTAATATTACAAGGATATAGTCATAATATTACAAGGAAAAAACTTAATATTACAAGAATTTAGTTGTAATATTACATGAATAAAGTCATAATATTAAAAGAATAAAGTTGTACTTTTTCAAGGAAAACTTAATATTAAGTTATAATATATATAAAGTAATAATATCAATATTATAAACTCTTAATAATACAAGAATAAAGTTGTAATGTTACATGAATTAAGTTGTAATTTTAGTTTGAGCTTCACAAATAAGGAAGCATGAAATCTCTATCATTGTCAGAGAGTCAATGACATTTTGATTGTTATGATAAACTGAAGTTGTGAAACACCGCAGTTGATTTCAGCATCCACAGAATTATTGGATGGGAAATCATGTGGATGGAGGCATACACCGATAAAAATAGCACAAAAAAAAGTTGCAACAACAACAATTCCGACTTTTTTTTTTCTCTCGTAATATTGCAACTTAATTTCTCATAAGAAAAGTTTTTTTTCTTGTAACATTACGACTTCAGTGTCGAAAGCTCGCAGTACTTGTTGTCTTCAGTATGGCCGAACACGCCACTGTAAAAAATGGTGTCACCGTATGTAGACTTTCACTTATGGATACTGGACCAAACACAACTGAACCCTGTCCAGAGAAACCACCGTGAAACTTTAGTTCATTAAGCCAAAAGAAAAAATACAGTACATTTGTAGATTGATGTGAAATAGGTTTCTACACTATGTCTTCTATAAATATTAATATATGTACAGCCTGGATATCATTTTGTAGCCTCTAGAAATACCACTGTTAACACTTGAAAGCTATCATGACATCACTGAAGGAGAAATGGAGAAAAAAAATGCAGCCTAATAGGACTATTCAACTGTAGTTTGTGTTATTATAATGCTGTTAATGCTCCATTACAGTGTACATTTAAAAATTCAGTCACTTAGTTATTTGATGTTTAGCTTCATGAGCTTTAATAATCATATAGGCATGAATAATTTCCCTTAAAAAGACTCCTATCATAAATTAATATCTACATGGAAGAGGCTTAGGGCCATATTCAATTATTTTTTTTTTTTTTGAAGAAACAAAATAACATTTCTAAAAACCCAGAACCCAAATTCTAAAACCTCAGAACTTTTAAATTTTGTTTTCAAAACATTTTTACACGTGGCTCTACAAAAAAAAAGAAACCCTAAAAAGCAGCATAATTAGTTTAATTTATGTTAGATTTAATAAAAGCAAGCACTTTACTAACAGTCCTAGTTTATTTTACTAACCATTCAAGTGTACATAGAAAGATACACAAAATAGTATTAATATATGAAAATCACAATGTTCATGTTTTTAAGTGAAATGAACTTCTTCATTTTTTTTAGTATGTTTTTCCATCCATTTTCTATTCAACATTTGTTGATGGCTGACGTTTTGTTGATAATGAAGACAACAGGAGCCAATAGATCACATGTTACAAGTTTAGCAAAAAAAAAAGATTTAAAGGAAAATATGACACATTTACATATGCAATAAACATGCAATATTTCTTTTTATGCTGGAAAACATGCCGTGCACATATGTAAATATGCAGATCTATTTTGAATCCTGAAGACACACAGATATATAGTAGGCAGTTTGATGTTTATCTCTGATTAACTCTCAGTGTCACGGTGACCTTGAGCCATTTGTCTTGTTTTGATTTCAAGTCTTTTTAATGTTGTGGCTGAATTAGAAATGATTTGAGTTTGGTAAAGGCTTTATTATTATTATTTTCTTCACTTGTGATGATCATGTGTATAATCATTTGTACTGTATGGAATGGCTTTTTTTCTGTACCACCCTTTGTGTCTATAAAGAAGATCAAGTTTTATTCAATTGATCTTTATGTTTTTAAACAAACAGAGATATGGTTAGACTAAAATCATGAGGGAAAAAGAAATGTAAGTGCTTTTAGAATAAATTTTTTTGCAGGTGCAAAAGGAGAGTATTTCCATACTTGTTTAGGCTGATATTCGTACTGTAATATATGATCATGATTGCAATTTTTATCAAAAAAAAAAAAGAAAAGAAAAAAAAAGTGTGCTTCCAGTGAAACTACGAAGAACCTATAGATCTACAGTATTATGACTGCAGGTGGAATCACAGTCACATTACTTGAATGTTAAAGTTCTACTATCTCAATTTGAAGAGATGTTTGCATACAAGTAAAGATCGCCTGGCATTAAATACAGGTCTTTAAAGGCCGTTGCATATATTTTTCAGACTGGTTACCACTGATAGTTTTGTGTTTAATTAATATTATATCACCAGACAAACACAGCATTTTAGTGTTGGCTGAAATTCTCTCAAACAGCATGCAGAGCTTTTGTTTCTCCAGTGACTGCAACTCTTAAGTATACGACACAAACTGAACTTGCACAGTTCAAATATGTAGAGGGATAGTAAATACCCTAACCCTCTATGATCTGACATTTTGTTTAAAAAAAAACAACAAAAACACTGATTTCATTTTGAGGAATAGAGAAGTGTACATACATGTTCCAGTTTACATACTCTGGTGATTTTGTTTTACCACTTCACTTGGAATGTACATGTTAGGAGTTAACAGTCAGGAAAAAAAAAAAAGTCCATACATGCACATTAACTTTTTTTGGTGCTTGTACTGGGTACTGACACGCAGTCTGGGCTGGCTGTGATGTGCCAAGAGTTGGCCTAAGACAGGCATGCTTACACTGAGAACATGTGGCTGTTTTTAGCCACGGAACAAAAGGTTTACCAAATCAAATGTACACCTGCTTAAAGCCTTGTAATCTTGGGAACATGTTTGCAGCTTGATCTTCCGATAACACAGCCTTTCACGGCTAGAAACTGATGTGTGTGTTGCTCTGTGACCCAGTCACTTCCCCGCACCAAAGTCCATTTAGAAAATCACTAATTTTACATCACGACACACAGGAGGGATTGTTTGTGTGTCTTGGATGCGTAATACCGTTTTCTTCGGATTTCTCTAAGTAGCAGAAACTTATCCAAAGAGGTAGCAGAAGACAGCAACTCTGGTGTGGACTTGAGCTAAAAATAGTGATTTCCTGTACGGACTTTGCTGTAGGAGAGAGGGTATTTTACAAAGTTCTGGTCTGAAAACGCTGTTTTAGACTTAACCAGGTGTAGATATTATTCGCTGAGTCTTTTGTACAAAACAGATCTGAAGAGTCTCATAACTGTGATTCTGCTTAGTTTAAAGAGGCATTGCTCATAGGTGTTGCCAGTGCACATCCTTTGGGAGATTCTGAAGTGAAGAAAAGAGGCAGATGTTGTAAGAAGTGCCTCTGTGAGGCACGTGCAGGCTCGGACATCAGCTTAGGGGTTCATGCAAAATTTAGTTTTAACCAGCTGAACCTTGGAACCTGAAGCTCTAACCCTAATCCTAACCCTAACCCAAATCAATGTTAAATAGCTCTGTAGTTATTATTGAATATACACATTCAGCATCTGTAACAACACATGTGAATACAGTAAAGTCATGAAAATGAACATATCTATGCATACTTTGTGAGTGTGGGCAGTGAGTCCATTTGTACTATTTTCATGCAAATTTTAGTTATGTTTTTTTGGGGGGTTGGAAGTGAACATGAGGGTACGTGTGATTGTTGCAGTGGTTGTTACTTATGTAACTTCTGGAAGGGAGTGTATGTCAGTAATAAAAGTGTAAAACTATGATATTTGGGTTTAGAATGTGAACTGTCTGAATGTTGTACTGTCAGTAAATATGTAAGAGAAGTGGAAAAGTATATTGGGTAACACTACAATGAAGGCACATTGATTAACAATAACAAAGGATGTAATAAGCATTTACTAACTGTTAATTTCTGTTTAAACTGAATATTTAATAATGTTATTTGAGCTAATTAAGGTATTAATTAATACATAATTCACTGTTTATAACAGTACTGGTAACATCAGCTAAACAGTGGGCATGCCGAATAAGCATTGCCTAACAATAATTAAACATTTGCTAACTATTCTTAAACCTAATTAATGAATTCACAATTGCATAAACTTGCTAAATATGCCTTATTTGACACAATTTAACATGTATTAACCATTGTTAATCTTTCTTAATGCTCCAACACGTTTCCCACTTTACAATAAGGGTCACAAGGAACATAAATGCTTAATTATGGATAAGTAATGCTTCTTCCCATGCATTTATGAAGTCATTGTTAATGCATGCATGTTTTACACTTTACAATCAGGGTCAAGAAAGTATGTTTAAGTAATGATCAACAGATTTACGTAATAATTATTTAGCATTAAACTTTATAGACACAGAAACTTTTAATAAAATGTTAACTAAAGACAGACTTTTACAGTTACTTAAAGCTTTTGACAGTCACTTAACATTTTTACAGTGTTATGTAGTGTTAATGAATGCACTGTTACTGAATATTGTTTTCATTTCAATCACAATATGTGTGTCTGTTACTATGGTGCATATAATATGGTTCTGCTAGAAGAACATTTTCTAAAAGTGGTTGTTAGGACTGTGTTATTATAAGACATAGTGTAATGCTGATGTAAATCAGTCACCACAGTGCTAAATTATTTGCGTTTAATGGCAGAAACATCCAGTTGTGTTAATATAGTGGACGCCAACTTAATGCTCAAGCTGTCGTCCACAGCATTTACATTTAACATTTCCCGTTAAAAAAAAACAACAAAAAAAACACTTCCTCAAGACAAGCTTAATATGGCAATATAAACGTGTATAGATACTGTACTTAAAAACTTTCATTGTGTATATTAACTATAGTGTAACCTATAGTATTCTTGGAAGGAAGAATGAACTCCATATTGTTTTTACTAAAGACTTAGTGTGTAGAATTTTGCAACATCTGATATTTCTCACTTTACCCTTCCATTTCAACTGTGTTGGAGAACATAATGTAGCCTCCACAGAGCTGACCCTGATCCTGATGTAAATAAAAAAACATTCATTTCACCTACATTTTCCACACTGGACCTTTAAGTGATAGGGGATATACAGTATGTTACAATGGACAAGACAAGATGGCACTTAGTTATTACAGACATAATGCAGATTGTCACTCATGTTGTGCAGCTTGAAAAATATTCAACTAAAAAGTAACCAAAGAAAGAAAGATAGAGGATTAGAAAGTTTGCATAAAAGAAGATAAGAAGACTATTTGTTGGAAATGGTTCTGTGTGGGTTGGAAAGAAAAATGGAAATAAAAACTACAGTATATAGGAGCTGACTTACATATAGTGTTTGTGAGAGAGAGAGTGAGAAAGAAGAGAGGAAAGGGCAAAAAATATAATCATATAATATAATCATATTATATATATACTGTATATATAGGAAATAATAATATAGATTACGTATGTGAAATACTGTGAAGAAATGAATGTGCAAATAACAGTTTGTTAATATTAAAATACGGATAGTGAACTAATTAGTTCAGAACAGAACTATGATAAATAATAAAAAAAATACCAATTTAATGGATGCGGATGTTTTCTCATAGTTGTTTGGAGGTTGTTGGAGGGCCTGGACTCTCACGTGACTAAACCATAACATTTACTGTACAACTACAAGTAAAAACATGAACGGTGAAGAACACTGCACCTGTGCTAAGGACACGGACGGGAGAACATGGTGAAAGGAAGAGTGGATTGGGGGAGCTAATAGAAAAGATAATGTTGAAAACATAATGCACTGATGACACCACACCAGAAATGTTAACCCCCCTTTAATCATGTACATCATTCATTCAAATCTTGTTTTAAAAGTCAGTTGGTAAACAAGTAAGAATGACCTCCTGTGTTGTATGATGTTTAGCTAAAGCCTCCCAAAATGGCACCAGTGATGCTTTTAAATCTTCTAGCTGTTTCACAAAGAATCATATTTGTATACCCATTTGTCAAAAATGTGTTGTTGTTGTTTTTTTTTTTTTCCCATGGAATGTACTGTATATGTTTATTGAAAAAATGTGGTCATGCAATGCTGAACAAATGGTGCCACACACAAGCACACACCAAATAAATCATCGCCTTGTGTTCTAATCTTGTTCACTTTTGAAACGTGATTTACTCCTGAAAAATGTGTGTTATTTTTGTTTCTTCTCTTTCTTAGCCACAAGTTTAAATGTCACCTTCTTTTGTCTTTGACTTGTGTGTCAATCTTGTGTTTGTGTGTTGGGGAGAGAGAGAGACTGTTTGTTTTTTATATTAGATATTAAATTTGTGCACTTTATTCTGACATGCAAAGTTAACCAGCAGTTCACAGGTAATGGTAATCCCTGATTATTTCCTTTGTAGTAAATCTTTTTGTAGTAACACTATGGAAAGCCATACAATTTGCAAATTCCAAAAAAATAGAAAATGGTCAAGATTGCTTCATATAAGTCAAGCACTTCTATAAAACAATCTAGATACATATAATGTTGTAATGCTACCAATTTTCACTTTGACAGACTGTACAACATGTGTATGTGTGTGTCTGTGAATGGAACACTAATGACCGTCTGTTTTTGTCTTTACAGTGTTAAGTTTCTAGCATTCGCCTTCTCTATAATGAGGAGTCAGTAACCAGTAAACACAAATTTGCGGCGGGAGCCACATAAGCGGCATGTGTGACATGGATGGACGGTTGAAAGGAGATCTTTTGCGGTGACAAGAGAGCGAGAGAGAGACCAGAGGTTAATCATGATGTTAAAAATCACATGGTCTGCTCCTCATGTTGTTACCAAAGCAGCCTCTTGGAACTCTTTTGGAACCTTTTTTTGTTTTATTTAATTGTTTCTTTTCTTTTTCCTCCTCTTTTCTTTGGAAAAAAAAAATGACTGAGCATTGCACTGACACACTTTGGGAGAGAAAAGGACTCCTGGTTAAACATTCCAGATGACGTCTCATTATTCTCACCATCTTATATGAAGACCAACTCAGTACCATCTGCAGTGCTGAGCAAATTTCTGAGAAAAAAAAAAAAAAAACAACACACCCATCTTCACAAAGAACTGAATGAACAATGTAGCATCTCTGCTAACATCTTGTAGCATTTGTTGGCTGGGAAATAACTTGACTTAGTTTGTCATCGTCTGTTTAAAGACAGAGGAATTTATGCATACAGGGGATCTTTTAGATGTCATTTTCCTCTTAGGTTCCTTTCCAGGGAAGAAAAAAAAAATGAAGTTGAAAGTACGTGAGAGACAAAGGATTGGTCTTAGTTGTCAACACTTGACATTCCAAAAAAAAGGAAAGAAAAATGTGACACGAGCGGTGCATCTGAAATCAATCACAAATGCACAGCACCATGCTACAGTACTTATTCATGTCAAGCAGTTGTACAGTGCATTTTACCACTGAAACTATGTCTTCCATTCACTTTCTCTCAGACTGAAACACTGCCCTCCTCACAAGAAACAAGATAATTAAAAAAAAAACAACAAAAAAAAAAAACACACACATGAAGCACATGTAGCATCAGCTCCAACAAATCATGTATGACATCACTGGATACTGACACTGACCTTGCAGGAACATGGTGGAGAAAGACTGATCTTTATCTCTCTTGTACTGACATGGCTCAGCCCATCAGTCCACCAAAGGTCCTGTAGCACGTTTTTGCTAATTGACCTGTAACGTAGTGTAGTTCAAGAGAAAGGATGAGGTTTGTATTCTCCATTGCTCTGGCCACTATTTGGCACCAAGTCATTCCTTTAAAAGTACTTAGTCAACTGCCACTAGCATCCCAAGTCTATATGCACATTAAGGCATTAGGAGAAATGATCCCATGGTGGACTGACACGGTGCTCAGTCTTGATGACTCAAGGAGACAGAAATCCCGATGAACAATATTTAAGCTTTATTGAATATCACTTGATATTGGCTTTGCCTAAATTATGAAAATGACTCCCCTATACTGCGAAGGCACTTTTTACATTGCATAAAAGTCCTATTAGTTGGAAATAATGTGCTATCATTTTGAAAGGGACCAATCAAAGCAATGCCCCCCCACCCCCACACACACACACAATTCAAACACTGCCAATTAGGCACAAAGCACCCCACATGCACACTGCCCCCATCTCTCTCTTGACCCTCTTGCTGCCAACGACTGCCTCACTGGCAAGTCAATGTCAAGATAAGGACGTCCCATCAGGGGAGAGTGAGACAAAGTGGACCACAAATAGAACAAGTGTGAAAGTGTACAAAGAGAACAAATCTATATTTTGATAAACAAATCTACTATCCATGGCTTTGGAGGAAGTTTATGAGCAGAAAAGATTCAAGAATGGGATGGAAGGGGAAAAAACACTGGATGCAAACGGGAAAGGAAAATTTGGCATCACAAGGCGTACAGAGTCACAGTCCTGGAAAAAAGATATTTTGTCATGAGGGGAGGGCACGGGTGCTTTTCCCCCGAGCACCAAGAGAATGAAGGAGAGACAATGACAGACTCTGGGGATGACAAAAGGACGGACGCTGAGATGAACAAATGGAGGGAAAAAAAAAAAAGATAATGCATTTTTGTAACTTTGTTTACCAGCATGACTTCTTTGCATGACTGTCTTTTCTGCAAGCCCTTAGTTGAAGACAAGGGTGCTAGAGATACAAAAAAGTATATATAAAATGAATTAAAAAAAATCATATGCAATTAATGTTTTAAAAAAAGATTATAATGAAAGAGAAGAGCTATATTTTGTTTTGAAAAGTTAAAAAAAAATGTGAATATTGTATGTTTGCAAAGTACACCCTGAATTATGTTTAGTTTGATGAAATGTCTCCCTCTACTGATGCCCTGTATGTTCCTCATTCCAGCCTTTTGAATTGTTTTACGATATAATGCACTGAGCAGTATATTTTCTAACCATTCAGTCAAACAGCGATGATCTCGGAAGATTGTCACGATTCTCAAAGTTATTCTTTATGTTTCTTCCTTCATTCACACAGTGATACCCAAGCAGCAGAAAAAGCTCTCCGCAACACAACTCATAGTTTGTTTTTCTTTTCCATTGGCAATAATACAAGACTTGTCACATGATTGTAGCAGGGCACATATATAGAACCTTAAGAGCATCTTCAACGCCTCAGGGTTGAAATGATCCAGAAAGGCCTTGAATGTGCCCATGGTAGGATCTTTGCTGGGATAGGCAGTCCTGGTCCTCAAGTTCACCACAGAAAAACAAGAGTGGAACTGCAGAGGGCTGTTTCACACAGGCAGGATTAAGAAATCTAGAATTTCTGAGAAAACCAAAAAAAATAAAACTTGTTCTAGTCAAATCAGATCCTCTTTGGCTTTACATGGTACTCATTGGACAAAGCTAGGATTAGGAAGTGCAGCTAGGTCAAGTCAGATACATGGCACGCTGACAGCTTTCTATATCAAAAGTGAGTTACATGCAACAACTGATGCAAGTGTATGAGGAAGTGAAGCTTTTACTGGCTGCTATCCTGGTCTGGAGCATACTAACTGCACAGAATAAAGAGTCTAGTCCTATTTAAGATAGGATAAATGGAAAATCCCAGCTTCATCCCAGCCTGGCACACACCAGACCATATGAGACTGGAAAGGGCGTAGTCACCTCCCACTTACATGATGCATAACTAACAGTTGTAGTTCAAAATGTCTCTGTAGACACTTGGATGGACTGACAACCATTCAGGCCACTGATCTGGATGACGTATGCAGAGTGATGGAAGACATGTTCGTAGTTTTCAAGGAGCGATGGCTATGTAGTAATGGAGTCTAATGACCTCTGGCCGGGGGGGGAGCCCCGGAGAGCAAGTCTTAAAATGGAAGCAACCGCCGAAACGAAAGACAGCTGCTCTTGAGTGGCCTTCACGTTGGATGCATACAAAAAAACCACTAGACGTGGCTTCTCTGTCATCATTGGGATAAGTCCTCCTCTGATACGCAAAACCCCCTTGGCTCCCTTTTATCAGACATTCTTTAGTTGACCAAAATGACATCGTTGCAAGACGGAACCAAATCGCTGGCGGACTCGACTAAGATCTAAGTGGACTAAGTAGGTTTTGTGAAACAGCCCTCAGGTTATCCAGCATAGTACACTGTATTGGCCAACAGAGATTTCAGGTTTGCATAGAACCAACTGCCTTTCCAAAGTTTTTGTCTCGTTTAAAGGACTCAGGCATGTTGTTGGCGCGTGTGTGTGTTTTGCTATTTTCCTTTCTTGACCTATTAAATTCTAGTATATAGGCAACAATAATGTGAACACCTCACAGTGATGTGTAAAAAAAAAAACAACGCATGCATTATGACATTATGATAATATTCGGAGGGGGACATATTCCCTACAGTCTTGACATGTCACCTTTAGCCTCCTACTATTGTTTGTCATCAACCTAGTCCTGATAACTATGAGCACTGTGCCGTGTCGTAGAGCAGAAACGTCTTCCTCTCAGAGACAAGTGGAAACTATTCCCACACTCACAGTGTTGGCATGAGTGTTTAAAGGTAACTTGTCTTCCCCCTCCCCTTTTATTAATTAATTACTTTATTTATTTTATGGCATCCGTGATTAACCATAGAATTACCAACCTACCGTCATCCAGCCGGCTATAGTCGACGGCTCGTACACCACACGCAACACAGTCATTTAAGCACCAATCAAAGAGACCTAGAGCTTCCAAAACAATGTCAGTGAGGACCCTTTTAAGTGTCATGAAAAACAGAACGTGAGAGACACCAGTGTGGGAAAAGCATCTCGTTCTGTGAGTGCTCTCTGAGCACGTCATCCTTGGTTTGGTTTTTCAAAGTGGGTTTCAGCTGGAGTTCCTGCTGGTTCAGGGCTCAGCTCAGGCAGCTAAATGGTCCACAGTTGCAGATGGAGGCTCACTGTTATATGAGACTCAACAGTGTGATGTAGACAACAGAGACTTTTTAAGGCTTGTGTTGGCGCTACAGTGGTTTTACAGGGCCTTGCTTCTGTCTGATGGCAAAAACAAATTCAAATTCATGGGATTTAGTTTTGTTTGCCCCCCCCCCCCCCCCCCCCCATCCATTACATTTTCTGTCATACCCCCCCCGTCCCCTCGTTTTGCAAAAGGCTTTAAGCAGCAATGGTCACAAAGATGTTTATGAATATTTCAAAGCTCAGTTTGTGCTCTGCCCTACTATTTGTGTTTTTTACCTCCAAGTCCAAGTGTCTTTTACTTTTCTTCATCACTGTTGGGTTTTGTTGTTTCTTCATTCTCTACATTGTGACCGCTCTGCTTAGGCTAAAGAACACACAAAAAAAGAAGATGTCTTTCCTTTTCTACTGCATTAATACTGCCACTTGATTTGGTCACGTTAAACAATATGAGTTACAATGTTGAGAGTGCCAAGTCTGTTTTATTTTCTCTGTCGTGGTATTAGACATGTTCTATGTAACACACTAACACACACATTGAACCAAAAGAATATTTGTTTTGCATGGTAAGTAAAAACCGAACAGCTACTTTTGTGTAATGAAAATATCATCTTCAGGTGTTTGAAAGGTGTTATCTGGTCCTTATATGACATATCCTTTATGATACCCTGTATGAGTTTTCCTTATGTGCCTGTTTCTGTTTAATATTTTGATTTTATTTTTAATCTGCATCATGATTGCCACTGATCGACACTAACTGTATTCTCCCCGAGACACAGATGTCCTGTCATCAACAGAGTAATCACGGTATTATTATCTTTTTTCTTTTTAAAAAGTGATAAGACCAGCTGTTTTAGGGGAAATGTATCATTCTTTGACATATTCACTGTCTTATTTTAAACAGAAATAATGTGATACACACCATACTAATCATACCTACTGTACATCCATCTAATATGACAGATCATACATTCATGTAAGCACTCCAAAGATTAAAGACGTATGTTCCTTTCACATGCCATCACACTGTATAACACAGAGTTTAAGTATGAGTCCATTGTACTGCGGTCTCAGAGGAGAGTGAATGGGAGAAGAGGTGGTCAGTGGAGCATCTGGTTGTGACTTATGCCGGATTTTATTTTTTTGAAATGTCGGAACACAAAGAGCAGCCCATTAAGAACTGTATAAAGTATATTTCAATGGAATGTTCATGATCTATCTTTTTATATTTTGAAGAGTAAAAAAGAAAATAGAAACATATCAATAAAGTGTCATAATTGAACATATTTCTACTATTGAGACTTAAAATGTATGAATGTCAACACGACCTAATGTGAACCAATCTCCATAGCAGCTTGAATGAATAACAGTCATGAGATGCTTTTTTTCAGAGACAAATTGCTTCAAAATCATTGAAATGAACTTAAAATAAATTCAAAATTGACATCAATCGTGTGTCCTTATGCACTTTGTTATCGTCCCTTTCTCTCAGCAGATTTAGGAACAATGACACATGGTCCTTAAAGTCGGAGTATATAAGTTTGTGTTACAGCTGGTCAATAAGGAGTTGTAAGTTTATGTCTAGGATTGTTTAAATTGTTAATCTAAAGAAGGCCAAAGATTAGAACTTCCTCTGACATGTCTCTCGCACACATCACGTCACTCTCCTGTCATTTCGCCTACACACAACAATGCTGTCCAACTCCATGAAGTAAAGTTCAAGAGGAAACATAACATTAAAATGTATGTAATATGAGTGCAGTACCGCCACGCATTGGTGGCAACAGCAGGAATAGTATTAGGTTCATTAGTGGTGACATTGACACCTGTTCGGAAATTGGTATGTTATAAGCACATAATTATGTTATTAATTTCAAGAAACTATTTGTACAGAAAATCAAAGTCTGAAACGTGACACAGGAACGGACAGTGTTTCTGAGCTCAATGTCTCACTGACTTAATTACACATCAAAAACACACAATATTAGCAACAGACAAAATATACACATTTTAAAAATATGTACCCAGTAAGAGATATAAAAACAGTTAAAGTGAAGCTTAAAATGCAGAATTATTTACACATGTCAGATTGACAGAGAAATGAAATCCTGTGTTTTATGTTTGAAGTGTATAGTTTTCCTGTGGACGATGAGGAAATATCTGCAGAGGCCTCTTGCTGTTTTTTTTTTTTTTTTTTTTTGACTTCTTTGTCCTAAAACATCACCTCCCTCTAGTGGCGATACACAGTAATGTTGGCTTTGCCACATTCAAATGGATCATTGGCTAATGGTGAATCGGAATGACTAGTTCATTCAGCATTTATGATTTGTTTATGTTTAATTTTTTTGTTGTTGTCATTATCATACAATTATTACTCTGCCACCATCTAACATGCACTTTACAATGATGTGTATATTAGTTTATGATTATGATAATACTCTGAAGTAAAGAATACAAATGAATTCAGCTTTCTCTGGATATGAATAGTTTCTTAGAATATGATTCTAAGAAACAAATAAAACAGAGATCGAAATCATTTTTTTTGATTTGGGTCACAATAGTTTGCTATCTCTAAAAGGTCAAGTCAGTTTTATTTATATGGCCCAACATCACAAACACAATTTGACTTGACCCTCACATCAAATGAGGAAAATCTCCACAAAAACCCTTGTTCAGGGGAAAAATGTTTAGAGAGACTTTGGAAACCTCAAGTACCCACAAAAAAGGTACCCATTTAGGAAGTTCTGCAAATGCTTTTATTAATTCACCCATTTGAAAGAAATAACCAAAAAAAGTCAGTTTACTTGTGTGTGTGTGTGTGTGTGTTAGGACTGTTGATCTTCGCTTATCATCATGAGCTTTCTTTATTAATGCTCATGGTTACTTCTCCATCATTATTTAATGACTAGTCAGATAAATATGAGGTGAAAAGGAGTAGCATAATTGTCCACGTGCACATTGTGATGCAGCTTAGAAACAATCCAAGTGTTACTGGTATAATGAATTCAGAATGGTGAGGCTGATTTTTGATATTTGACCACCAACATTAAGTTTTTATTATATAAATTTTTAGTCCAGGTGACATTTGTCATGAATTATTAATTAAATATACATTTTTTTTCTTCCAGGTTTTAGTAACTTTGACCTTCAACTACCAAGACCTTGGATTCCATCATCCCTTATGATATTAAAAATGCAGGGTTTGTAGTGGTACAATTTATTGTATAATTTTAGTTCAGCCTTTTTAAATAATATAGACTGACAGCTGAACATTCTTGATTGAACAGGAAAATTAAACACATATTCTCCTTTGCATGTTTCTGCGAGCTTAAAACAAAGTAGGGAATTGTCAGATTGATCATACAATAATGTACACTGGACACTGCTTAAAAATGAGCCAAATTTGCTTAAATTTAATGAAATGTTCTTGTTTTGAGAAAAACAATTCTAATATCATAGCCAAGCAAATTTTGCTTGACTATGATATTAAAACTAGCTTGTAAATCTAGTCACTTTCAGACTGTAATGTGGCTTAAAACATGCATAAATAGGCCAAAACTAGAAAAAAGTTGCCAAAAGTTAAAAAATCTGTACTTATTACAAGCAAAGAAGTTCTGTCATTTAAGAAATATTTACCAAAATCAGTCTTCCTTTACTTGATTCAGCTAACTTTAACAATGTATAACTTTGAATTTCTTATATTTGCATTTCATTTTTGTTATAACATGTTACAGGTGATTAAAGTTTGAAGTAAGCTGCTCTATGGGACCAGAACATTCAGGTGTCTTAGATCACTGCACGGCTGCCACTAGGGTCCAACACAAGGTGATCACAGCCACCCACATTAACTTAACTTAAGCACAGTCACATGCAGTATATACCAATAGAATGCATGTAAACGTTTCACACTGCAGCTTTAACCAGTCTTTTAATTTCTAATACTTTACATTTTTATTATTCCATTTGTTTTGTTTTAACTTCTGTCTTTTTGATGTGTCTGTGAATCAGTATATTATACATTACATACAGAGAGTGAATGAATGCATAAAATTAAGGCTGTTGTGAAAAAAATCTGTGGTAAGGTGGTGTTAAGTTTGGGGCAACATGATAGCTAATGTTTAGACTCTGCACCTCATGGTCAATATGCCCCAAGCAGATGGTCACCAGCTTGACTCTTGGCCAGAAAGACCTTTGCTGCATGTCTCTCTCTGCTCTTTCACCCTGTTTCCTGTCCCCACCTCACTGTCTCTGTCCAAAAAAATCACAAAAAATATACTTAAAAAATAGCTTTTTATTGTTACACTGGCCCAGTGTTTGCTCACTGACATGACTTTCCCAGTCTCAGGCTCTGACGGTAAATTTAGGGGCCATTACACCACAAAACTGTCAGGATCCTGCTTCGCACTGCTTCCTGCCTCTTTTATTTTGTTCGTGTGTGTATTTCCTTTGGAGGTTGTTCTGTTTTCTTTCAGGTGGCTTGACTGTGCAGCACCTCTCTCTCTCTCGCACCTGCAGCTCATTTCCTGATGACTCCTTCCCCTATTTAAACCTTGTTCCTGGCGGCTTTTTTTTTTAAATCAACCTGGTTTTCACAATCTTTTGGTCCATACTCATGCCCACTCCCCGATCGTCACAAAAACTTCATAAAATCAGAAGCCAGGCCCTAAACATCTTAGAGATAAACTTTCTGACCATATTGTCACTTTAGACGAAATTACCATGGCTTCCAGTTCCACTCTAAGGAAGCTTGGAGTTATTTTTGACCAGGATATATAATTTGACTCACAAATAAACACTACATTTAATTCAAAATACTGCAGCAGGAGTTCTAACAGGAACTAGTAAGAGAGACCACATCACTCCAGTGTTAGCTTCTCTACACTGGCTCCCTGTACAGTTTAGAATTCAATTTAAAATCCTCCTCACGTACAAAGCACTTAATGATCAGGCCCCATCATATCTTAAAGATCTAGTTTCACCTTATCCCAACAGCCCAACAGATCACTTCAGTCCCAAAACTCAGGTTTACTTGTAGTTCCCAGAGTCCATAAGAGTAGAATGGGAAGCAGCGCCTTCAGTTACCAGGCTCCTCTCCTGTGGAACCAACTGTCAATGTCGGTTCAGTCTGACACTCTCTCTGTATTTAAAGTTAGACTTTAAACCGTCCTTAGGACCGCGATCTCCTAAGGAAGTACAACCTGCTTTGTGTCCTACCTGTATGGGAAGACACAAAGCAGGTTGTACTTCCTCAGGAGATTGCGGTCTTTCAACATCCGCAGCAAACTGCTGTGGATGTTTTACCAGTCTGTGGTTGCCAGCGTCCTCTTTTACACTGTGGTGTGCTGGGGGGGGGGGGCATATCAAAGAAGGACACTTCCAGACTGGACAGACTGATCAGGCGGGTTGGCTCTGCTGTCAGCATGTAGCTGGACTCACTGGTGATGGTGGCAGAGAGGAAGACACTGGACAAACTGCTGGACATTATTGACAATGCCAGGAGTCATCCCAAAGGGATCAATAAAGTGCAATCTAAGTCTAAGTTTAAGTCTCTTTTTTTGATAAAGCTTTAGTTAGAGCTGATCTAGGACCAGAAACCTGAACCATCTCTTAGTTATGCTGCTGTAGACCTAGACTGCTGGATTTCCTGTGGTGCACACTGAGAATGAGTATGAGTATAAATATGACTTTGGGGCCATTTCACACGGAATGCATGTAGGTGAATATACATACTTTTTTTTTTTTGGTATGTAGGCATTTTGTCCACACAGAAACGGCTTTTGGGAGACCTGAGTGGGAAAATCTCAAAACACCGGCCTTGCGTTTCCATGAAAATACATGCCTTTTCACGTCATTTACTGTCTTGTGTTCGGAGATTGTTTGGCAGTGTTACCAACTACTGTCAGTAAAAAGTCAGACTTAAGTCACTAGACTTAAGTCTGACTTTTCAAGATCATCTCTATTGTAGAGATAGAAAAAACAGTAACATAAGGAGAGCTAAAACAAAACTATTTTCCACAGACACTAGTATTACTTGAATGAACAATACAGATTGCGATTGTTCTGCAGACAGTTTCCTTCCTCTTCTCTCTCTCTCTCTCTCTCTCTCTCTCTCTCTCTCTCTCTCTCTCTCTCTCTCTCTGTGACCCCTGGGCTGCAGGATTCAGATCCCGGTATGAGGTGATTATTATTATCATCATTAGCTGTAGTAGTGTTATGATTATTATGCTATGGTTAAAATTGGTATCAGTATAGTACGATAAAGTTATCACAACCGATGCAGAACTGTCCTGTAAACTGTTATATATCTGCTCTTGGTCACTCTTCTGTCTCTACCTTGCCTCTCTCTCTTTTCCTTTCTCTCCCCATTTTTTCTTTCAGTCCAACCAGTCGGGGCAGATGACGGCACATCCTTGATTCTGGTTCTGTCAGATTTTCTCCACTGATGTCTAGTGCTTGCTCATTGTGTGAACTGTTGTAATTAAGTCATAATTATAAGATAGTTTTCCGAATTGAATTAAAAGTATTTCTGTATGTTTTTTTTGTTGTTTTTTTTTTAATTTACTGACTAATTTTGAATCTTAAATACATTTTTAGTTGTAAACTAAATATCTTCCATTTCAAATTAAACACTTTTGTTTTAAAATTTGGTGAAATATTGTCTCAAATATTATTATATAAATATATTTTTAAGCTCCTATCACTCAGTGGTACAGCGATTGGTCTTTCAACTGGAAGGTTGTGGGTTCAATCCCTAGCTATGCCAGTCAACATGCCAATGTTGCCTCTGACAGCTGTGCTGATAGTGTTTGAATAGGTATAACAAAAGATGAGTGCTGTGTGAATGGGTGAATCGTAAAACTGTAGTGTAAGGCAGCTTTGAGTGGTCATCAGGACTAGCGCTATATAAATATGCCTCATTGCCTTAACTGAACAATTGTGTTTTTCCCATAACGTTAAAGTGAGAGGAATACCAAACTGGTTTAGCTGATCTTCATATCAACAATAAACAATTAAAAGTCATGATTTAATATCGATAATGTACTGGAATATGTGGATAAAATGTTCTTCAATAATACACTTTCAAATTAAATATCACTGATCACAATGAGGAATATCTGTCAATCAGAGTCCCATGCTTGTTAAAGAGGGTCACACCATACGGTGCCAGGCAGTGGTGACATTTGATAGTGAGAGTGAAGGTTGTCTTTTCCCATGGCCAAAATGGAGGGAAAGGACAGGGAGGGGTTGGAGGGCTCCAGCCGAGATTGGATTTCAACAGGACAGCATTCCCAAAGAATTTCAAGATAGACAACGTGAGGTGGCGCGGGACAGGGACAAGCTTGTGGATGTTCCCTGAGCAAACAACTGGAAACGAAGGTGGAGCACAAACTGCTCAGTTTAGCTGGAGTGGCAGTAGACGTGTGTGTGCGAGTGGGTGTCAAGGACAGCAAACAAGGACTGTGTGTATGACAGATGGACATGTTGGCAACCTGAGAACCCACAGAAGACCAACAATGTGATGTTTCATCTACACCACTTGTTTCTGTCAGCAGCTGTTTTACATTTTGTGAGTAAACACTTTCATTTGCTCTGCACTAACCTGGCTTGTTAATGATTTTTTTTATCCACAGTAATCCATAGGTCACACTTAAAATAAGTTTTGATTTTTATTTTTATTTTTCTTTTAAACCACCTGACACTGCTAAACTATCGTTGTCTTCTAATGCCATCCACAATGTTTATCAACTGGAAACTATTGTTGGAATATCACTCTGGTTTCAGACACAGTTTTCTTTCCAAGTCAAGTTGTTCTCCAAACCCCAGTAAAGTGTTGCTGCATTCCCCGCACTGGAATACTAAAAGGGATGGACAGCCTTGACCCACACGAGGTTGAAATAGAAGGCCGGAGGAAATCGAGAGATGGAGAGAAAGATAAATGTCTGAAGAACCAGCTCAACAGCGAGGAGAAAGGAGAAAAGGAGATTAAAGTAAATGAGAAAGAGAAGAGGAAAGAGAACCGTCCTGGGTCTCTGTGGAGAAGTGGATGGGCATTGAGTGAAAGACTCGCCATCAACGTATCAGGGATGCGATATGAAACCCAACTTCGCACCTTGGCCCAATTCCCTGACTCCATGCTTGGTGACCCCAGAAGGAGGTCACGCTATTTTGACCCTCTTCGAAATGAGCTCTTTCTGGACCGGAACCGAGCCTGCTTTGATGCCATTCTGTATTTTTACCAGTCAGGTGGGAGGCTCCGGAGGCCAGCAAACATACCACTGGACATCTTCATGGATGAGCTGATTTTCTACGAGCTAGGGGAGGACATCATGAATCGCTTCAAGGATGATGAAGGGTTTCCGAAAGAGGAGGAGAGGCCACTGCCGTCCAATGAAGTCCAGAAAAGACTGTGGATGCTCTTTGAGCACCCAGAGTCATCATCGGGCGCTCGCATCATCGCCATCATCAGCGTTATGGTCGTGGTGGTGTCCATCCTCATCTTCTGCCTGGAGACTCTGCCGGACTTCAGGAATGAGAAGGAAATGCGGGAGGTAGGATATGTGATGGAATGGATGCTGTAGTTTTGGTGGTACAATTTCATGGTTTCTAAATTCCAGGAAAGTCCGCTCAATGACAGTATAAGGCAAAACAATGTCAATTTTAAGGCCTGATACCAACTTTCCATGTTTGATACCAATATGAAAGCCTTGAGTATTGACTACTTTGATCTTACTATGAAGTCCACACAGCTGACCTGATTACAGCGGCATAGCAGACATATGTATCCCTCACTCACACTGGGGTCACATGACATTGGTCAAGCACATTTCTTTCATATTTATGTGTTATGATATACTGTGTTTTGGGTGATAGTGACATACAGTATATGTTAAAATTTTTATTTTAACATATCCAATCCAGTGCTTTTACGGACCAATATTTATACTGAATTTCTACATATGTATTTTATACTATATAAATAAACATTCTTCACTTTTACAAAAGGCTTTAGTCAAATTCAGTTTTTCTGACAAAATGGGGTTGAACTAAAACAAATTTCATGGGTTAGGGTTGAAGGAAAATTAAGTAACAACTGTAATATCATAGTGATTTTTAAGTATTTTTCTTCCTGATTTTTAATCTAGTGATTTTACATTAGTCTTGGACCACAGCTGATACTGGAGCTTGTTAAATGAATATTCTCTACTTTTACAAAAGGCTTTTGTCACATTTTAGTCACATTAGTTTTTTTTGGATAATGAAGTAAGAACATTAAGGAAATGGGATTGAATCAAAATACAATAAAAAAAAGTAAGCAACAACAGTAATAGAGTGAATTATATTTTTCATTCTCTGTTATACAATCTTCTGTCAAAACCTGCATCTCAATTTCAGGAAATAAAATAAGTGACAACAGTAACACTGCTTTATAATAACTTGAATCAAACCACCAGGCTATAATGCCTTGAATGAAGTGTGTGTGACTGCTCGTGTCAAAGGGAAACATGATAACACTGGAAGCAGGTGTTTCAGGGTAAACAGCCAGTCGTGAAAACTAACGAGGAAAAATACTGACACAGAGACAACTATTGCCCTATATGTCTGGAAGCAGACCAGAGAGAGAGAGAAGGAGAGAGCGAGAGAGGGAGAGGCTTATAGTGTGATTATTTTAGTCGGCTGTTAAATTTGATACAGTTGCATTCAGGAAGTGGTGAAGAGCACGGGGGGTATCAGGTCAGGCCTGGAATACAAATAAAAGGAGAGAAAGGAAAGTCCTGGTGAACAAGCACTTAGGTGTGTTAATAGAAGGTCACACAAGTGCCCGCACACACAGATTAAGGGTGAGCCAAAGCCATCCTGTGGCTTAAAAGGTCTCACAGTGTGAGAAGCATACACTGGGTCATGTTAACACATTCCTCCGGGACTGCTGTGCTAGGCCCGGCTGCCTTTGCACAAGCAAGCTGCCAGGAAACTACTGTAACTTATTCCTGTGCGGGTCATCTGCAGACTTATGAACTGCACTGGCTACGCTACATGGCTGCAGTGGTGAGAGAGATGGGATAGTGACCCATGATAGTGGTGAAGGTGGAGATGGATGAGGAGTAGTGCACCAAGACACTCTCATGTTTCCCAGTGGAGATCTAACAGGTTATATTTAGTCTTAGGAGAGCCCTTCAAGCAGATCAACACATACAAATGTCCACCTTTTGAAATAAACACTGTCACTGGCATGCTGAAACGTCATATATTACACCCAGCCCGTTACAGCATGCTGAGTTTATTGTACATTTTCATATGTGACGTGAAAGGCGTTTTAAATGGCTGATGTGACACTAACTGACATGAAAGATGGAAGGACAGGTGGACTGAAAAACGAGATTACTTCATCAATGACTGAAATGTTATGCTGCTGATGTAAAATGCTTTTATGAACCCGCCAAAAGTGAACAACATAGGCTACTGGAATTCACTGTGGGATATTATGACACCTCGTAAACAGAATCTAGATGCAGGAATTGTTTAGAAACTATGTATATCTATTTTCCTGCTGAGTCTTTCTTAGATATACTACATGTGGTAAACAGTACATTGTGTGTAATTATCTTACCTAGAGAGGAGGTCCTGTATAAGGCTAAGGTAAAACAGGGTGTATTTATAAATTATGTCAGTCTTCAACTTTGATGATCTCTCCCTGGCTAATGGTGCATTTCATTTGTTGTTGTAACAGAATTCCCTGTGTAAGGAACTCACAGGCTGCTACTTTCACTGTCAACAGCAATTCTCTCATATATCAGTCATACACATTTGATCTTTAATTGTAGACATGTCGCTATGCTGTTTTTGTGAGCATAAAATTTCATGTAGAGCACTGTTATTAACTAGTGTTGCAAACAATGGATAGCCCGAGAAACATGGTTCTCATTCTTTGTCTCTTAAGTTCCAGCAGGCTGTACACTAAAAGGTTCGGTGCTTCCCTTGACAATTTAAAGTGTTTGAATGCCGATTGAAGTCCTTCATTCTCATCCTTATTAAAGGAAAAGAACTCAATTCTTCAAAATGCTGATGTAAATGGAATGCAGCATTAGTCGTGCTGAGAATAATGCTCATCACGGCAGGGGTCCTCAACTGGTGGTTTGCTAGTTGAGGTAAATAAGTCCTTTATTACCAACGGACAACTGTGAATGGAAAACTTTTTAAGTAATAGACTCCTGTATTATGGACATTGATCAGGTTTCTCTAGTGTTCATATTGTCACCGCTGAAGACATAAAATTATCAGCCAGCTTGATCTTGTTGGCCGAATATGAGTTATATTTGGGCTGAAAATGGGGTTGACCGTGGTTTCCATGGTGGCCCCACTGCTGGTTTGCCCACTTAATGCTTTGGCATTTTTAGCACCTACAGTATATCTAGGCAGCAAATAGGGTGTACTGTGGCTCATCAATCGATTTTATGGAGCCCACCACTTAACATTAAATTGTAATGAATTATTTCTGTCTGTTTTTGTTATTTATAGATTAATTTTGCATCATGACTACATTTTTATTCATTCATTCATTTTCTACCGCTTTATCCACTAGGGGTCGCGGGGGTCGCTGGTGCCTATCTCCAGCTAACATAGGGCGAGAGGCAGGGTACACCCTGGACAGGTCGCCAGTCCATCGACTACATTTTTATATGTTGGTAAATGTTAAAACAAACATCTTGTAATTATCTTGTAATTTTGTAAAATAGAGACATATCATGATGGAATATCAGCTATAATTTTAAGGTCATATGCCCACCCCGACTGAATATATGATTTGTTTTCCAAAAAAGTTAGCATTTTTTTACTTGACCCACCCCCTCCTAGATTGTCATTGGACTAGGGTCCAGTGAGACTCTAAGTACTGTATCTAGGAGACACTTAAAGGTTATTTGAGTTTGACAGCTGTCTTCTTCCTCCTCTTGTTGTTTTTCTTCTAATAATTTCTGGCAGAATGTACACCAAGAGGTGTGATGCTGCCCGCCTTAGTTCAAGCTTTTAATCACAGTTTGAGGTCTTAAACCCACTCCTCCATCCTCCCATTTAGTTTTTTTCCCCAACCCCTGTCTTCCACAGAATTACAGGACAAACCCTGTCCCATATTGATTATGGAAGTGGGATGCCCTATTTAACTATCAAATAAGGAAATGGATGGCAAACACTCTGTCCCTCAAAATGTCCTCCTTTTTCAAAGTGGTGACCAATTAATATAAACATCTTGTACGGGTCAGTGTTACTCCTCTTACTTATTTTTTCACATGTCAAGAAACTCAGAGGCCATATATTATATATCTTGCCAAATTATCTTGTTTTTTTCAGAAATCAGGCCATCATATAGCAAGGTGATGGTTCTCCGAGAACCACCACCATCACGTGACTGTGGTGGAGATGTTTGGGTTTCCCCATAAACCTGGGAGCTATGTTGTCAGGAGCCACATGCTCCTGGTTGGGTCTCCCAATGCAAATTGGTCTAAAGCGAGGGACCGGACAAAGAATGTTTCAAGACAATGCCATGAAAATTAGAGGAGGGAGAAATGTGACCCTGATTTGATTTGCAATTTGGTTTCCTTCCACACTCCAAAAACATGCACATGTTAAACACTCTAAATTGCTCATTGTTGTGAACGTGAGAATGAATAGTTGTTTGTCTCTGTGTGTTGGTCTTCTGATGGACTGGTGGACCTGTCCAGGGTGTGTACCCCACCTTTCACCCTGTGTCAGCTGGGATTGGCTCCAGCAACCCGCGTCCCTCATGTGGAGTATAAAGCGGTAGACAATGAATAAATTCATGATTTGAAGAACAATTTTCAAAAGTTTATTAGTTGTATGTTCTCGTTATGTTGACTTCGCTACATTAATTTTCCCCTTTTCCCACTCCAGGAATATTTTTACAGGTATCATTCCCATCCAAAGAATGTATCTGAAACTATGACTCCTCCACAAGGTGTTTTTCATGACCCCTTCTTCATAGTGGAGACCATGTGCATATGCTGGTTCTCCTTTGAGCTCATCATGCGCTTTGCCTGCTGTCCCAGTAAGATCCACTTCTTCAAGGATATCATGAACATCATCGATTTCAGCGCCATCCTACCATACTTTGTCACTCTGGCAACAGAGCTGGCCAAGGACCATGATGCTAGTCCAGCAACATCACTGGCCATCATCAGGGTCATCAGGTTGGTGAGAGTGTTCAGGATCTTCAAGTTGTCCCGTCACTCTAAAGGCCTGCAGATCCTCGGTCAGACACTGAGGGCCAGCATGCGGGAGCTGGGCTTGCTTATTTTCTTCCTCTTCATCGGTGTCATTCTCTTCTCCAGTGCCATCTACTTTGCTGAGGCTGACCACACTAACACAGCCTTTATCAGTATACCGCATGCCTTTTGGTGGGCAGTTGTCACCATGACCACGGTGGGTTATGGTGACATGTACCCAGAAACAGTGTGGGGTAAGCTAGTGGGCTCAATGTGTGCCATTGCTGGCGTGCTCACCATTTCACTGCCAGTGCCTGTCATAGTATCCAATTTTAGCTACTTCTACCATCGGGAGACGGAGTGTGAGGATCAAACTGAGTACACCCATGTCAAGACAACACTGTGGGAGGATGACGAGCCTGAAGGAGAGAACACGGATGAAGGAGAGGGCGATCCAGATGGAGATTATTATGCTATTGAAGGAAACTGTAACCCTCTCAGTGGAGCTCTGCTGAGTGCACTGTGTACAGGTCAGAATTCAGAGGTCACTGGAGGAAACATGTACCTGAGGGAGCCACTGGTCACTCAGGTATAAGGAAGGTGCTTTTTTTTGCAATTCAAATTTTCATTATTTTTTTTTTTGTTATGTAACAATAACAAAATGCAACAGAATGTCACTAATATACAAGTACAATTAAGTAAGAATGTGAATATTGAAGTGAAAATTCAGGTTTTTGAAGTGTTATTGTGCCACCATAATCAAGAGCTGGCCTGAGACATGAAGGCTTGGTCTCACTGACAACATGGCTGCTAGTGGGGACATGACAAAAAGCTCACCTAATAAAATGTGCACCTGCATAAGTCTGCGAAATATATCACAAATATGTGTGCTGCTTTATCTCACTGATCAATCCAGCCTTTTCCAAATGGAAACTAAAGTTTGTTTCACTGTGCACTGTAAAAATTGATTTTCAAGAACATAATGTAACAGATTAAAGTTTTTTTTTTTTTTTAAATTGTATATTATTGTTTCCAGAAAATCTTTCAATCAAAATCAATCAAAAGTAAAGTAAGATATAACATCATAATTAGCTTTATTTACTATAAGCTATAACAGCTGAAATATTAATTTAAGAAATTATATTTCATCTTAAACAAGTAAAGAAAATTTAATTTTCAGTAAACATTTCTTTAATGACATAATGTTTGCTTGTGATAAAAACAACTTTTGTTAGTTTTGGCCTGTGGTGGCTTTACCTCAGTGAGAAATTTTTTTTGCAGCACCTATATTATGGAGCTACATTTGGGTCAAAAGTCTGAAACTGAAAAAGAAAGATCTGAAACTGAAAAAGAAATAATCTAAAAAAATAAGATCTGAATCTGAAAAGATAAAACGTGCAACTGAAAGAAAAATATGAAAGTGAAAAATGAAAATAAATAATTTATTCAAAAGAATTACCAGAGTTGATCATAATTAACCTGATAAAAAAAAGTGTACACTTATTTGGTCTATTTTTCAAAATTCAAGATCAAAACTTAAAATTTCAGTTTCAGATTTTTTGTTTTCAAGTACAAAACTTTTGACCCAAATGTAGCTCCATACTATATCCACTAAATAAAAGTGAAAAGCAAGCTTTATGTATAAAATACAAGGTTTTACATTCTCAGGGTTATGATGAAAAAAAAAATCATTGTAGTATAAGCTGTTTTATTTATTAATGCTCTCAGCTTTTGTTTGAAATGAAAGTGACTTTTCTGAATTCCCATGCCCTAAAACTGTCATGTCTTAGTATCGTCACTTTGGTGTGTGGAGTGGGATCAGGTAGATGACTGGACGTAAGACGTTGTGTCTCATAAAAACTCAAGCAAAGGGCCGTCACCTTGCACTGACTGACTGACACATTCTCTGCGTTCTTCTCTGTGGTATGTACAAGGTTCACACATTTGTAGTGTTGGCTTATGTGACCTTTATCCTGCTGTAACATGACGCTGTGGCATCACTTAATAACACCTGCAGTGTTTGTGCTGGACGGGAAAGTTGAAATTGCTCTTTATTTATCTGCTTAATCATGTACAGTGTTCTTAATAAAGACAATATTTTATTCTTTTTTTTTTTTTCAAAATATGCTCAATCATGGTTTTTTTCAAAATAAGTCATTCATGGTTTCCTTACGTTGATGATTATTGGGGAAAATAATTAAACTTGTAACACCTAATGAGGGTACATTAATTAACATCAGTAAACGCTGTCATACACTTTTAACAACTGTTAATGTTTGAAATTAGCATTTTAAATGTTTTTTAGGGTGACAATTCATACATTATTCAAGGATTCACTAAATAAGCATAATACTTAACTATAATAAGAATTCATTATTAATTGTTGCTCTTGTGACCCATAAACAACCACACAGATACTAAAACTTTTATGGAATATGTTTCCCATTTTATAATAGGGGCCCCAAGGAACATTAATAAAAGATAATGGAATGTAATAAAGTAATAGTTATTCTTTGTCCTTTACATTTTTGAAGTCATAGTTAAGGGGTGCATGTTTTACACTTTCACCATCAGTTAACAGTTATTACTGACATTAACAATAGCTTTATAGACCCTTGAATAATATATGATTCAATAACTTCCTTAACCTGAATGGCATAAATACATGTTACTTAAAACATGAATTAACTGTTAGTAAATGCATACAACAGCATTAGGCGATGTTAGTTAATGTACTTTAATTGTAAAGTGTTACCATTAAACCTTATGAATTGATCCATGTCTTTGCTGTTGTTGTTGCTAGAATATGGAAAAGACTAGAGACTGGAACAGAGTTTCATTGCTGAACAGAGTTTTTTGCCAACGGGTCACTGACCTTTCCTGCAGCTACTAAGTTGTCATAAGCAGCAGCTTCCAGTAACAGTGGTCATTTTCGCTGTAACACTTGACAGTGATGAGCTATGAAAGATAAGCAACATCACAAGTGCTTCACATATTTGTTTTTTGCTCGTGTTAGCAATGTCACATTCGCAGACAGTGAATGAAGGTTAAAAAATGTAGCCAGGGAGGGAAACTGACGGGAAAAATGTTTTTGTCTAAGAAGTGACCTTTATGACTTTATGAAATGTTAAACACTGTGTCAGCAGTAAGTGAAGCATGTTTCTGACCTAATTCAGATCCACTTCAAAGGTCCAGAGGTGTAGGGTCAGTTTGATTTACAGTATACACTGCAGTCTGAGGCAGTGCGTGAAGTTAGGCATTATTAAATCAATAAACACACAAACACACATTTATGAGCATATTCAGTAAATAAAAGATACCAGATGTTCACAACATCTTTTATTTATTTATTTAATTAAATATTTATTCCATATTAAAATAAACATACATATAAAAACTGGACCAACATGTATTTTTAATTATTCTTAACATTTCCAACAATAATTTAAACCTGAAGCACACAGTCCAATTCATTTGTCCTGGAGGTCGCCATTATTATGCACAAATGTGGCAAGCAGTCAGTAAATGTCACTTATCATTAGTGAAAAATTACAAACGTATAAATAATCACTTCCAATGGATGTTGTTCTTAGTTAATATTAAAAATAAAAACTCTAGAGAGTTTAAACAAACAACTGACTCTTGTAAGAAACACTGAACGTAACGTAGTGCACCCTGGGAAGTCCTTATTCTGGACCAATATATATTGAATTGGACAGTTAACCACAGAGGCACTTTCATTTGTGAACTGGCACTTCTCAGGAGTAAGAAGTACTGGTACCGTGTACCAGACAGGACTGGCCTATTTCAAGCACTGAACTGAGGTGACAAACCAAAAATATGTCTCTCAGTGTTGTGTAACATCCTGTAGAGAAACACATTAATATGTTTAGCTGCTATCTCTGAACTTGGCCAAGTGGAAGGGAATTGGACTCTTACCCAGAGGGTTGCTGGGACAAATCCCAGGACCGGTAAAGGGCCAGGGTGCCCGTGAGCAAGGTTCCAAGCCCCCAGGTGCAGATAAGTACTGATAAGGTCAAATTCACAATCGCAAATTGTTGTTAAGAATTGTAATTCTAAATCTTGATAGGTTTAACAAAGTTAAGACAATATGTTACTGTATAACAAATGAGGATTTTAAAATCAATTCGCTCAGTGTAGAGACAAAAGACTCAGATGATCTTCACACCCAAGTGTTTCAGGAGACCTTCTTCTCGTCAGTAGCTGTTTGTCCACTAGAGGGCACCCCTGCTCTGAGCCCATTTTTTCACGCCTGTACCATGAGAGCTGTCATCACTGGTCAGAAATACTGTGAAGCCGTGTCCCCTCTGGTTTCTTTCTTTGTTAATGAAAGTGCTGTGTCTTTGCATGAAAGGCTTTTTGCCAACAGTGATTGATTGTTCATTCCAAACGTCTGTCCAGACTCATAAACACACTTAAGTCGTACTAACATGACCTTCCTGGGATCCAGAGCCTCACATACCAAAACATATGTTCACCACAGAATCTCACATCATGTAGCTATACATTTTTTAAGAGAACCATTATATAAATATACCACACACACTCTTAATAAATAAATAAGTTAGATTAATGTATATCATTGATAAATAAAACGACCGAGCTGCTTGTCTCATGTCAAAATTAAATCCACAGTTTCTGTCTGCCTCATTCATTCGTTCGTTCATTCATTCATTCATTCATTCATTCATTCATTCATTCATTCATTCATTCATTCGTCTGCTGAGAACTGAGGACTTGCCATAGAATTAAGGCCCATTCCAAAAAGGTCATCCGAGTCTACATCGAAATGTCTCATCGGTGGCTCTGATACAGACTCTTTTATTAAATTATTCCCCAGTGGCAGGAATCGAGTGAAAGGAACCGAGTGTCGACCCGGGGAATGTTTCGGTGCCAGAGACACGGGGAATCCATGGTGGGAGGACAGGAAGCGGGTATATCCATCTGCCAGCAGCAGCTCCTGGAAGGTGCAGTCAGCTTCTGTGTAGTGACTCTGGAGGGGACGACAGGTGCAGGTCTGAATGGTTTGTTTTCACATTTCCACATTTTAAATCATGATGCAACTGAATTGATCTCCATTTTTCAGTATTTATTGTGCTTTCGATTCAAAACAAAATACTATAACACTGTAATGCAAGAATGATTACTTAAAGAAATGAATAGTTTCTGCTATATAACCCAAATAATATAATGGCATTTCGGGTAACCCTATCTTATGTGAAAACCTGGTTTACACTGTAAACATTAACCTCATACTGTATATATTCTGGTTACTTAATGTACACACTGTGTTATCTATTCTATTTTTATAATCATTATAGTCAATATCTTCTACATTGTACATTCATGGATGTGAAAATGGATGTTTATTATTACCTTTACTGTATTTGCTGCTGTAACACTGTAAATTTCCTCACTGTGGGACTATTAAAAGGCTATCTTATCTTAGCAACTGATTACTTTGACAATGACTGGAAGGGACAAAGACTTTTGAGGAGTTGTACCTGTGCCCTTAAACTGCCTCTGCTGTCCACACAGAGAAACAGAGCTGATGAGCGTCCCTGGATGACTACATGGCCTGGTTTCACCGATTTCAGCTGCAGCACACCTGAAAACAAACACAGCAATATCTCTATAAATCTCCACTTAGTCTTAATTTTTAAAATAATAATTAATAATTGTGTACAATAATTTTCTAGGTATTGAAAGTGAGAAAAGTGCTGAATGAAGAACATAACTGTCTTTGTGTTTTGCTATTGTGTGATGGGGCAGATAATGTGTATATTTTGGGACATTTTATATGTTTGTACTTACTCTGTTTAAAGAATAAGAGCTAAAAAAAACATATATAATGCTTGGTAATGATACTTACTGTTAGGTGTCTGGACATCATTCCCTGACACTCTCCCATCCTGTGTCATCTGCAGGTACATCCCTCTTCTGTGGTTATCTGCAACGAGAGGAGACACTCAGTTCAAGAGGAGCACTATTTCGTAGCTATTTGACTATTTGCACTGCAACTGTACAATTTAAGTTGAAATTACCTGTGTAGAGGTGGACTTCTCTAACTTGATTGTTGAAGGATAAAAGGGGGTTGGAGTCAGTGAGATAAAATGACTGAGAGAAGGGAAGTGACATCATGAGGAGGAGACACGGCAGGTGAGCGAAAGGTCTGCGTTGAAGTAGAAACATTTGGAAAATAAATAAATAATAAATAGAAAGAGAAATAAATAAAATATACTCCAAAATAAAATGGAGGGCTCTGTACCAACGGGTTCTTTTTAGTCAAACTCTGAACACGATCATGGTGAGTGCCCTTATAAAGGACTTAGGGGAAGGAGGTCTTGCTTCAAGAGAGAAACATATGAGTCAGACATTTCTACATAATTAAACTGTAGAGGAAGGTGTGTGTTCACCAACTATGTATGGTCTTCTTCCGAATTATTTACAGTAACAGTCATTGCTTGTATAAGCATTAGGTCAGGTGGTTTGAAATTTTCCAAGACAGTAGTCTCATCCCATTCCAGAAAAAGATATCACACAGTATATGAACTTATGTATTTATTTGTACTATGAATATTCCATATTTAATCCAAAACAGGCTACTTCATATATCCAAATATGACATATTTGTGTATTTTATGGATTTTCTCAGAAAAATTATATCAAATAAATTCCTGCTGTGACCGATTTTTAACATTTTATTATTACCTTAAACGCTTTAGTGCATTTTGACTTATGAATGAATTATGGACAATAAACAGGATTGGATCTTTACTACGTCCAGACAAAACAGGTTCCGCCGGCTTTCCAGTCACAGTTGCACTTAAAAATATACAAATTTCACAACTGCAAGCAAACTGCGTCATCAAAACAATTATGGGAGGAAGTGATGAGCTGCTTTTGGACTTTTATGGTGTTTATACTACTTTGATTTGCAGAATGTGAGTGTTTACAGGAGTGCAGCTGTGCAAGTCACCAGAGAGGCTGGAACAGCTCATGCACGAAGAGTAACATATGTGGTTACGTAGCACAGATGTGTGCTGTGTAAAGAGGCCAAGCTTCTGTGGGACTTCGGCTTCCAGACTGACAAACAGTTCCTGGCTAACCAACCGGACATAGTGGTGGTGGACAAAGTGAAGAAGAAGGCAGTGATAATAGATATGGTGATACCAGATGATGCCAACATCAGAAAGAAGGAACACAAAAAGGTTGAAAAGTACCAAGGGTTGAAAGAACACCTGGAACAGATGTGGAACCCCGAAACTGGGAGAGTGGCTCCAACAGATCCCAGGAACAACATCTGAAGCCTCAGTTCAGAAGAGCGCACTCTTAGGAACAGCTAAGATACTGCACAGAACCCTCAGACTCCCAGGCCTCTGGTAGAGGACCCGAGCTTGAGGATAACACAGATACCACCCCAAGAGGGTGAGAAGGAGATTTTTTATACAGTATATATATATATATATATACATACATACATACATACATATTATGGCATGCCGTTCAGGAAATTAATCTTTGAATATATTGAATGAATCTCTGAATATATTGAGTGAACTTCTGAATATATTGAATGAACCTTGAATATATTGAATGAACGAAGTTCATTCAATATATTCAAGGTTCATTCAATATATTCAGAAGTTCATTCAATATATTCAAGGTTCATTCAATATATTCAGAAGTTCATTCAATATATTCAAGGTTCATTCAATATATTCAGAAGTTCATTCAATATATTCAAGGTTCATTCAATATATTCAGAAGTTCATTCAATATATTCAAGGTTCATTCAATATATTCAGAAGTTCATTCAATATATTCAAGGTTCATTCAATATATTCAGAAGTTCATTCAATATATTCAAGGTTCATTCAATATATTCAGAAGTTCATTCAATATATTCAAGGTTCATTCAATATATTCAGAAGTTCATTCAATATATTCAGAAGTTCACTCAATATATTCAGAGGTTCATTCCATATATTCAAGGTTCATTCAATATATTCAGAAGTTCATTCAATATATTCAATTTCCTGAACGGCAAATTCAAATTGAAGAAATAAAAAAAATATTTAAGGAAACCCTTGGCCTTCATTAATCATCCAGTAGTTGAATCATTTATTGTTGCACTATTTCAATATAACAGTCATTAAAATTGAAAAGGATATTCAGAATAAACAACAAACACTAAAACAGTTCTTCACTGAAAACAATACTCTATGTGCTGCACATTTTCTCCCACACATCTTTCATAGCCATTCGTGCGAAGCCAGGAGCAATGTGAGGTTAAATGTCTAGCCAAAGCACATGTCGGCATGTAGATTAGCAGAGCCAGGAATTAAACCCACAGCTTTGAAAGACGACTGGCTTATCATATTACTGTATACAGTATATTTCTAACATAAGATATTGTAATGTTGAGAGTCAAGTGAGGTTTTTTTTACCTTTAATATGGACCCACATTGCATTATGCTGCAGCATAAGACTATTGGTCCCAATCCCACTGAAAGTGCAGTGTATGTAAAACATGGAAAAATACTGTCTTTGCTGGTAATTACTGTACTCTACTATATATTAGTGCTTTGGCTTTAAATGCAAAAGTCCAAACTGAGCACAATAAGGGCTAGTTTGGACTTTAGTTTGGACAATAAGGGCTATTGACAGGGACTCCTGGCACCAGAGGCTCAGGAGTTGGCTGCTTTTAGGAGTTGGTGTCATGAAGTCCCAGGTCAGTGAGGTGAAGGCTATCAGGAACTGCCCCTCATCACCAAGAAAGGTGTTCTTTTCTGGGGTTATTCAGTTGGTGTGGATGCTTCATACCAGACTTCAGCAGAGTGGCAGTGCTGATGGCCCGGATACTAAAGAACCCACCTAATGAGGTTTGTTGGACAGAGGCCTGTGAGTGCCCCATTCAGGAGTTGAAGGAATGTATGTGTCAGGGACCATTATTGCAAAGCCCTGATTTTGAGCTGCCATATGTGGTCCAGACAGGTGCTTCAGGAGTCGGCCTTAGGGCAGTGTTGCTCCAGAGTGAGCACTCTAAACCAGTGCAGTACATCAGTCAGAAGTTGTACCCTCGTGAGACTAGGTACCCTACTCTTAAAATAAATAAATAAAATAGTGTCTGGCAGTGAAGTGGGCCTTGTACACTCCGAAGTTCGACTTGATTTGCAAAGAGTTTACCTTGGAGACTGACCACATGGCCCTGCAGTGGCTACACAAGGTGAGGGACAGCAATGCCAGAGTTGCCCACTGGCATCTTGCAATGCAGCCTTACCGCCTCTCTGTTAAGTATTCGACTGGAAAAGTAATACTGTTGCTGATTTCCTGAGGAGGGTCAGGTTTAAGGGGAGGCGTGTGCAGTGCTGTGACTTGGCATGTCAACATCACGTTACGCAGATCACACAAAATGCTACGGCATTTGTGAGTCAGATTCATTCATTGCCGTATTAAGAGCTGTTGTTGATTGTTTTGTTGTTTTGTTGTTGATTGAGTGCATGCATCAGCTTTTTTTAAACCTTACACTGGTGGAGAGCTTTGTGCAATCATATAGACGACAGATACTTTTTTCGTGAGCAAATGGGAAAAATTACTTACCTCAATGAGAGTGGCTGTAGGTAGGTAAGCGTACGCCTTGACTGCAGGGCCTGGTTTCCTGTTTTCCTGGTTTGCATATATGAGAACGTCTCTTGCTGCGCACTATGTGCCGTGGAAGCAGCCCATTGGTCTCAATTTGTGTTTTTAGTTACATATCATTCTTGGTGGTCTGTGTTCTGTGTTTCTATGACATAAGCATTTACTGTGGTGTTGATATTGCAGTGTATTTGTTTGGTTCATTAGGTCTTGTGGTGCATGTGTAGCTTTCATTTAGCATTTATTTTTGCTAATTAGTTATTATATTTGGTTTTTATTTTTTTTTTACCCTTGTGCCAGTATTTCATTTTCTTCTTTTTTTTTACACAGTAAATGTTACCACGGGTTCCATTTTTGTGGCTTGCTTGGAGAAAATAAAAAAAATATGCAAAATAAATGCATAGTCCCTTGCTTAACACACATTTTCTGTCCACACATGGACACAGAAACTTCCTGGCAAACCAACAATGGCCAATGTTTTAAACTTGGTATTGCAGTACCCATTTTAAACATTGGTGGCTGCAGTTTTGTGCCTCTTTTTAAAGATGGGTACATTTCATTTAGTTTTCCCCATAGTCATATATGTAATTCAAGCTATTGGCTGAGGGTATGTAAATAATAACTCATATTCAAAAGGAAAATGAGTGTAAAGTGGTAGAAGATGAATGAGTGAAAACTGTAAAACAACTCCTTCAGCAGCATTTTACAGGTATGTTTTTTTTAATTACAGCTTTTACAATCATTATTATTATTATCATATCATATTCAATTTTTATCACTAATCTCCATTAATATGAATTCTATATAATAACACAATTTGTTTTGTTTTTCCTCAAAATATACACATACAAGTAGCATATCTTAAATGTCCATAATTTAAAACTTTTTTTCCTCTGTCAAACCCAAATAAAATCATTGTAAACTGTCGTAAAACTAAGTTTGAAATGAACATACAGTTTAATACACACACATCCATACTGTACATACATACAATAGCAGTTATCATACAAAAAAATGATAAAAATAAAATACACACATTTTACAAACTCCTGACCCAAGCTGTTCACATCAGTAGGTGGTCAATATCATGATGTTCACTCTAGAATGGTTGATTTTGGCATGCATACTAACACAAATGCTTCAATTTTTTTCCCCCAGCACTTTGAACTGGATTTTGTCGTAAAGCACTATGTTAACTGTCTCATCTTCCGACCTATTCACATTTGTGCATCTCATGTCTCTTATGGCTTGGGAACATACAATAAATTTATCCTTTATACATTTAACATCCTCTCCTCTGAATGTTGACCCTCCCTCTCCACAGAATGTTACTGTCACGTCACAAGGCAGAGTATGTTCTCTTCTCAGTACAAACATCACATCCCAAGGATGTGTGAGGGTAGAATTCTCTTCTTGATCTGAGCAGGAATGCATTTCGCAGTGTAAAAAAAACAAAAATAAAACATAAATTCCCTCATGTCAATATTGCCATATCACACTCAAAAACAGAGGATGGATTCACAACAGGCAATGGTGACTTTCTACAGGATCAAACAGCATCATGCCACAATTATGGATCAAAATGGAGAGAGAGAGAGACATGAATGAACAAACATTCGCTCATTGTCTTATCATCTTTTCACCACTCATTCACTCAAGTGTCTTTGATTCTTAGAGGCTTGAATGTTGTAGTGTCCACTTTTTTGATCCTCACTTTTGTACCCCTTCCTTCCCCGTGCTTTGGGATAGAAGTGTGGGTCTGAAAAAAAAAATACAAATAAATAAGTAAATAAATAAAAAATAAAACACACATCCTGCACTGTAGGATGAGAAAAACTAACATACATAGTAAAGTTGAAGAGTAGTTTTTTTCATATTTGGACATCTTTCTTGCATTTCAAGAGAAAGTGTACCCAAACTTTTGACTGGTAGTGTATATGGTGACATTTGCTCCTATTATATTCTCTTTAAGTTGGAACCTTGAGTAATGTGTTTACAACGTGAAAATAGCATGACCGCCTTTATTGTTGATCAAACTTCTGTACTATTAATTATTATCCATATGGACACACTCACTAAAAGTCACAAGCAATAATATTATAATAACTATAAACATTTGTGCTTGTATATACAGTAAGAGGATGTGTATGTAACAAATGTATATAAGTATGTGTTTTTGTTTTAGATTGGCTTTTTTATGTTACTTCCTTTAAATATTTGCATGCAATTAACCTCAAGTTGCATATTAACAATTTGGATGATCTTAACTGTTAGGCTAGCCAGCAAAGTAAACCTAACAAGGTCACTAAACTTTATCTGGAAACTAACAAGAGCCCGTATTTGACTGTGTGTTTGTATTTGAATAAATCAATTAACAAAGTGTTGGGAAAAAGAGAAGGAAGACACACTTAATGAACCGCCAACAGCTCCTGCTGAGAAGCATCCTTTAAAAGTGCAGTTGACACAAGCTATTTTTATCCGCAGCTACAGGCAGTCACGTGTGCGGGAGCTTTTCTCACCTGGTGTGCTTATCTTTTAGCAGGAATATGTTCTCACGGAGCCAGACTCTCCTCTCTGACCAGAGTTTACTAAAAGAGAGAAAAAAGGGGGTGGGGGTTAGTAGGTGTGGTAGCTGTATCCACATCCACAAATTTAAAATATTCTGTTATATCAATTCTATTTCACACTGGTTTCACACACACTCACATCGTTATCACATGTAAGTGTGTTTTTTTTTTCTTACACACACAAAATACACAAAATACACATTCTGCATCTGCATTCTGCATCTGAAATGTCAGAGCCACACGGCAGAGTGTTACTGCATATTGCACCTTTCTAGTCTTGATGACCACTTAAAGCTGCTTTACACTACAATTATGCCATTCACCCATTTTACTCAGCCCAGCTACAGTATGTGCAGCACATTTTCGATCATCTTTCATACACATTCATATGCTGCCGGCACAAAAGTCAGGATCATAATGGGGTTGAGTGTCTTGGCCCGGACACATCGGCACATGACCTTATCTAAACGAGTTCATAGGGTTTGCATCTTCTCCCCTGTGTGCATGTGGTTTTTCTCTGGGTTTCCTCCCACAGTCCAAAAACATGGAGAGGATACAGATACACACACACACACACACACATATATATATAAATTATACAGTACCAGTCAAATGTTTGTACAAACCTCATCCAATAGTTTTTCTTGATTTTTTTATTTTCTATACTGTAGATTACTAAGACATCCAAACTATGAAGGCATGCACATGAAATTATGTTGTAAACAAAATGTGTTACAGAAGCCAGATTATGTTTTGTATTTTAGGTTCTTCAAAATATCCAGCTTTTTCACACTCTTGGCATTCTCTCAATCAGCTTCATGAGGTCGTCACCTGGAATTTGTTGGAAGTTTTCCAACAGTCTTGAGGATTTCGTAGAGTTTCCCACCGTCAGTTGTGTTGTTCAAAGGTCTATACAGTGAATAGTCCTATTTGACTACTGTTCTAATCCATATTACGGCAAGAACAACTCAACTAAGTAAAGAGAAACAACAGTCCATCATTACTTTAAGACATGAAGGTCAGTCAGTCAGGAAAATTTCAACAACTTTGAACGTATCCTCAAATGCATTGGCAAAAATCATCAAAAGCTCTGATGAAAGTGTCTCTCATGAGGAATGCCTCAGGAAAGGAAAATGAAGGGTTACCTCTGCCACAGAGGAGAAATTGATCATTTTGATAAAAAAAATTGATAAAATAACAACACCTCAGATTAGAGCCCACATGAATGCTTCACAGAGTTTAAGTAGCAGACACATCTCTACATCAACTGTTCAGAGGAGACTGCGTGAATCAGGCCTTAGGATTGACATTAGACCAGTGGAAATCTGTCCTTCGGTCTGATGAGCCACAATTGAGATCTTTGGTTCCACCCACCATGTCTCACCGAAAAGGTGAGCAGATGGTTTCTACATGTGTGGTTCCCACCGTGAAGCATTCAAAATCCAAGGCACACTTAACCAGCATGGCTACAACAGCTTTCTGCAGCGACATGACATCCCATCTGGTTTATACTTAGTGGGACCATCATTTGTGTTTCAACAGGACAGTGACTTCAAACACAGCAACGACCTCATGAAGATGACTAAGAGAAAGTGTGCAAAGCCGTCATCAAAGCGAAACTCCGGGGATGAGCTAAGATCACTGGATCATATTTTAGAAAATATAAAATACAACTCATAAACCAGAAAGGACAAAAATAAATAATTTTCCTACAGGCTGAACAGGGTTACACACATACACACAGGGACCTGTGCAAGTGAATGAGGAAGAGAGACCACCGTGTGTGGTGAAAGTTTCATCACTTCTCAGTGTGAGAAATGTCATGTGTGGTGTGGTGTGTGTGCGTGTGAACTGAGAGCCATGTTGGTGACTGAAGACAGTGTCCAGATTATCACCATGTGTATTTTGTTAGCTTGAATCAATGTGGGTTTTTGTTTCTGCCTCAAGCATGATGTTTTGGCCCACTATTCAACTACTCAGAAAAAAACATTGGTCCAAGGCCAAAATTAATTACCAACCCCTGATCTAAGACCAATCTCTCCATGATTTTAGAGGACATTGTATTGACTTCCATTCATTTCCTGGAGACTTACCCTAACCCTGACCTTAACTTAACCCTAACCTCAGCCTAACTTTATTTTGGACTTGATTTCTGTCTCTCCCATAATGTGACTGTTTAAATAGATTTAGGTTCTAAGAACATAAAGAATACCAGTTATACACAAACACACGTTCAGGATAACTGGTGGTTTCCCTGAATGACTCATTGAATTTGGCTCTAAAATAAGCACCACTTCAAAAAGTTTTTATGTGAATTTCATCAGCTTTCTCAACAAACACACAAATGCACATAACAAAAGAATGTATGGGAACAACTGCATTCCCCGTATTTCCTCATAAAACTCCAATCTCCAATTCCCAATCTGTGAGTGAGTCACTGGGTACAAATAACAAAACTGAATGACAGTTGCATCACCCTGAACTCACTGTTTCCAGTTCACACCATCCAGGATGTTGTTTTTCCTTCTCTGACTTTCATTTTACACCACATACTCTGTGAGTACATGGTGGAAATCTGTGGTGCTCACAGCAATACAGAGACTGACATTTCAACTCTATACCTCATAAGTCTTTGAAGACTGATTGTATGAAGCACTCCCACATAGTCAGTGCAGACTGAGCTGTGAGTACCATCCTTTGCTGAGAACCATCCTCAGCCAGATGCAGTCACTGTACTTCAGCTCCTCACCTTCACTCTGGACTTTTCTCAGGGTGACAGAAGGAGTCGAGATGGCGGAGGCACGGAAATTGGCAGGTAATGTTTCTGAGGAGTCGGAGGTCACGCCCCGGAGGTCCTTCTCCCTGAACATCTTCCTCCAGGATGGAGATCGAGTAAATGTTTTTGTGCCATCCTGAGGAGACATCATTGGTTATAATGAATGAATGTTGAAAATTAGTCATCGTCTTTTAATGGGGATGATGAAGTAGTATTGTCTGTCAAGCTGAACCACTTATGTACTGATGCCACAAAAAAAGGAACTTCCATTTGCTGCAGTTTTTTTTTCAGAAAGTACTGCTGCAAATACCTGAATGTGATGATTTTTGAAGTGTGATTATACAGTATGAGTTACTGAAACATAGTCAGCACACACGTCCTGCACTGAGAACCAGACACTTGTTTTCCCTGAAATGGATTTTAGACAGCTAAAGGCTATCCTAATACACTATAGCTTCCACTATGGAACCTGCAGCACAACTCCATCCCAACTCTAACCCATCTCAAGTTTTTTCCACAGCACTTCGGAAACTTATGTGTTGTTTAGCTGTCTATGAATCTAAGAAACTTTGAGTTGAGAGGTGAAAAGGTGCAGACAAAGGCAGATTAGCAGAACACCCATTTTCAATATCGCACCATCAAGGTTTATTTATAGCAGTAGAATCCACTTCTGAAACTTTTTATGGGCACATCTTGGTGTTTTCAGCCACAGTGCCCCTGTGTGAAGCTACTGGTGGAGGACACATTTTCAATACTGGATGCACACAGTTGTGAGAGGCTACAATTGTGTTTGTGATAAAATTACCACTGTGAATTCCTGTGGAATGTCCAGGTTTATTTTTATTTTACACCAAAAATCATCCATTATTAAATGGTGCTTGTTGGTGTTTTCAGCCTTAGTGCTGAAGCTGTGTCACTTTGTCCGCAATGTGCACTTCTTCCAGCTCATCTGCTTAGCCTGTAATGTTAAATGCGTAACTGTATGTTCACCTAAATAAACAAATAAAAAATAAATGATTTACTATGAAACACTGAGAGAGTCAAGTGGAGTTTATATCAGCACTGCGTTAACTCATTTGGCAATGTTTGAATGAAATAGGCATTTGTTTATATTTAAGTTAGAAAAATTTGATTTTGTAACTTTGTTACAAACTTTGTTTGAAACTGAATCTATGATATTTATCAGAGACAGGCTTTTTGAAAACTCGGTTGCAGGCATACAGGAGCTGCTGGTCTTCTGCTGCCTTGTTCAGTAAGTCTGTGCCACTTGTGAAATCTGAGCAAAAGATCTCAAACACCGAAGTCACCAAATAACACATGCAGACTCACTAATGGATGCAGCAGAAGATGAACAACTCGTGTGCTGAAAATGGACGATTCTCTCTACAGACATTGGTGCGAGGGGTGAGAGGTTTGGTTTCCAGTCAAAAATGGTTGTCTAATAGTGAGATATAACAAATGTTTTCTAAACTTTCTGTAGATTAGCCTTTTGTTAAATGACTAAAACTAGTCTTTCCTTGTGTGAGCAAGCATCCATGTCACAAGCTGGCTCTCCTTGCAGGGAGAGTGTAGGGTGTAGAGTCATCACTGATTGTGTCAGTGCCTCGTACAACCACACTTCAAAAAAACCTGAATTATCTGTTTAACAAAGGTTTAAATCAAAGCCTTTATTGTCAAGTAAAACTGTCTTAGACAAAAGTGACTGATTTTCACAGATGGTCTGGTTTGTCATACCTCATCTGGCCTTCTCTCTGTTCCCATGGAGATGAGGGAGTTGTACTCCTTCTCTAGGACTTGCCTTGCCTGCAGTGGACAGATCAGCAGAGAGTAAAGAGCATAATTAAGGTAATTTAAGAAGTAAACTGTTTCTGACCATGCCCGAGAGATAAATGATCCATGGTGATATTTTTATATTTACTATTCAGCAGTTGACAGTGAAGGTGGTGTACTGTGGATTACCTGTGTGTTCTGATTGGGTATTTGAAGGAGAAGGGCCAAGTCAGTGTAGTCGAAGGTGTCATCTAGTGCCAGAAGGGACCCATGCACCCCACTTTCTAAAAGGTTGTCTGCATACTCTTTCAGACCAATTGACTGCACCCAACACATCACTCGCTCATTGGACCATACCATTACATCTATGGGGGAGGAGACAGAAAGTCAGTAACCTATAGTTCAATAAAGATGCAGAAATATGCATGAATGTACTGCAGGACGTGGTGATATCATGTCTGACTCACCTTGATTCTGATGTTGACTCTCATCCCTCCTCCTCTCCAGTTCCTTTCTGTCATAGTTCAAGCGTTTCAAGCACATGATACCATAGTGAAGACTGACCCTGTAAGTGACAGTGACACATGAAGAATCAGACATTGCAATAAAACCTAAAATAACTGAATGAAAGTCAGGAGTAAACCATGACACTCTTCCAAACCTGTGGAAACTGTCCACCATTTTCAATTGACCCCTTAGTTCTTTCTTGGTGAGGTGATCGAGCATGCGGGCGTCCACCAGTGACTCCATGAAGTAGGAGCGGTACTGGGGTAGACCCAAGCTGGGCAGCCACTCATTTCCAACCCACTCATGGTTCATGTCTCCATAGGCCAGGATCTGTAGGATTGGAGGGAGGATAAAGCTACACTAAAAAGACAGCAACTATGGACACTTGCTTGAGGTTAAATAGTACCCACAAATGTACACTACCTGAAAGAGTACAATATATATAATTATCTCTATATGCATGGTCACTTGATAGTTTTCAAAAGCCAACCTGACAATTTCCTGTAAGCTGTCAGCCAAAGATGCAGAAATGTTCTTTTTCATTTTAGGCCACACTGACTCCCTCAGGGCTAACTACTTAAAAAACTATATAAAGGCAATGTGAACATTTTAAAAAGTTTCTTGACCAAAAAAATTCCCCATAAGTGACAACTGGCTGAAAGTTAAGGTGTGCGATTATATAGTTGTAAGTGACACTAGTTACTGAAACTGTGTTAATGCACACACTCTCTACAGGCACATCATTTCTATTTAACCTACCTGCTAAAATGTCTGCCATGACAAAGGAACAAAAGTCTCTCTGTCTACATTAACGACTACTTTGAACTAAAAGTAGCCGTTAATGTCTACTTTGAACTAAAGTAGTCGTAAATATCTTTATGTTTTTTAAAAAACATAAAGATATTTTCCCATCGATGCTGTAAATGAGGACACTCTTGTGTCGTGGAAGAGTACAGCAGTGAGTGGTGCATTGCTTTATTATATATATATATTTTTTAACAAATTTTCACTCATTTTGAATTGGTTGCCTGCAACACATTCCAAAAGGACTGTTCTAAGAACACCTGTTTGGAACATTCCAAAGATGAACAGGTTAATTGGAAACAGGTGAGGCAAGGATTGAGTAAGGGTCACCACTTTGTCAACAACAAATTGTCCAACAGTTTGTGATGTAACACAATGGTGAAAAACATGTGTTACATCACTGTCCAGCTTTCTGGAACTTGTTGCAGGCATCAAATTCAAAATGAGTGAACATTTACAAAAAAATGAGTTTGTAGTTTTGGAGGGCCAAACAGTGGTGCCGTTGCTAGCGCTGTCGCTTTGCACCAGCTTCACCACCTGGTCCAAACGAGGGCCTTTGTATATGGAGTTTGCATTTTCCCCACACACGTGGATTTTCTCTGGGTACTCCAGTTTCCTTCCACAGCCCAAGAGAACAAAAATTGCAGAGGTTAGTTGGATGCTCTAAATTGCCAGTAGGTGCTGTTGGATTACAAATTCATAAAATGTTTAAATCTAGGTTCCAACATAAAAGTATATAAACTAAAAAGTAATGTACATTAGGTTTTACATGTTGAGGTAAAGATGGTGACATTTTAAGAAGATCAAGTCTGGCAGCGCAGGTGACTGAGACATTAACCTTTTGTCTTTATGTACTTAAGTTAAGTTAAATGTGAATTTTAGTCTTAAGGCCAGACCGTGCCCTTGTCTCTATGACAATGTGAAGGTCTGGGTGATACTGTCAGGCTGATTGGATTAACACCTATGCATTCAATTACACTGTTATGCTGATGAGATCACGGCTGGGGAAATTCTGTTGCCGGGCTGATTCCTGTACTGCATTTGCATGCTTTGTTTAGATTGTCTCCACCTCTATCTTGAAAAGTATATAACTCTACAGTGCTGAGCTATAGACGGACTTGGATGACTACAGTGATGCACAGTGAGTTCTCAATAAAGAGTAACTTCTACTTGAAAGATCTCCCAACATCTCCTGGTCTCTGCCCCGACAAGGAAAAAGTTTCGAACAGTGTGTAGGTGTGCAAGTGAGAGCTCTATGTCAGCTGGGATTGGCTCCAGCAACCCATTTGCCCCTCATCTTGGAGGGAATGGACGAATTATTGAAATCCTTTTGAAAATGGCCCAAGGAATCAGAATCTAATCGAATTGTGAGGTTCTGAAAGAGTCACACCTCTCATGTAAGGACATCCTGAACTCAGAGCTTTCACAAAACATTGAGTTGACAGGTTGTGAATATGAGATGGGAGTGTTCAAATGTCTAATGAACACAGTAAACAAAACCATTTAAATGCACTATATTTATATACAGAGAAAGATTGTGACATGACTTACTTTACTTCATATATTAGCTGGGTAATATTTGTTTTGTGACATCTTGCAAAGCTGAATGTTAGATATTACACTTTTTTACAACATTCACTGTATAAAATTCTCTTAACATGACATCGGATTTGTCAAGCTTTTCTTAAATATAGATCAATGGCACTTTGTGTTGACCACCATAGTAACAGACACTTACCTGGTCCCAGCTGAACTCCTTCTGCTCCTTGCAGAGAAAAAGTGAAAGAGAGGAGAAGGCAGAACGATGCAGAGGGTAGGGAAAGGTCAGGAGGGAAGTGTGTTGTGAGTGTACGTGTGTTACAGTGAATCAGTGTCAGGACAGAATAAGAGGAAAGGGACAGAACAGAAGGAGGGACAGATTTGTTAGTGAATGAGAAGTAGTTGGGGGAAAAAATTACTACATCAAATCAGATTTTGAGGGAACAGTGCAGGAAAGGTGCCTAATTAGAGACAAAGAAAAAGAAAAATTCTTATCAGTGTGTGAACTCTGGTAATACTGTCAACTTAAAAGTGTAACTTAAAGAGCCCAAAACATAAACCATACTATTACAACAGGGTTTAAATTAAATAAATAAATAAATAAATAAATAAAGAATAAACATAATAAAATAATAAACACATAAATAAATATTCTCAAACCCGAAATAAAATATTTATATGATATATCATATTCAATCTTACTGGTTTAGTGGCAGCAGTAAGAGACTCCATCTCAGCATGTGTCATCCAAATGTTACTGGTTGACTGTAATGACAGAAAACATTATAGACATTAATACATTTGTTTTCATGCCAGTATCAAGCTCCAGATGTCACGTGCACTTTAAATCGATGCAGAGTGATATATCACAAAACGTGACAGACTGAATTTATGTATCCTGACATCAACTTCCTGATTAACATCCCTTCATCTCACTCCAGAGAGTCACTGAAAGTTTACAAGAGCCTGAATCGAAAAAAAAGGACACAAACTGGCTTTGTGACTAAACGTTCAACTTTGAAGCTAAAGACTGTAGTTACTGGAGGGTTAGCACTAGCAACGGGTAGTGTAATGTAAATTAGTGCTGTGTTAATTTTGCTGTGCAGACTTGTATTTCAGCTCATCTGAGTCAATGATTTACCAAGAGCTACCCACGAAATCCATTGCTTCTAGGTTTGGACTGCTCTGTCTGACTCCCAGGCAAAATCTGACTCCCCTCTGCTTGAGCAGATGAAGAATACATCTGTGCAGCTTGTGCTGTTTAAATGTGATAATAGATAGTAGAAGTCCAGATACTGTATGTTCAACATCTTAAGAGGAGACTTGAATTGCATTTAGTGAAAGACATGATACCCAGTTTAAGAGAAACAACGAAACCCCATAAAAAGCCACCTTCCTTGCGATTTATTATTCTTTCATCATTAATTTCCATTGACAAACAAATGACTGTTTTCAGTCGAACTATTTGAAGAGAAGAAGCAGAGATGCAATTGGTTTTCATCACGGCATGTGGAGGGAAGTCAGATATTGCTGGGGAATCGGAAAACACAAAACAGTGTTTTCCGACTGTTTTGGCATCCCCTGGCACAACATCTGTTTACCATCTTAATGCTTATGTTAACAAGAGTGTTGTCTAGTATATACAGCATTGAGGTCAACAGTGTTGCTGGCTGCCTTGGTTGCATGACATCAACTACTGGAACTCTATATGAAGTTGTTCATGCATGTGTTTTGCAGGCTGCAGGCTGCATTTTATCATGAGCCTTACAGAACGAGTGCTTGCAGGTGCTGATGGACTAGTGAGGGAGACCATTTCCTGGATGGCCAGGCGGAGTTTGAGTCTATGCAGAGGGTTGCTGATTCCTATCTCCCTTTGGATCTCTGTGTCCGAGAGGTTGGCCATGATGGCGCCACTCTTCACGTTGGCACGACATGCTGCCACGTACCATGCTGGCATCCCAACCCACAGCTGCAGGAAAGAAAAGGAAGATGTTTCACATATTTACCAGTAACACTTGTACTTGGGGAACTTTGACTGACAACTTTAACATGACAAAAAAATAACTAAAACATGTTTAAACATCACTTTTGTGTGTGTGGACCTGACTCCTAAAATTATTATTATATACTGTTTTTACAGTATACGTAACAGTAGCAAGGTATAATACAGGGTTCTGCAACCTGTGGCTTTAGAGCTGAATGTGGCTCATCAGTGCCTCCACAGTGGCTCCCTGTAGCTTTAATTAAAATTTTTTTTATTTTTTTTTTTATTTTTAGTTCATTATCACTATTTCTTTCAAAGTCAACTGAAACTCAAGAAATAAAAGTGGTTTAATATTTTGTCCACTAAAATACTGAAAACCTAAAAAACACTGGTGTTTAAAATGTGGTAAGCTATCCCCAGCACTTAAATGAAGTCATGTATACAATATATACAAAGAATTCTTGAACTACATACAGTAAAATCCAAATCATTTTTTATTTATTTCAAACAGGGTTATTTTCTATTTAATTTCCCCCAAATAATGGAGGGACTCAAATAGGTCTACATAGTTTTGTGTTTTTTGTGAAAGTAGGCCTACACATGCCAGTGTTTTTTCATAATTTCATAAGAGTTGTTTTTCCTTTGTTAACTGGTAAACACAATAATGAAATATTAGTTTGCTTTTTGTAGTTCTTAAATTTCATAAATGCAGCAAACTTAAATGCAACAACAGTTCTTTTCTATAAAGTACAGACTTAATATATGATGGTATATATCTTAATTTTATGGGCCAAATAGTTTTTGGCCAAATAGTTTTTGGCCAAATAGTTTTTGCGTCTCCAGATTAAATTTATTTGGGTGGAGAAGAGCCAAAAATGCCTCTTTCAATACTAAAAGTTGCAGATCCCTGGTATAGTACAATATGGTATATTATAGTATAATAGCATTTACAGTTTATAGCACTTTCCTAGTCTTGATGAACACTCAAAGCTCTTTAAAATTTGTGCAGATATAATAATTTTGAGCTGGTGTTCAAAGTTGTATAAGACCTCCCGCTGTCCTTACTGATCCACCCTTGGACATCAGTATTTTAAATTTCACAAAATTAAAAAATACTTAAAACTCAGTGACCTTAGCGGTTTTTACTAATCTTATTTTGTGATAGTTACTTCTACTTTTTTAGGTTTATAATTAATGAACCTGACCTAATGTTTTCTTTGGACATTAGGAACAAATTAAAAAATGTATTAATATTGATGAATGAGGGCCAATAACACCACCATGGTGAACTGACTGATGAACTGATCCTCCCATTTAACAGCTCAGTATGTCATGTAGTACCTCGAGCCATGTAACAACAGTGGGTCCGTCCCACGAGGCGAAGGGCAGACCCTGACGACAGGCCTCCTCTAAAAGGTCATGTCTGGCAAGGAGAAAGGAAATTTCAGGGTTGACAGAGACTAATTTCTTCATATCTCACTTCATCATTACATTTATTGTTTTATCACTACTTAGTGGTAGTATCCATCCTATTTAATAACTCAAAGATAGCCCAATATCACTGCTAAAATGTACGTTCTCTCATGTAAAAAATGTGGAAGTTATTTAGCCTATACCTGCATGTTGAATGTGTTTAACCCTAGGTAATCCTAACCAACAATTTTGTGGTTATCTCCTGAAACAACAGCACCAAAGACTGCAATAGTGTTACCATATGAACCTACAAATATAACTCTTTTCAATTACTAACTTTGTTAATGATCATGACTGCCAAACTCAACTCACTCCTTCCAACTCTCACATCTGTCTCTCTGTCTGTTAATCACATAACTGTTGGTGTTGGTGGGTAACTTACTAAGGGCACCAGTGTGTGCAGTACTGACTTTTTGCACACAGCACTTGAGATACAGTGATACTGTGTCTTGCACCACCACAAAGCTATTTATCTTAAGGGAAAAGGAGTGAGGCCAGACGTGTGTTTGCGCTTTCAAAGTGTAAGTGAGGGAGGCGATGACTGATCTCACTTCTTTTTACAGCGGCGATCCTTTTCCACTGTTCCCGTCCCAAGTTTGGCCAGACCTAGAGGGTCAGCTGAACCCAGGTCATCAGAAGGTGTGGAGGCTGTACAAAAGGTCAGAGGTTGATCATTCTTTTACTCTTAACAGATACATCTCTCAGCAGAACAACAATGGTTTTAGTTTTAAGTCCATTTGCTAACCCAGTGAGGTGGACTCGCGCCCTGATACACCAATTCTTCCCTTTTCCTTTTTGCCGAAGAGACGACCAATTGATGACTTGATGCTTTTCTTTTTGCTGGCTTTGTGCAGGGAATCCTGACTAGCAGTTGTGGCACCGTCAGCAGACAGGCTAGACACACAGTGAGAAGAAAAATGGGATAAAAAGCAGATGTGACATGTTTTTTTCGTCAAAAAAGAAATAAAGAACCCAAAAGACATGCCACCATCAGATGTTATTGTTTTGCTTGTATGGGGTCTGGGTAGCATGGGCAAACCCAGTCAAATCTGTCAGTGATATGAATTGCCTCTGTAGTTCTGTCTGCAAGGACACTGTTTTGGCCAACTACCGAATCTCTGACAAAAGAGAATCAATTATCAACGGGGCTTCCCCCCCTGGCTTGCTAGAGACGGGCTTAACACGATGACAACAGAGAAGGGACATTGAGCAACTCTAAAAACTTCCAACCCAGAGGCCACCGAAAAGCAGCCATCTTTCAATTTGGCTGTTGCTTCCATTTTAAGTTACTTGCTCCATGGGGGTCCCCCAAGCAAAAGTCACTAGACGCCATTACTAGAGAGCAATTGCTGCTCACTCTGCATACATCATATGGATCATTGGTCTGATTGATTGTAGGTTTATGCAATTACATACAGAGGCATTTTGATTTATGTTTTTTAGTCATGTTTATTGGAACAATCTCTATTATATGTACTGTAGTCTGGTGTAAGCCAGGCTTGGCTCTGGGCATTATTTATGGTATGAGCAAAGAACTGCAAACAAGTTGTGTTAGCAAATGTATACAACATGCTAACAAAAGTTAGCTATTATTATGTAACACATGGTTTTCTTGAGTTTTGTTACTCACTCTCGCTCATTTTCTGCTGCTTTATCCTCCACTGAGGGTTGTGGGGGGTGCTGGTGCCTAACTCCAGCTGACATAGGGCGACAGGGCAGGGTACACCCTGGACAGATTGCCAGCCCATCGCAGGGCCACATAGACAACCATTCACTCTCACATTCACATCTATGGGCAATTTATAGTGTCCAGTTGGCCTAATCCCCATATCTGCATGTTTTTGGACTGGGAGTAAACTGGAGAACGTGGAGAAATCCCACACACACACACGAGGAGAACATGCAAACTCCATGCGGAAAGGTCAAATGGGTCACGAACCCGGGACTTCTTGCTCTCATAACCCTTTGACAATAATGTCTTTCATTATACCCCATCTAACTCAAGAATGGAGACACACAACACTTACAGGAGCTAAGTGGTGGGGGGTAAGGAGCCAAAATGTTCCCTGGAGTACCTGCGAAATTCCCGGTGGTCATCCAGGCCCGCCCCAGGATGAGTGTGTGTCATCCGGTCCAGTCGCAGTGCTCGAGGAACAGGGGGAGGGGTGGAGTCGACCAGGACAAGTGCTCTGCACTCTTCACCATCTTTGCTATTCTGTAGGGTGGCAGAAATTCATTAGATTATTACTATTGTTTGTGATTTTTGTTCACTATTAAGTCAGTGCCTATCTTTTGAACTGTATCTCACAGCTCTGACACCTGGGATGACTGTGTACCTGTCTGTCAGTCTCTCTGGCAGGGGAGTGTGGCAGACGTGGGGTGGAATGTCCTGAACTGGGAGGTGAAGGAGATGCCAACGTGGAGGAGGTGATGGAGGGAGTCATGTAGCCCCGACTAATGCTGTCCCGTCCTCCCAGTGAGGACGGGGGAAGAGGTGGGGCGTCAAGGGCCACACTGCTGACCCGACTCTCAATCTCCTCTGCCCTCAGCTCTGTGCTCTCCTTTTCCTCTTGAATGAGCCTGAGAGGTTAGGAAAAAAGGGAAAGTGGCCACTGTTAACAAGTGATTGCTCATTGCATTCCTGCTGGGTTTCGCTAAAAAAATTGCAAGGTCTTGATCTTACCATGTAAAGTGCCTTGAGATAATGTATGTTATGAATCTCAACTATACCAATACAATTAAGTTTAAATTTTGAACTTAATTGAAACAATTCATTATTATAATAAGTGCCAAGCAATGATAAAGAGTCCTTCAAAAAATTCCTGGATCCAGACAGTCATCCGGATCACTACCAATATCTAATTATCTGTTTCTTGTCCCATTACACACCTTTCCTGAAAATTTTATGAAAATCCATCCATTATTTTGCTAAAAGACAGACAAACAAACCAACACCGGCGAAAACATAACCTCCTTGGTGGAGATAATAATGTGAGAAGAGGAGAAGCATTTGCTAAGACTGCCATTAAAGTGAATTGCACATTTTAACATTGCATTTTATGTGTTTACATCCACTGTGTTATTGGGAGTTAGCTCACTGTTATAAGCAGGATATGATGCAAAAGTCTGGATCACCACAGAATCATACGGAAATGTAATTTGATGATGTAAACACATGGCTGGACTTATGTTGTGGTTTCCTCATCAGTACCCACATGTACCTCATCTCAAAAGCCATTTCCACCATAATAATTTATAATACATATATTGTGCTGGTGTTACAGGTTGGTTAAATACTGTTTTAAAATGTATTTACATTTAACCAAATGGTCAGGTCATTTTTGTTCCAATCCATTCACAGTCATTACTGCACTGTACTGGTTGAAATATGTGGCCCGCTCTGTGTGTGACACTGTTTACTGTTGGCTTTTAATTACAAAGTACATAAGGGTAGATTTTTAAAAAGATAGATTGGATTTTTGGACATTAGGTTGTATGACATGGACACCAGAAGTAGAGTGGCTGCAATGCTGTCAAATCATTTAACTAGTATCTCGTTTGGAAATATTGCCCCGGTTCCAAGTGGAGAAATTAAAATTAACTGAGCCTCCAAATAAATACTCATTCCACTTCCATTTCATTTTGGGAATGTTGAAAAAAGTCCAAGACACCAGGATTTCGGATGGCACTTCTCCGTGATTGGTGATGCAGGCAAAAACAGAAGTTGTGCTGGCTTCATCTGAGATGAGGTTACACTTCTGAGAAGTAGGCGACATCGCCATGTTTCATTCATTCTGTCTCTGTCTCTGCAGCTTTGGCCCCAGTCTCACCCTTCTCTCTCTGATGAAGCACCATGTCTGTGAAATCCACTTCATATAGATATTCTCTTGGATCTTCTCTAAATGCTCCATCTTCATTGGTTTTGTTGTCAGACATGTTTGTTTGTTAAATTACCATCACATGCTCTGATTAAAACAGGTGATACACCATGAGACCTTTGATTTGCATGGCTGCCAGGCGTAGTGATACAGGCCTGAAAATAGTGCCAAATTGATAGCTTATGGACGACAGTTTTATTGTTCAAATGTGTAAAGATGTTCAAATGTGTTAAGGCTTTTCTGCACTCGAAACTGGGGAGAAATCTCTGAACCGAATGATAAATTATTAAATATAATGCAGTATTTAACAGCATTTAAAACTCTACTACTAGTGTCTATGCCATATAACTTAATGTCCAAAAATCCTAACTATCCCTTTAAGGTTTTGTATATATCTGTAGTGCAGAACAGTGTTAAAAATGTTACTCAAAGCATAGCATCCTTTCTCAGACCTCAAACGTTACATTGAAATCTTCAACATGCCGACAATTAGTCAACAAATGGCCTTAAATGACGACCGTTGGTGGAGCATGAATATTTTAACTAGTTTGCCCCTAGGTCATTTGGGTTTGACACCTTTGCTGTAACAGAACTCACTTGATCTCCTTGTTAATGGCCTCCAGTTGTTCCTGTAGCATGATGGCCAAAGTCTGTACGTCTGTCTGTCCACTTGGAGAGAGAAGCTCTGATCCAAACAGAGTCTCCCTGTCCTCCTCATCGTCTGAGCAGCCTCCCTCCACACCGCCCTCAAACCCGGGAAGATGCATCGTCCCACTGTTCCACTCTCCATACTGAAATGAAGGTAAAGAAGAAGGTAAAGGGCATGAAGTCATCCTAAACACTGTTTCGTCAGCAGCCCAAAATAATTTTAGCATAAGCTCAGCACCTTGTTACTATCTTCTCTTGGAGGCCCCCACCGGCCACGATGCGCCCGCCTGACCACCACCCCACTAGTGGAGCTGCCATAGCCGGCCGGGAGCGAGCCTCCGCCCTGGGGGTACCGCAGCTCTGATGCGCTCCCTGGAAGAGATCTTCGAAAAAGGGTGGAGGGTAGTGAACTCACGCTGCCAGCCCTATGGTTAGATCCAGAATTCATTTGTTATGTCAACATACTTGAAAATAACAATGTCATCTGTCTGGAAAGAAAAAATTCAATTAAAAGATTCAGTCCTTGTAAGACATGTACATATTAGTAGTGAGAATCTCTGGGTAACACATGATTTTTAGTAGGCTACAGACTGTACTCAAATACTGTAAATCAATTATCTATGTATCTTGATGCATCGCAACTTTCTTTTAAAATATGTTTTTAATGATCTATAATTGAAAATTTTATGTATTTACTTCCATTTTGCTTTATTATTACAAATGGAACAAAATTTCTGAGAAGGCAAAGGAAAAACAACAGTGTTTAATATGTGATTAATTCAGTTCAGTCTGGTAGTCATGGGGGAAAATGCACATGGAATTATGTCACTCTGTTTTATTTTTACAATTTAAGCTTCACTTATTTATTTTAAAAAAAACAAAAAAACAGTCAGAACAACAAAATTAGTGGCCGATATATGTGACTATCTATAGACCCATGGTGTCCAACTAAGACATATACTAAACAATATACTACTAAACATACAACATACTTAACAAAATTCAGCAGTTTGTTAGTTTTGTGTTTTTTTTTTGCAATGTATTTAACTCATCATTCCATGGCATTGGCACAAACAAGAATAAGACAAGACAAGGATACAAATGACTGAGATTTGTGTTTTTTCAGCTGCATCGAGGCATAATTATTCGAGACAGAATTGCAATGCATCTAGCAGCAACAGCAATACATCAGTGGTTCTTTGAGAAGATTTAATCAAGTTTATATAGAGTGAATTGGAAACGGCAAACTAAATGCACTGAGAAGGGGCAGTTTACTTGTAGTATCCATCAGATTTAATTTTTATTTGGTCTTTCATGAATGTGTGGACGTGCTTTCCTGCATAAATACATGCCCTTAAATGTTAATTGTGGCTAACCTGGAGTAAGATGAGCCGGTCCTGCCTCTCAGCTGATCCAGCTCCATTTGGATTCGCTCCAACTCAGCAAGCAACTGCTCCTAATGGATAAGGAAGATAGGTGTTGAAGGAAAAGTGCGAGAAGACTTTAAAAATGTTGCAACCCTTCAGATGTGACAAGAGTACCAACAAGGACCCTTTGGCATGCAGACTAGAGGATCCAGGGATCAAACCACCCGGTCTGCCCATGAGGGCCCCATAAGGGTAAAACTCTTGTAAGACTGACAATATGGGTCCCAAGCAGGTTTATCTGTGATTTTTATGGTGGCCCCACGTATGTTTGCCCACTTCAAGTCCATGCCCACTTAGTACCCCTTCCAGGCTACCTGGGTACTCAAAGGGGACTATGTGGGCATTAACTTGAAGTGGGCAAATTATGCAGGTCCTATATGGTTTCAGTAATAGGGGGGGCCAAGATGGGGCCCACATGGTTGTGCTGGCTGGGACTCTTGACCCAAATTTATTTCCTGTATTTTTATAGACCTTTACCAATGTCCTTGACTCTTTAAACGGAGAAAACTAAAGTAAACTGTGTTAAAAAAAAACAAACAAACAAAAAAAAAACCTTATTGGCTAAGAGATCATCTTGAATTTTCTTCATATTGGCCAACTCCTCTGAAAGAGCATTCTAGCAGAGAAAAAGAAAAAAAGAAAAAAAAAACAAATGTTAGTTTCCACACAATGTCCTAAAATAAAGTGCTCCCCTAATGAGATCGTGTCCTTACCTTCTCCTCAAGTGCTGCCATCCTTTCCTTGAGGTGAAGCTGCAGTCGCTCATTGGACTCAGACAGAAGCTTGTCCACTGTGTCTGAGAGACGTTTGTTGTGTTCATCATTCATCTTCTCTCTCTGCCTCGCCTAAAAGGAAGCAGGTTCACATGAAAGGTACTCGTGGTAATATTATCACTCTTGTAATTTTTATTATTATGAAGATGTAGCATAGTAGAGCATGGTTCGAATAGCACTTCTATTGGAACATCATGGTGGGAATTATGGGGGAATTATGGGGCAGCTCGGCTCACCTAAATAGGACACAGGCTCCCCTGAAAGCCTGCTTTGAGACATAGAGGAGATCTGAAATATCCTCCATTTTTGTGTCACAGGTTACATACTTTGGTTTTCTCTATAATGAGGTTCCCGAAATAAATAACCAAATAATAGTAAAATATATCATGGTAATCGGTAAATTTCCGAACATTTCTCAATGTCCATTAATAAACCTAATGCTATTCCTGCTGTTGCCACCCATGCATGCTGACATGGTGCTCAAATCAGCTACATTTGAATGTTACGTTCGCTCTTGGCACGGTTGTAAGACAGCAGTGAAATGACAGGAGGGAGGGACGTGACGTGTAAGAGAGAGACACACACGCACGTTTTTTTCGCGGCACTCTGCAAACGACCACGCTGCAGTACACGTCCATGTGTGCGTGCATGTCACATGGTGTGTCACAGTGTAATTTGAACTCTGCAGCAGAGCAAGACAAACGGTGATACCCTCTGCAGTTCTTGGTTCTTCTCTTCCAGCTGAGCCTCCATTTGTCGTAGTCTCTCCTCAAAGTTTCCATGCCGTTCCTCTGCCTGCGTTATAAAGAACATAAGAATATTTCAACCACATTTCTCCGACTGCAAATTTTCACCTTCAAATGTTGTGATTTTAAAACTCAATTATGCATAAAAATGATTATTACAGGCGTGATCATTGTAACTGAAAAACACCATTTTATGTAATTAAGGGAAGGGCATTGTTTTATGCAAGCCACAGCCTTGTACTTCCATGTTTCTACAAAAGCCTGAATGAATAAATCAGGAAGACTATGCCTTTCACATTTAAAAGCCGAAGCTTACTATGTCAATATAACCGTGTTGAAATTATATCTTTATTTCTACATTTGAAATGTCGCCAAATCCTGATGAATACTGTTTTCCATATATTTAAGTTGTGTTTTATTGCCTATATTTATGTCTGAATGTTGTATTCAGACCAAAGTGTTAATACCTGTACTGTCGTTACATGTCAAATGTGCTGGTTACGTAACTAAACTGGACTTTTCAAAACCGCTTGCTTGAGCACAGATAGGCAGAGAAGCCCTTTTTTCTCAAAAGTGGCTGAAGTGTTTATTGTGACACTTTAGAGATGTTTAGATACGGGAGGGACGTGGGGACACACCAAAAAACATCAGAAATTTGATTTTCCAGGGAATGTCCTCTTTAAAAGTAATTTTGCTGGTAATACTAAAAGTTGTAGCAGTCATGTATGTATGTGCAGTTCGTGCCAGGCTAGCTGAGAGGAGGAGCTTGAGACCCGTGTGCTGTGTAGAGGAGACTGTATGTTACAGAGCTTTGTGTTTTTCTGTTGATTTGTACAGGCAAATCCACCATTCTGCCTTTATTAAAAGAGCAACCAGTAGCTGGTCATGGTCCGGGTCCTTCCTTCATTCAGCGCAACACAGAACACAACGCAGAACATACGAGGGTCAACAGATGTGCATCCAACTGTTAAAGAACTGTTAAAAATAATGCACGCCCATTACACAAAGGAAGAAGACTAGCTCAGTCCGTATTCTATAGCCCATTATTTACAGTGAATTAATTAAAATGAGTAAATACTGTAATAGGCCTTTACTTAACAAAACATTTAATATTGTGGTTTAGGTTAATTTAGGCATTAATTCATACAACATTTAAGGGATTATAAAGCTACTGCTAACATCACAGTAATAACAGTTTACTGTTTGTACATTAAGCATTACTTAACTATAATCAAGCATTTATTATCCGTTGTTAACTTTCATTAATGCTCCTCTAGACCCGTATTTTAAGGTGGGTCGTGTCTTGCTTAACAAAGACTTCACAAATGCTCATTGTGGTCCTTAAACAACTACACAGACTAACAACTAAATTTTTTTTTGCTGAGCCCCTAAATGGACATGAGCAAAAAAAATAAATAAATAAATAAAAATGTATCTCAGTTTATTGTGCTCACAAGATACTCACCCAGAAACTATCAGTGCACACAAGATTGTATTCTGAGATCTCTGGAGCGTACAGGAGACCTCACAGTGTAGCCTGCTACATTTCATTACAGGAGCTTGTTCAGCTGTATTTTGATCTTTTATAAATTAAAGTTGTTTGGGATCTGTATCAACAGTACATACACACACACACACACATGCTGTGTACATTATATATTATTACACAACAGTGTGGATTTTACTTTGGCCACTGAATTGGAAAAGTAGAGAGGGGAGGTCAAAGGTCAGAATGAGCCAGATCAGAGGACTGCCACTGTCACTGTGGTACTGAAATGACCACTGACCGTTACAAAAAAGGCATTTTTTTGGTGCTATAACTTCACAACAGCATTACATTCCTACTTGACAAGCAATTGTATAGTAATATGAAATCTATACAGCACAATAACACTGAAGCGAGCGGCAACAATTAAAAAAAAACAGCACCATACAAAAACTGCTCAGATAGACAATCTGCATAAACCACATCAAATGGTGATTTTAATGCAGAGAACAGCCATATTTTTGGACACCACTATTCACCTCTAGCGGGCAACATATTAATGCTGGTGGGCCAGTTTTGTTGACCACTGCTGTATGCCACCATCATAACTTGAACATAACTAATACCTATTTACTCTGCTATAGCACTCTGCTCCCAGGTTTAGGTTTATTTGTGATTTCTTAAGTTTCCATGAACAACATTTTTTGCATTCATGCACTCATTACAAGTTGCTTCACTGCTTTCATGCCCTCTCCCTTTCTTTATCAACTGCTTGAGTGCTTTAAAGGTTCACTATTCTACTTCATAAGCCATCCGGAAACAAATATTAACTTTGTAAATATAAAATAGACTACTATTGTCTTAAGCAGAGAGTAAAGTCACACTCTAGTGGGTTGGTGTCTGGTCCAGCAGTTACATTTGAAGACTTTGACCTCGTCATTTTCAGTTTTTGCAGACCATTTTGTGAGGTTTACGTACAACACATTATGGAGCCCTATAAACAAACTGTGGCCAGTGAATATTGGCTGAAGTAAAAACATTTGATTTTATCAACTGACTATAATTCATTATGGATTAATGTAAGTAATATTATTTAAAATAAACTGTATAAATATATCATACATTAGGAAAAACATGCAAACAAATGAAATAAATGCCTTATATAAATGGGAAGATTCACTTTGTATTACAATGTCATTAATATATGTATTTAATACAATATATAATTCAACTCAAAATGTATCCATATGTGCAATACAAATACAAATAATATATAATGGTGGCTACAAATTTGGGATATTACAGAAATGTAACTGTTATTGTCCAAAAGTGTCTTTGTTGTGGTTTTAAGTAGAAAAATGTATTATTAAATGCAATAAGAAATGCATAATCAATATTTAGTTGTTTTTTTTTTTTGGGGGGGGGGGGGGGGGGGGGATATGAGCAGTAGAAAAACAGACATTAACATTTTAATCCTGTTTGGAAAGTATTGATGACAAAGAAAAAAATTTCTTAACTTACTATGATGGATTTCAAATAATTCCTGAAAACATACTGGAAAATAGAGTTCCATATCTGTGCAGAGTCTGGTTTGGAAGCAACCACATTTGTGTTTTATGTAAATCAGTAAAGTGTCACATGGCGGAGTAGTGGTTAGCACTGTTGCCTTGCAACAGAAACATGCGGGTTCACTACCTAGGAGCAAGAGCTTTTCAACATGCAGACTGCATGTTTTCTCATGTTTGCCCCTGGTCAAACCCATGTATGTCCTACTACTTCATGTTGAAAACCATCTGCTGTGAATGATTAATAAGAGTTAACTGCACTGGTTGAATAGTTGACTTACTGCACATATATAATGTTGTTGTTAAACTATTGTAGGAATTATGCTTTATTTCTGTACAAATTATATTTGTTGTTTTAGTCAGAAATCTGTGTGGAGATTAGATATATTTGTAAATCATATTCCTGGTTAGTAACATTTAAAGGAAATTATTTGACTTGGTCATGTTTGTCTCATGTTTGAGTCACATGCCGGTTGATGGATCTCCATTTACTCTATACTAGATGAAATATTTAATAAAAAAAAAATAAATAATAATAATAATAATAATAACTGACAAAAATATAACTCTACAACTACATTGAAAAATAAAATATATTTAGATTTTTAGGATGTTTTGGTTGACTAAGGATTAAACCAACAGTCAGGCTTTAATGGGCAGGAAGAACTGTGATTCAGGACTTTGAGCTGTGGAAGGCAGCATTTGAGCTCTGGTTGTACAGACTGCCGAAATTTATTAGGAGAAGAAGTAGAGGAACGCCCCTCCATCGTGTGTTGTGTAAGCTAGATCGTCTCATCTCACACAGCACATGGCTTCCATCTCCTCCTGAGTGAGCAGCTGACAGAGTCATCATCCCCTCCCCCCTTTGTCCTATGTCAGCTGGGATTGGCTTGTGCCCCCCATGACCCTCATGCGGAAAATAAAACAGTAGACAATTAATGACTGAAGAGTGGCCATAATGTTTTCAATGTAGCATTCCATGCTCTTCACTTAATGTACCTTGTTGAGAGCAGCAACTCTTTGAGCGAGCTGAGCCTCGATTTCGGGCAGCGTCTCTGCCCTCTGCAGTGTCTGCTGGAGCTTCTGCTTGGCTTCATCCAGACGCTCCTGCAGCTGTCTGTTCTTTTCCTCACTCTGAACACACATAAGGAAGGACTCAGCACATCAGATTTGGTTATTTTATGTATATATACCATAACGACATCATGCATGTCAAAAGCCGGCAGTCTTGACTGCAGCTGAAATTGAATAATGTCATCATTACTGACCTGTCTGTGCAGGGACTCCTTACTTGCCAACTCATTTTCCAGCTTGTCTTTGATATCATGGAGAGACGTCGCCTCCCTCTGGGCACTGAGGTACCTGCACAAAACACAGAACAATCTGTGGTTAGCTGGACTTGCTTGAGCCAAGATGAAGATGTTTCACCTCTCATCCAGGAGGCTTCTTACGTTCTGACTAACTGGTGGGAAAACCCAGGTATTAGCCTCTGAGGCTGAAACCTCTCTAGAGAGTCAAGTCGTTCAGTTGAAAAATGCAGACCCAATTCCAGGTTGCTGTTTTCACCTGAGTCAAGGTGTGAAAGAGTGTCTTAAGGGGTCACTTGAGAGACAGAGTCTGCTCTTGTGTGGGTGTTAGACTTCACTATTGTTGGTCTGTGTGCGATGATCCTTTTAGGAAGAGAAAAGGATCGACAGTAAGAGCTTGCATCACATCTTTCATCTGAGGCCCTGGAAGCAGCAAACAAGTTTGTGGAGAAGGCACAGGCGTCACAACACACCAAAGGTAAGGAAAGACAGATTAGGAAATGCACAAATATACTGTCAAGATGTAATAACTCCTCTCACATCAAAGATCTGACCAGTAAGGTCAGAGCAACTCAACACAGGCAGAGAAACTGACTTCTCTGTCAGCGCTTGCACATACTTGCACTCGGAGGTGACACGTGTCAAGCCATCATTTGTCTTTCCGTGGTCACATCAGCCGCTCCTAAATGTGAAGTGCTCCCATATTCTCTCCTTTACGGTACACCTACTGAAACAGTCCGAACCTAGCAGTCCCATTTCAAGATTTTCAAAATAAAATTCTATCTTAAACAAACACAACGTACTGAAAAGAAAAACGTTAAACTACACGTGAAAACAATTATATATTATAATTTTGATTCAATGTAAAATAATTATGTCAAATAAAACATTAGTAAAATGTATTGTGTATATAGTGGAGCTATATTTTTATTTGGTCTGTCTTGCACATTTGGTTGCATATATTTATTAATGCACATATTTCTGATATTATTTGTTTCTGATTTTTGGCTGCTGTAACACTGCAAATATCCCCATGTGGTAGTTTATGATTTCACTGTCATTGTACATCCTATACTCTATACACAAGTAATATCAAGTACTTGTGGATTTTTTTCACAAATTCGACCCTGCATAGCGCCAATGCCATTGTTTTCCTGTCTTGGGAATTTGCTTGGGGATGATAAGTAGGAGAATTAGGATTAGGACATTCGTTATGGGCCTTTATGATTTGAAATGCTTGCTGTTAGTTTCTTAATGTGTTCATTAATATTCTTTTTTTTCTGTCCCTGTATCTATATTGTGTCTACTGTAGGATTTGTATACATGAATAAAAAGACAAGGTGAAAAAAGATTTAAAAATTACCTGCGTTCTAATGTTGTAATCCTTTCCTCCATGTCTTCCCTTTGGCAAAGAGCCTAAAAGATTCAGTGAGATATCAAAGATACAGTTAAATCTTTCATTAAATACATGATGCAACAGTTTGTACCACATAAATCTGAGGGTAATTTTCAGGAAATAAAGAATGAAAGGGGAAAAAAAGGATGTGTGTCTGTAGATGTGTGTTAATATTTCCACATCTACAGAGATAGCAATAGAGAGAAAAAAAAAGAATAATTTTCTTCCCATTACAATAATAATACTTATTCTACATATATAAACTTTCTACAACATATTTCCATTGGTTTCACATATACTCAGCAGCCCACGGAGATGAGGAGCACAGGATTTTGGCCAGGAAACACCAGATTGGCACAGACTGACCTCTTTCACTTCCCTTTGGAGCTTCTGATTGGCCTCCTCCGACTTCGTCACCTCCCTCCTGGCGGCCACAAGCTGTTCCTCTATTTCTCCAACCTGACGTGACACCGTGGAGGGAAAAAATTTGACAAAGATTTAACCTATCTGAGTGTAAATAGTCAAAGCAATGATGGATCACAAGGGACTCAAAAAAAAAAGAGGTCCAATATGTGATGCAGGAGGTTTTATTGGCAAAAACTGAATATACTACCTATAAGTGTGTTTGTATTAGTTTAAATTTACTTAATAATTATTTTGGTTTGTTTTTCATAGACATAGAACAGTGTTATTTTAACCAAAATCACAATACAAATTTGACAAGAGCAAATCTGTGCCCAATGTAGTGACTAATTTATGGTAATTTCTGTAACTCCTGATAACATTTTTAACTGGTAAGTTAATAATTTCCACTATGTTTGGTAAATTGAATAAACCTTAATTTTATTCAAGCTATTTTAAACACAAGGACAAATCTTAAGTAAAAGTTTACATGCACATGCATGAAAAAATATTTCATGCATGTGCATGTGGCCACATTTTGAATTAAGTGCAGGTGTTTAAGGCATGGCGGAGGCCAAGATGAGTCACAATAAACGTGTGAATAAGACGTTCAAAAATATTAAAAGATAAAACAGATTTAATCTTAGATAAGTGTCATGATTTGAGATTTGTGGGGACACACGGCAGGGTAGTGGCCAGCACTGATCTGCATCATGAAGCAAGAAAGTCTGTGTTTGCAACCCAGTCCAATGAGGGCCTTTGTGCATGGAGTTTGCATTTTCTTCCTGTTTGTTTCCTTCAGGGACTCCAGCTTCCTCCCACAGTCCAAAAACATGTAGATGATAGCTGTGCACTCTATATTGACTGTAAGTGTGAATATTAATGCAAATAGTTGCTTGTCTCTGTGTGTTGACTCTGTGATGGACTGGTGACTTGTCCAGGGTGAACCCCACTTTTCACCCTCTGTGAGCTGGGACCAACTCCACCATCCCTGCGAAACTCATGTGGAGGATAAAGCGGTAAACAATGATTGACTTTTCGTTTTTTAAGTTATTTAAAGTGGACTTTTCATATGGCTGCTGCAGAGGGCCCAAGTCCAGAACAGGGGCAGCACAAGTCTGGGTCAGCATTAAAATTAGAATCTCTTTATTCGCCAGGTATGTGAACACACATGAGGAATTTGAATATCACACCCATGTCCCAAGCAGGATGAAATGACCTCAGTTTTGCTCTCAGTAAAACCCCCCATAGTTCCCTGACAAACATGGAAAAAAGATGGAGGAGTCCTTTATTACAATCTGCAGTCTCATCATTAGATGTTATCAATTCAAAAAGTTCCACTGACATGATTAAAAATAATGACTAACATATTGATTCTGACACTGCCAGCACTAAGATCTTGCGTCTTTATATTTCTCTGCTGTATAGTCATCCTCTCACCACACAGGATTTCATTGTATTATTTGAAACAGACATATAATAATGGCTTTTCAAAGCAGCTGTAGTACTCTAGCCAGCCATCAGAGGGCGACCAGTCAACATACTGCTCATTGTTCCCCTCCTTCTTGGAAAACACTGTTGGAAATGCTCCAGGAATAACTTGGCACTACTCAGTGCATGTGCATGTGGCAGCCAGAAGTGATAATTCTCTTTTTTTGAAGTGTGCTTTATTAGGCACTAACACAGGCAGAGCCGACTTACAGTGACCACAAAACATCTGAATATAATTGGAGAGAGACACAGTGTGACCAATATAATGTCACATCTCATGCTCATGCAGTCACACCGAACCATTCATGCCATGACATTTGCTTCAATCGTGAGAGTACGCAAATTCCTGAAGTCGAATAATTTGTCCATGAGAGAAGACAGTGGACGGTGGACAGTTCTTTTCACCATCAACATGGCTCTGGCTCTGTAGATCAATCTGTTTTGTCATACAGCTCCAGCTGTTGAAGCTTTTTCTCCATCGGGAACCAACAGAGTTTGAGTGGCCCCCGGATTATGGACGTGATGTCAGCTAACAGGTGTGAAATCAATCTGATAACCTGATCAGTTTCTGCATCATTGACCATGTTTACATGCACAGAAAACCCTGTATATGGATCAAGGTATCAAAGTATTCCAGTAACACTGCCAGTATCACCTGGACTATTCAGTCATGTACACACCTTACCCTGGTAACTTGTGCATGTGTGTGGCAAGAAGCAAAATGGAGCAGACTGTAGGATCACAAGGTTTGATTATGCTTCCCATTACGCCACATACAGTTGTGCTCATAAGTGTACATATCCTGGTAGACTTTGTGAACTTTTGGCCATTTTTCAGAGAAAGTATGAATAATAATACAAATACTTTTCAACCACTCATGCTTAGTGGTTAGGTGAAGCCATTTATCGTCAAACAATTGTGTTTGCTCTTTTTAAATCATTATGACAACAGAAACTACCCGAATGACCCTAATCAAACGTTTACATACCCTGGAGGTGATAAAAAGGAAAGGATATAAAAAGATATCCAAGGAACTGCAAACTCTAATTAAGAATTGAAAATGAGGGATTCTGTTGAAACCAAGCCACAGTCAGGTAGACCAACAAAATTTTCAGGCACAACTTCTGGGAAAATTGTTTGGGAAGCAAAGGAAAAACCCACAATTAACATTAGCTGACATACAGGACATTGAAAAAAAGTGGTGTGGCTGTTTCAAATGCACAATAAGGAGGCACTTGAAGAAAAATGGGCTGCATGATCGAGTCACCAGAAGAAAGCCATTACTCTGCCAGTGCCACAAAGCAGCCAACTTACAATATAATAAACAGCACAGAGACAAGCCTCAGAACTTCTGGAACAAAGTTATTTCAAGTGATGAGACCAATATTGAACTTTATGGCCCCAACCATAAATGCTACATTTGGAGAGGAGCCAACAAGGCCTATGATAAAAAGTACACCATTCCTACTGTGAAACACAGAAGTGGATCGCTGATGTTTTGGGGATGTGTGAGCTACAAAAGGCACAGGGAACTTGATCATAATTGATGGCAAGATGAATGCAGCATGTTATCAGAAAATACTGGAGGATAATTTGCACTCATCAGCCCAGAAGCTGTGAATGGGACGTCCTTGGATGTTCCAACAGGACAATGATCCAAAACACTAGGTCACGTTGATCTGTCATTGTCTACAGCAGAAAAATGTGAAGGTTCTGGAGTGACCATCTCAGTCTCCTGACCTCAATATCATTGAGTCACTTTGGGGAGATCTCAAACATGCAGTTCATGCAAGACAGGATTTACAGGAACTGGAGGCTTTTTTACCAAGAGGAATGGACAGCTTTACCAGCTGAGAAAATACAGTTCCTCATCCACAACTACCACAAAAGACTTCAAGCTGTCATTGATGTTAAAGTGGCCAATACAAGGTATTAAAGGTCATTTGAGTAGTTTTCTGTTGTCATTATGATTTAAAAAGAGCAAACACAATTGTCACCCAACCACTAACATAAAAGAAAAGTTTTGGTATGATCATTAATATTCTTTGAAAAATGGTTATAAAATCCCAAATTCTGTGAGGGTATGCAAACTTATGAGAACAACTGTAACTTAATAGAAAGACGTTTGTGGCATACATTTTCTTTCCATTCACCATCATAACATCCCATCCTGACAACTCTCGCATGTATAGTTTGGCTGGGTAGTGGGGGGTGCTACAGGGTGTCATGTAAATAGGAATATGAGTGGGTATTAGTTGTTATTCATGTAGACAGGTTTGCCCCAGTCTGACCATAACCAGGATAGGCTCAGTAAACTGGGGTATTGTGTGCATGTAAACATGGTTAGTGTATAAGGCAAAGTTTTCACCAAACTGAAAAATTTCCAACTGGCGCAAAAACCCGAATGAGGCAAAAAAAGAAAAAAAGAAAAAAGCCGGGAACAATGTGTCTGTGCATTGACTTTGTATGTAATCTGTGTTCACTGCATCACACCATCATTATTCCTCCTTTCCTACAGGTTTTCATATTATTAACTCATTTTTAGGTCAAGGTCCTGCGTGCTAAAAACTCTCACTTTTGAGCCACTGTTAGAAAGGTTGTGATGCTGACCATCAAATCTGACCATTATTACCACCAAACCTTGGATACAGGGTCCAAAAGTTTAATAGCATAAGACAATTGTGTGCAGTAATCCATCCTTAAACTGAATGAAAAAGTGAACTCAAGTTCAAATATATGGTGAAAGGTTTTGTCTCACTTTTCTGTGACTTTTCTTTGTGTTTAAGTGTAAAGTATCTAGCTATATTGTGTGATTGATACAATTTAATGGGCTATTGATACAATTTAATGGTAATCTGTGTTCACTGCATCACACCATCATTATTCCTCCTTTCCTACAGGTTTTCATATTATTAACTCATTTTTAGGTCAAGGTCCTGCTCATTTTTAGGTCAAGGTCCTGCGTGCTAAAAACTCTCACTTTTGAGCCACTGTTAGAAAGGTTGTGATGCTGACCATCAAATCTGACCATTATTACCACCAAACCTTGGATACAGGGTCCAAAAGTTTAATAGCATAAGACAATTGTGTGCAGTAATCCATCCTTAAACTGAATGAAAAAGTGAACTCAAGTTCAAATATATGGTGAAAGGTTTTGTCTCACTTTTCTGTGACTTTTCTTTGTGTTTAAGTGTAAAGTATCTAGCTATATTGTGTGATTGATACAATTTAATGTCATGCAATATGTGACTTTGCAAATGGAGCTGCTAAGACAAAAAAAGACAAAAAAATTTTTTTTTCCAATGGCTAGCCTGGGAAATGTTTTTTTTCCCAAAAGTGTGAAGTCACATACATGCTGGAAACAAAATGAATCAAGAAGAAAAAAATGTTGCAGGGTTTGACCCTGGTTTCCATGGGGCCCCACCCATATTTGCCCAGTTTACTGAAACCATATAGGACCTGCATAATTAGCCCATGTCCTCTTAGTACCCAGGTAGCCTGGAGAGAGCACTAAGTGGGTATGGGCCTAAAGTGAACAAATGCTGGTGTAGGGACTCAAACCGTCAGCCTAAATATAACCCTTATGGGGCCCACATGTACTGGCTGGGTTGCTTTTTAAAAAGAGCATTCACTCAGAAGTTCCAGACCCAATACTGGTATTTACTCACCTGTCGGCACATGAGGGCCAGCCTCTCCCTCAGCTGGGAGAGTTCTGATCTCTGTCGCTCTATCTCTCCCTCTCTCTGTCTGTCTAGCTCACCGTCCTCCAGGCCAGAGGAGGGACCGTTTGGTAGTCGCTGGAAGGATGGCAATGTAGAAAAAAAAATGAGATAGACGAAAAACATAATCAATCAGAATCATTCAAATTTTCAGCTAAACACAAATGAGGTGCAGATGAGATGAAATCACAATGACACATCATGACATCCCATACATCTAACTTCTACATACTTTCTGAACGCAAACACAAAAAAAAAAAACTGGAACCAACATGCACAAAGCCCTCCCTTACATCTTTCCCGCCGTCCACCCCTTGATGACGTCTTTTAATTTGGTCTTTTAATGAGATTACCTAGAAAGAGGGAGACAAAATTACTTATTGGATGATACAATTCTTTTTTTTCTTGATGTTCTTCACAGAAAGCTTGAGGCACAGAGAATCATTACCAATGGACTTTACCTCTTGAGAAGACACTGCCAGTTGATCCTCTAACATGGACACTCTCTCAAGGGCCACGCGGAGCCTCTCTCGCACCTGTGTGGTGAGAAAACAAGAGGGAGGTTTGTTCCTACTTTACTTTGGGGACAGGGGACATTTATTCCCTATTTTCTTTCCCTGGTCCTTTGTTTGGTTTTCCTGCCATTTACCTGACCACACCCACTTCCTGTGTATTCTTTCCCCCTAGTGTTTGCCTGTTGTCGTTTGACCAAGGTCTGCGTTCTTGGTTTTAGGATTTTGCCTTGCCCTTGCCTGATTTGGACTACTTTTATCTGTATGACTTTGCCTCCCAATTGGATTCTGGACTCGACTTTTGTTGTTTGTCCTTCGTCTGAGTTCTCTGTCACCCAGTGTATGCTACGTGTAAAATTGCAAAAAAAATACCTTACCTTATTTACCTTGTAACAAAATCTTTCCCCATGGGTTTTTTTTAGAAAGTTTGAGCAGTGCCATTCACTTATTCGGAGAGGTTTTATTTTTTTAATTTTTTTAACAAATGAACAGATGGCCCATATGTTGTCACACCTTCACAAAGAACAGGGAGAGGAATGCTGCTGAAAACAGTGCAATTATTTACCCAATAAATAAAATCTTTCATAATAATGACGTGCTATGTGTTAAGTCAGTGTTACGCAAACTTTGTAGCAACCCAGTTTTTGAAGATGGCAAACTACCCTGACTGATCACATATTAAATGCTGACAAGAGCAAAGTCCTGGATAATGTCATGCATCAACACCTATCAATTCTGATCCTAGCATCAGAATATGAAATTAACTTCCATGAGATCCGTGGCAAACAAATTACAACACAAATTTGAACTAAAAAAGAAAAAATTGTGAAAATTTTGTTTAGGGACCCCAAAAGATCCCCCGTGGCTCATTTGTGGGTTCCGACATGTTTTGTGATTTTTATTCAAAAATGATGCGAGTGTCTGAGACACTCATCTCACTGTCAGATTTCTCTACCAGACCACACCCTCTCCACTGCTCCCCACTCTCTCACCCTCCCTCCTCCTTGTCCTCATTTATCTCACAACTGATTTCTTAACATTTTTCAAAACCCGGCATTGGGCACATTTAGCTTCAGATGACGGGAGGAGTTACCCTTTAATTCTGGAAAGAATAACAGATGTAAACAAAGGCCCCCGATTCAGTTTGACCCACCTTCTCATCCAGAGCCTTGTGGTGCTCAAACAGAGACTTGAGGGCCTTTAGGACCTCCACCTCGCTGGAGACTCCTGCTGGGGACTGGGCTTGTCTTTTCACCACTGTCATCCTCAGACTGCGCTCGTGGCGAGACACCAGACACTCCAAGTGTTCTAGCAGCAACTACAGAAGAAGGAGGTGACAGGAGAATGCAGAAAAAGGGATTCAGATACAGAAAAAAGAGAGAATGCAGAGGAGTGGAAGAGAGTGAGAGAGAATAGGAAAGAAGGATTTCATCAATTAGATGACATTGTTTGGTTAAAAAGATAATGTTGGGAGGAGTGAATTGGGTAGATAAAGAAAGCAGATAAGGGCAAAAAAGTGAGCCATGAAGAGGAAAAGAAAATGTCGTCGAGAAAAGGGAAAAGAAAGTGAAAAAGTGTCATAACCACACAACCACAATAGGTGAAGAATATAACACAGTGGGTGTTACAGTGCTAATAAGCAAAATGGTAGCTAAACAACTTACGCGTGTGTTGTTTCTCTCTGCCTTGAGCTCTGCGATCTCCTCCTCTCTCTCCAGGAGCTGCTCACGGCAAACGTTCAGCTCCTTAGTCAGCACAGCAAACTCCTGTTGGCAACGCAAACCACATTGAGGGCCAAGGAAACCAACCATGTCACGATCATAGCTCTAATATTTGAAGTGGTCTCTGCAGACACGTGAGCCGCAAAGAGCATTTAAAGAAATAAATGACAATTCAGGCCTGACACGGTCAAGGTTAAATTGACTACACACTCCTGCAGGAAAAAACGACTGACGCCAATGAGGAAACACACGGTGTAAACCTACTGTACGTAATAATCACGTAAATCACCAACACGCTCATCATGGAAGTGTTACGTCACTCTGTTATACAATTACTGTGTACTGGAATGCACAGGAGAGACTTCCCAAAAAAAAAAAAAAACAAAAATGCAGCATTGACATGTCATTTACAACATGGCTGGGGATGCAAGTGCAACAGGAGCCCATGTTTGATTAAACTAGAGAAGATAATAGAAATAGAATCCATGGTCATGATGCAAATAGACTGGAAATAAGCTAAATATTCTTAAATTGATTAGAATTTTATTGTTTTAAGGAAACAAATCTGCCAATTTCGCTTGGCTAGAATACTTTAAAAAAAATATCTTGTAAATTTACATTGCAAAAACGGATTTTCATGGAAAAAAAATAGGTGTGTTTCATGCAAACCAAAAGACGTGATTAGATTTCCTTTCTTAAAATTAAAGCGATTACGATTATTTAACTTGCTTGCCAAGATAATTTTTCATGCTTATTTTACTTTACTAGCAAATCAATTCTTTGCAGTGCACTGATAACTTGATAAGTGATAACAGCATTTGAAGGCAAATGTACGTGGATGATCTTGATGTGCAGACGTTTTAAAACCCTTTAAAAATAGACACACAAAATAGAAAGAAAGAGAAAGAGAGAGAGAGAAAGATTGATGCAGATGGTTACACAGTGGGTCCACTGGCTCCTGCATGGCCTTATGGGATTGTTTCTTGTTTGGATCAGGCTCCTCACTTGGCTTCCCTTGTCCATTTGTCATTTCTTTTCTAGCACATTTCTATAGGTGATGGTCTCCAGCTGACTTAGTTTCCCTGGTAAAATCATCCTTTAATTTTTCTATTCTTTTCCACCTATGAAGGTGCAACATGCCACATAATTGATTTCTTTATTTACGATGATTTGGTGTACATTATTCGTATACATATGTGTGGATAAGGGATTAAACCAGGCTATGTCAGTTATCCTGGCTAAACTTAGCCTGACGTTTTTTGCATGAAAGAAGTTACAATGGCGATTTATTTTGTGCAAGGATTTCTTAATTCTACTACTCAGTCCGTTCAGTCAATTCAGTTATTTCTGATCAGAGTGAAGCTAGAAACAATCCCATAAGGTCAGAAGCTAGAATGAAACATGTTTTGCAGTTATTCATGAACTTCTGGATGTATTACGTTTTATTAGCATACATTAAATTATTCCTGTGATTGCATGTGATTCAAAGTTATTTTAATTCAATTCAATTCAATTCAATTTTATTTGTATAGCGCCAAATCACAACATACATTATCTCAAGGCACTGTACATAATAAGTAATAATAATAAGAAAAGAAACCCAACAGTTCACACAATGAGCAAGCACAAGGCATCAGTGGAGAGAAAAAACTCCCTTTTAACAGGAAGAAATCTCTGACAGAACCAGACTCAAAGATGTGCGGTCATCTGCCTCGACCGGTTGGGGTGAGAGGAAAATGGGGGACAGAGGAGAGGTGGGGGA
>JAFBJR010000234.1:1717404-1794843 GCA_016785285.1 Brachirus orientalis
CAAGACCATCTTTCCAGGCTACATGAGACTCTTCTCGATTAGTGGAACGCCATTTTCTTTCTAATCTACGTAAAGCCTGTTTAAGAGAGCGAGTATGGGAGTTAAACCATGGTGCTTCTCTCCTCTGATCCATCACTTTCTTTTTGAGAGGGGCAACACTATCTAATGTAGTACGCAGTGAAGCTGCTGCATTATCAACAAGATTATCAATGAAAGTGGGTGTAAAATCATAACTGTTAACTTCAGGTGGACTTAGACATGACACAGAGTTAAATTACGGCTGCACTTTTAATAATAACGTTATGCTTTTCGTGAACTCTGACAGTATGCATTCAGTTGGTCTGCAGCTCAGCCAGGCTTTTTCTCTGATTTTATTAAAGGCAACGGTGTTGCTTTTTTTTTTTTCACCTCATCTCACATGTCTTCTCCATTTCTGCATCAGTAAATCTGTGATCGACTTCAAACAGCCGTGAATGAGCTCTTACCAGGATAAGTTACACTTGGCTTTACCAAGCCGCACCATTTCATCCTGGATTGGCCTTCATGCAACGGACTAAGCTGGAGTGAATTTAATAGCATAGGTTAAGGCCTGCTTTTTCATATACTGGATATCTTTTTTCTACGTTTGTGCAATAGCAAAACACAACAACAAATCACAAAACACACACACAAATAACAAGTCACAAACACAGATAACTTAACACAACTGCACAGTGCAAAACACATTCCCAAAACAGAAAGCACATATACATTTTACTGTTATAAAGAAGTTCACTTAAATTAAAAAAAAATACGGTAATGGCTGTGTTGCCTGCTCCACCAAAAGTTTGCCGCACAACTCGTTCCACACTTTTGAGAAAAACCCCACATGTCCAAAATCAAAAATTGCAGTTCGACTGGGAACGGTGTGCTATGTCTTTTCTAAGCATTTTCAGTAACCATGGCGACATAAATCGCAAAAAACTGCAAAGGATTTTAACATAGAGAGGGGTCTAAAAAAAAAAGACCAATACCCAGCCCAGTTTGGAGCCTCACAGTGTCATCATACTTTAACAAAGAGACATGGTGGAATCTTTAAATGGGTCACAAGAATTGAAACTTTTTTTCCGTTAAATTAATGTTTTGACATCTATTATGCTTTTATACAGAATCAGAGTTTAATGTTTGTGGTTTTATTTTGCACCTTTTCTGATTTTAAAATGAGTGTGTATTGCGCCCATTAGAGTGAGACACTAGCGGAAAATAATCACAAAATCTCTAAACAAACTCTTTTCCTGCCAACAATTTTGAACCTACACAGACATTTGTTACATACACACCTTGCTATGGTTGTTGCGTGTTGTTTTCATTTTCATATGACATATGTTCTTTTTCTTAAAAAGAACCAGAATGCAGAGAATTCTGGCCAAACCCTTCATTGACTCCCATGTTAAAACTCAGCTCTGGAGTTTCTAAAAATTGAAGACAAGGGTGATATTTAAACTGTCATGTCTCTGTCATTTCACACCCGTTTGTCAAATATTTAAATGCAAGCTCCTGAAAGTCTCCTGATGCTCACAAGCCAAGAATTTAATCTGTAGCATCAACCATTCTTGAAACTGGGAAGCTTTAATATTGTTTATTTGTGTTTCATAGTTTTTTTTAGTTAGAAGCAGGTGTTTCTTTGGGGGGGAGGGATGTCTGCAACCAGCTGCTAGGGTCCTCTCTATCTCTCTTTCTAACTTGGGGTGGGAGATTATTTTTTGGATAATTTTCTCAATTACTAAAATCCCCTACACACCCCTATCGTAATCGATTAATTAAGGCATTGTCACAAAAATTAAAAAAAATTATTCACCTGTGGAGCGGACAGGCCTGTTAAAAACACCATTCTATGCTCATGATTGGCCAAACAAAATAACTGAATTGTGACGCATCAATCAAACTGCCATCTATTTAGGGAAGTCTGGGGAAAGGGGCTGGGACTATTGAATTCAAAATATAGCCTGCTCGAACAGGTTTTCCAGGATCTCCCACCCTACCGTTAAAGGTTAATTCCATAAAAATAGTATGTTGTCAAAGTGCCTAAATTTTAAAGGCACAATCAAGTGTTTAGTTATTTGTGTTTATATTTTGTTATTTGTGCATGTGTGATTTTGTGTATGCATTTTATTTGTGTGTTGTTTTGTTGTTCTTTTCATATTACTATGATTTGTGCAGCAGTTACCTACGATAATAGCTACCTGCACAATCAGCTGAGTTACGACAGGTCAACACAAGTGGCTGTTTCAAACAAGAGCCTCATTGTTGCTCTATTGTCATTCCTTTAAATGGGTCTTCCAAAGGAATCATATTGGGGGGGGGCTGAACATGCACAAAAACTAACAAACTTCAAAACATGACGCTGAGTCCTTTCAAGCCAAAGAGAATACTTAGACAATCAGATGCTTGTTTAAGTAAAGCTGAAGCAAGTTACAAATATAATCCTCCAGTGTCATTAATCATCCACTAAAAGCACAGACAATTAACATAACAAAGCATGATTGCACTATAAGGGGAACTAACCAACCAGGAGAAAACAGGAACACAAACTCACTGCATCACTGAGAACTTCTGAAGATGCAGAGGACAAAGTATTCAACATCCACTTTCTCACTGCATCTCTCTGCATCAAGTATCATACCAAAGGTGTCATGGGTCATTTCCGGGGTCCTAAGTTTTTTTTTTTTTTTTTTCTCTCCTGTGTAGTTCTTTTCTGTGCTTTGTGTTAACTAACTTCTGTGTGCTTCTGTGCAGGAGGTTGGCTTTAAGTTATCTTAATGATCGTCACAAAAGGCTCACCATCTCACATGACGCAAACTCTGAAAATACACTTGCTCACGGGTTTGCCATATGATGATATTAGATTGTGAAGGACTAAAACACTGACAAAGACATATCCAAATATAAAAGCACATACACATGATCTGCCAAAGCAGAGAGATTGAAGTATTGTCTATAAGGCACATTCTATCCATTCCTGTTCTATGCTCTTGAGCAGATGCATCTTTTTTTTTTTCCTCAGCCAAATCACAGCAATCAACCAATCATACCGAACTATGGGCAGTGCTGAGGATTTCTCAATCCCCACCCTGTTTGATTCAGAGTAGAGCAGGAAGCTATGGCTGAAAATGAAAACAAAATGAGACTGCCTCATGTTGGTGGTCCTATTCCTTAAACGCATACACACGGTCCTATAACGCATACACACAAACAGAGCCGTACCTGTGGCAAAGCAATGGACAGCTGCCTCTGAAGTGACTCCTTTTCATGGCCAAGTTCGCGGAGTCGGAGCTGAGCAGTGCCCAAGCTCTCCTGTGTCTCCCTCAGGTTCTCCAGCAGCCTCTCTCTCTCTGTCAACATGTTGACCATCAGAGACTCCAGGTTCCCCGTGCTGCCTCCTTCATCTCCACTTCTCAGCTCCCTCCCGCTGAAGCCTCCCATCGCACCTCCGGCCCCAACTCCTGTCCCAGCAGGAGAGGAGGGGCCCCCTCCAGTTCCACTTCGCCCATCCTCAGAAATGGTGGGCATCACCTCGCACATCATCATCAGACCAGGATGTTTATGTCAAGTTATCAAAGAAAACTGAATGGGAGGACTGTGTGCAAAATATCAGTCTACCTGTGATTTTTTTTTTTAGATTTGTTTAAGGTTTGATGAACAAAATATAGAATATTCACCTCTTCAGGTTACCAAAAAAAAAAGAAAATGGCCATGTCTACACATCTTCCTGTTTTAATGTTACTGACCTATGTCACTGATAACAATCAGAGTGCTTTTGTAGTCCTATATTATGCAGGAACTATATACATGGAGGCCTTTGAGTGGTTGGCTAGGATTGACTGAAGGAGAAGAAGGGAAAGGGTGAAGGGGCAGGAAAGGATGAAGGAGGGTTGATGCTCCAACACTGTGTCCACGAGGCAGAGCTCCTCACAGCACCCCAGGGAAGAACTGGAAAAGAAAGGGGACACTGCATTAGACCCCCCCATGAACTCCACTGAGATCATAGCAAATAAAAGTAAGTACTGGAAGTAAGATATGCAGTTTGAGAAAACACAGACTAATGTAGCTCTATAGAAATGTGACAGCAATGCTGACAGATGGGTTTCAATTAGCATTACCATAAAGTATTTTGTTAACCAATGTATACATCTGGATTTTAACTTACAGTGAATGAAATTAAAGTTAAATATCAGAGTGAAATCTGCATGTAACAGCTGGAATAGCTGATGCACTTTTGGGCACAAACTTGTCTTTTGAAAGTGACAGCTGATTATAATATTGACACCATGATGACGACACCAAGGATGGAGTCCTGAACGGGCCCAGGCCCAAAGGCTCAGGGGGCAGTGAAGCCCAAGCCTCCGTGCTATTATCCCAATATGTTTTCTTCTATGTTATTCATCCTGATAATTTATTGGAGCCCAAAATCACATAAATCCATCCCAAGACAACACCACCCATGCACTGGTCCCTCTTAGACTTTTAAGATGGAATGTGACAACAGCATCCATTGTTCTCATAGTTTCAAGGGTGGTGTTCTCAGTGCCAAGCAAGGTACACATGGTGAGCTTGTCGCATTCCAATAAAAACAAAGATTCAAGCCTGTCAGTGGCTGCAAAATGGAAGAAAAACTGATACTGGCTGTATCAGAGTTTCCACAACTTAACTGGGAGGAAATTAGAGGCAGTAGTAGGGAAATAAGTGTATGTAACACAGGTTTACTATGGGCTTATCATAAGTGCATTCCATCTGCAGTCAAAACTCCAACTTCGAGTTTCCAAGGTCTTACAGAGTAACATCTCCTGAACTAAGATTTCCAACTTGAAGCAACCTCACGTAAGTCAGTGTTCCAAAATGGCTCCCACCACTGAAACACTGCTACTTTTACATTAATAGCACTACTGTTGTTTTTGTTGCACAGTAAATCAGTCATACAAATAATATTGTTTATTTTTTACCTGTAGATATGTTGCTTGGTTGTTTGTGTGCACAAAATACCATGTAGAGCATTGTTACCGACTGCTATCGTCAACAATGGCTGGCCCAAGATATGTCCGCATCAGTGGCGGTTGCTGGTCTTTGAAGAAGAAGAAGCTCATTTCAAGCCCACTTATTTATACATAAATTCTGCAGTGAATGACTTAGCACACACAGTGACATAGCGTATTCATTTATGAAAACTATGCCCACTTTGCTCTGTAGAAGGTGCAGACCAAGTTGTTTTATGCAGTGCAATGTAATGAGGAGTGTCCCAAACTCTACACAAACAACCACTGATCTAGACAGGACTTAGCTGTCCACCTACATCTGAAGGACAAGGAATACTCTTTTGAGGATGAGAATGTTTGTGTTCTGTCCAGGGAAGACAGATGTTTGAAAATGGAGTGAAGGAAATCTGGAGGAAAACATCACGCAACAGAGGAGATGAACTAAGACAGCAACTATCAGCCACCTTTAATTCTTTCCTGAGCTCTCTTCCTTAAACGATCAACAGACACACACAGAACAACAATAGTGAACTCCAACATCCACACAATAGCACACTCTGTCGCTCAGGTGAGCCTAATGACCCTCTTTCACACCTTGACAAAGGTGAAACCAACAACCTGAAGCTGAGTCAGTTTTTTTTCCACCAGTTAGTCAGAACTGAAAAAGCCTGTTGGATGAGAGGTGAAACATCTTCAACTCAAGCAAGTCCAGTCGCTTACAGCTAACGTCAGAAGATAAACTGAAAAACACACACTAACGCAACTTATATACTGTTCTCTTCTGTACTGATTAAGTTGATGAAGAGAGAAGGGGAACTGTGGTGAAAAATAGGAGGAGCAAAACATGGGGTACACTTCTATTTGAGAGTGTTTTCTGGGCAAATTAATTTGCTGCACATGCTGAAAATAGACCAGACGCAGGAACGGAAGTCATCGCTCCAGTGTGATGGTCCAGTGTGGTGCTCCTGGACAGCACGGATGATTAACATAGACACAGAATGGAAGACTGTGCTCCTGGGTGTTTTGTGGGCCAAAAACTGTATAAAAATAAAACAGACGGTAGAAAAGTGCAGCTCCTTGCTTCTATGTTTTGGAAACTTTGGCAAACGTGTTCCAAATTTTTAAAAATTGGGAATGCAGTAACTGATTTAAACACAAAGGTTGCTGTTGTACACATTTTACATATACCCCACTTAAATATTATTAACTAATGCTTAAGCTGGACTGACTAAGCCTATCAGCTGCTGACCATATATGTCTTGTGAAAACATCAAACCAATATATGGAAGAAATCCATCCAATTTTTAACCACTTCTTAGCTGGTACTACTACTTCTAAAAGTACTTTACTCTTGTTAATGACCAAATTAATATGTACACCACAATAGAAAACATCTTGACAGTTAAAAAAAATACTACTAAGACAAATAATCATAAAATAATGAAAGACCAGGAACATGGCTGAAGTCTGGGAGCCAGAACAAGCCTGAATCCTACAGAGAGGGGGACAATTACATCGATGTAAACTCAACCAGAGCACTCTGCCGAAGAGCATAGTTGACAGAGCTATTGAGAAGACAATGGAGCAAATTAAAGTGGAAAGAACCACTACACGGAACATCTGCGCTGAAGTTTTTTTCTTGATTGATCCTTTCTGCTGTTTTAGACGTCTGCATGGGCAATTTGATTTAATACAAAAGGCCGCTGTCTCAGGTAAAGCTGAGCCAAAATGATATGGATTCATGAAATCAACATTTTTATAGCATCTTTTGCACCTCTCTTCTTCTCGCTTTTTCTGCAGCACTAAAGGGATTGCACTGGCCTTTATTTCTTAAAGTGGTTTGGACTGATTTAGTGCCCAGCGCAAGCTTCTTTGCATCAATGAGCCCAGGCAAAAAAAAAACCCAGCACCAGTGAAAAAAGTCTCTGCCAGTGGTCTTATAATTATCATAAGGACATTATTGGAGAGTGGAGATCAGATACAGCTCAGCATTAGCTCTTCATGCTGGTGAGCTGGCCAGAGCTCTTGGCATCCACACTGTTTTCTGACTTTTAAACTTACTTCCTTTACTGCTCAGCCGATGGATAACCACTGTCACATTTCCTTCAAATACAGTTCCATATTATACTTTTTTGTAAACTTTTCTGCCGCACTGATGTCTGCATACAGCTTATAGTACTAATATATTTTAATAAAGGTGCATGCAAAATGGTATACCTGAAATTTTAAGGCCCCAGCACATGTAAAAGTGGGATTGAATAGGGTGACAGCCTGTTTCAGAGAAACAAAAGAAACAGTCAAATTAAGGGCACCTTTTTGGTCTTTTTTTTATTATTGGTCTCAGTAGGTGAATTTTGGGTGAAATTAAGGCACGCTGTGAGGTCAAATTCGCACAGTATTTTATATTAAGGGTGACTACACATATTTTGAGAGAAATGAGAGTAAACCTTATGGATCGTCAACAACGTGCAAGTATTCACTTGCTAAAACATTTCCAGCAAGCGAGATGCTAGCTTTCATCTAAAAACTGCAGACAGTGATGTCATCTTTGGCTAACTCCCTTTCTACTGCTGCCGTCAGCATCCCTCTCCCTCCCTCTTATGTAATTTTATTCACCCATTAAGTGAGGGGTGCATATATTTACTGACATACAGCTCGACCTCATGAGCAGAGAGGACTGCCTCTTTGTGGAGTTCTGGCTCCTGACTGGATAATGTTGTGGAACACTGGAAAAGTTTCTCATTCAGACCCTGGTGTCAGTGAACAACCACTCCAGATCTGTCAGAATTTAAGAAATCTTAATATCATGTTTAATATTTGATCTTGCTGTTAGGCAGTGGTGTCCCACTGGAAACCATGGGTTGTGTTGCTTATAAACTGGTGAGTTTGTACAGCTTTTCCCCCCCCAAAAAATGTTGATCAATCTAAGCCAAGTACATGTGAGGGGATATATATGTACACATATACTGTACATTGGAACCTGGATAGTTTATGATTGAGAATAGGATAATCTTATGCTATTAGTACAGCAGTAGAAAGGCTGCCTGACAGTGAGATAAAGTTGTGTTCATGTTCTTAAGATGTCATAGACTAAAGTTGTAGATTTTAGGTTTTGTTAAATGGCCAAAATAAAATTTCCCCTGTGTCCCAGAACATGTCTGAAGCTGGTCCTTGGCTCAGGGGGTTAGCTATGACAACAGTGTTTTATTTCATTGTATTCAAGCTATGAATGTGTGTCACAGCCTTAAACAACCACATTTCAAAAAATGTGAACTGTTCGAAAACTGCAAGAACATTATTTGCATACACATATTTTCTATTGATGATATTCTCTTTTTTTTTAATCTACATCCCTTTCATCCACTGGAATGTTCGAGCTTATCTTAGATTTGTGGCACACAACCTCTTCTACCTTGTAAACACAGCACAAGTGCCAGTGAAGAGACAAAATAAAGACATACAACATAATAATGCTTGTTAGCTATTAGGGCTGAACAATTAATCAAAATTTTATTGAACTCGCAATATGGCCTACTACAATTTTCAATTTTCGCAGGAGGCGCAGTATTTCTTAAAGCCAAAATGTGTGTCAAATTAGCATTTTAGATTAAATGTTGTCCTGACCTAAACACGTAATAATCTACAGGCTGAAGAAAATATCTTTGTTTTTTACAGACCTACACAAATATCACACTGTAATCATTACACATATGATTACAGCAATTTCAGTCAAAAAAAAAAATCACAATTAGATATTTATATAAACTTGTACAGCCCGATTAGTTATTGTCATATACGGTTAGCAATATTTCCAAAATAGTAAGCACACACAGTGTTGCATTTAAGCACATAATAAGCTTAAATTTATCACAATTTTAAATGAATTATATTTAACATAAAGTTATAACATTAACATTGTTTAGTGTTTCACGTTATTATTTACTTATGTTTTATTCCTTTTAATTTTGCAATATAAATGTGTTTTCTTTATTGTGAACATGTGTTGTTCTATATCATCTATAGCAAACATTTTTTTTATTACTTTACTAATTATACTTCTGTGAAATGGATTGTTGTTGTAATATCATGATGGAATATAATGATATGTCCTTTAGCTCATATCACCCACCCCTACTAAACTGTTTAGTAGGGGTGGGTGATATAGTACACTACACTTTTATATATAGTATATTACACTTTTTTAAAACTTTACCGGCCTCCTCATGACCAGACTGGATGAACCTTGGCCCCTGGGTCATTTGAGGTCATTTTCTGACACTGTATGTTCTCATTTTACCACTTCTAAGTCCAGTTTCCACCCATCACCCATTTACATCCTCCCCTGGAGCATTTTTCTTTACAGTCAATCACTTTACTGTGTTCTTGTCCTTCCCAATCTGTTCTTACTCCTACATACTTGTATTTACACAGAGCTGGATAGAGTGATAGAGTCAGTGTTCGAATTACACCGTGACATTCGGGGCAGCCCTATATTCAGGTGGCACCACTACATGCACACACACATGGAAGTGTGTGGCAGCGCTTTCATTTGCATTGTACTAAGAGAACAGCCTGTGTGTCACATCACCTCACTCTCCTGTTGAGAGGGGAACATAACATTAAAATGTAGGTCATTTAACTGCAGCGCCACAGTGCATGGGTGGCAACAGCAGGAATAGCATTAGGTTTGCTTGTGGAAACACATGTTGCTGGTTTTTACTATTATTAGATTATTTATTTCAGGAACCTCACTGTGCAGAAAATCTGTAACCTGTGACACAAAATGTTTCCGAGCCCCCCTTCAGTGTCTCAAAGGCTTTCATGGGAGTCAGTCTCCCCTTTGCTCCCCCCATGAGTCTAACCATGGATGGAGTAGTTGCTATTGTTGCCTTGTTCTTGAACTGTCTCTTTGTTCTCTTCACTTAAACAATGACATTTCTGTGGCTCCTCACATCAATATCCACAGTCATCTGTTTGAAATTGTGTTCAAAATGGCTGATTTTACTCAGACGGCAGATGATAAAGGTTCAAATGCTGTACATGCAATAGCTATATTTCAAATACAGTAAAGTATACACGGGTTTGGTAGAGACTCCTCAGTGTACACAAGATAAAATTGTTTTATCACACTGTAAGTCTATCAAGAAAAAAGGGCTGGGAACCAGTGGCACATGTGAGTGAAGTTAAGCTGTCCCTAAGACGGACAAAGAAGAAATATCATATACTGTATGTGTGTGTTTACCTGGTATTCCTTATATTGTGGGGACCTGTATTTGTTTTCTTTATGGGGACAAAAATCAAGTCCCCATAACGTAAATGACTACATTTTAAAGTGAAGACATGTCTTAAAGTTGTGGTTAAGGTTAGGGTCAGGGTTAGGTTTGGAGCACGAGTAATAGTCAATGCAATGCTCTCTGAAGTCATGGAAACCAGTCTCTCTGTGAGTGTGAGAGAGGAGGAGGGGACACGGGGTGGATCAGGGGGTTTGCAGGTTCCACGGTGCGAACACAAACGTATCTGCTGTCAGTGTTTCGTTGTGAATTCAGCTATCACTGTCTCAACTAAACACGGCGGACACACGAGCAAATGCCTTCACGCCAAATGAATAAAAATCAGAGCACACAACGACGAATCATGAGCCCCCCCCCCCCGCTCCTGCTCCTCCTCCTCCTCATAACACCATAAAACTTCACCCCCCAGGGAGAGAATCATATCATTGGAATCGATCGGCTGCAGCTGGTTAGAACCGAAGCTTCCTCACTGCACGTACCGAGAAAACGACCAGGGAAGACGGGTCGACTGGTCTGCACGGGGCCGCTAACTACCTCCATTTCTGCTGCACGAACGGAGGAAAAGATCACCCCATGCCAGTGCCATATATTCTACATTCTTATAGTAAAAAAAAAAAAAAAAAAAAAAAACTCTGTAGGATAGTGGTGTATTGGGATGATCTCTGTAATGAGTGACCATGCAATGAAGGAAAAACAAGGAGGGCAGAGATGCCCCGCGTCCTGAGACCGTGGAACGAGCATCACGTCAGGAGGATGTGTACCATTTAATAAATAAACAAATAAATAAATAATCCACATGCTCCCTTCAGGCAGACGGTACGCACAGTTCTAATCAGTCCACCACTACAGGCCTGACCATGCAATGAAGGAAAAACAAGGAGGAGGGCAGAGATGCCCCGCGTCCTGAGACCGTGGAACGAGCATCACGTCAGGAGGATGTGTACCATTTAATAAATAAACAAATAAATAAATAATCCACATGCTCCCTTCAGGCAGACGGTACGCACAGTTCTAATCAGTCCACCACTACAGGCCCAGAAGGAGCAGAATTCTTGAGACCAACTGGAGGATTGTGACTACTAAGCGCCCTGCGGCAAAATAAAACTGGGCCCTCACAGCTTCAGCCATGAGTGAATACAGAGGCAACACAACATCACAGGCTAATACACACTGACATCTTAGGATACACCCGCCGCCCCCCCCCGCACACGCGCGCGCGCACCTATCTGTGGGCTTGTGGGCTCGCGGGAGCGAGCGAGCAAGCGCCCTAGATAAATCGTGCTGTGTGCTGCTGCTGCCAAAACACCTGTCAGTGCACACACATACACCCACCGCCTTATCACACGCGTACGTGCACGTGCGCGTGTAATTACCCGTATTTACATCAGTGCATGCATGTTTTTATAAGCGCCACCCTCAACCCACACACACACGCACACACGCACACGCACACTGCAACAATAAACACCCGTTCTTCCAGTTTCCAGTGTAAAACAACAACCACAAACACTGGGTTGTGATGGGGCGGTGCGTGTCTGTGTGTGCGTGCGTGTGTGTGTGTGTGTGTGTGTGTGAAGTTGCATCCTCACCACACTCATTGCCGCCGCGAGCCCCGGACTGCCCATGTTTAGATGATAAATATTCCTCTCTGCTCCATCATCTCTGCGCCCATGTTCTCCTCATCCGAAGGCAGATTGAAGCACACAGTGTGTGTGTGTGTGTGTATGTGCTGGATTCCTCTCTTCTTTTTGCACATGTAAACTGTGATGAAGAGGAGGAGGAGAAAGAGAGAAAGAGAGAGAGAGAGAGAGAGAGAGAGAGAGAGAGAGAGAAAGCGAGAGAGAGGCGCTACGCCACCTTACCACCACCACCAGTGACTCCCCCCTCCACCTCGGATTGGAAGGTAATGAGTCTTAAAGAAACATTCTGTCGGCATTCTCCGCATCCCTGTGATTCACGCATACACACACACTCACGCGCACCAAAATGTTCTCTCTCTCTCTCTCTCTCTATATATATATATATATATATATATATATCAACTTTTAATTGTTACTTTAAAAAAGCATAAAGTACACCCATGCACATGTGATAATCACCGTCCTTCTCCCATATACATTAAATGTCTGATTAATACCGAAAAAAAAACACCTGCCCGTATTTAAAATCTAAAGCAAAACATATATAACAACTGTTTGTGCTATTATACCTATAGTGTAGCTATTTTAATATTAACTTCTCATACGTCTATGAAAATGACCATATGTCCCAATGCATACAATGTGAATTCACCAGTCCGCATGCAGAATAGAATGTCATGGAGGCTGTTATCACTGTGCATATTGATATTAACATGGCATTTGTAAACAGATCAAGTATGTGTGTGAGTGTGAGAGAGTGTAGCTTCACTTAGCAAACTTAAGGTGGTGCTGTCTTTAAGAGAGAGAGAGAGAGAGAGAGAGAGCCTGGTCAGGGGTGATGTAATGTGTTCTCAGACAATGATGTCATCGACTGAAGGATTTAAAGTGACAAAGGCATTCTCAGTGGCTCCATGGAATTCTGCATCAGGTCGACTCAGAGAGCAGCACCCAAGCCTGTGCATGGGTGTGTGTGGTGGGGGTTCACTGAGTAAAGATGCTGCATGTATGAAACCAAAGGAGAGGACAGTGTTGCAGACAAAACGCTCATAAATCATTTATTTGAAATACAAAACACAAAAAAGTTACAGGGACAGTAGCAGGGTTATGTTGCCATGAGCAGCAGTGGTGCGCAGGGCAACGGACCTAATGGACAAAAAAGCAGCCTGACGAACAGCCAGATAATTTTTGTGTTGCATGAGTGTATAAATTTGGAGATTAGTGTAATGTTAAAAACAAAGTGATAGCTCCGGTTTTATGAAGCCAGTGTCGAGAAGCCTCCCTGAGACACAGGAGCTTGCCCCCACTGAAACATGGCTGCCACTGAAGGGGAAACACGGCTAATTTTAGCCACTTAAAAAAGGCATCTAATAAAATTTTAAAAATAAAAATCATAAGAACATGTTTACCTCGCTATAAGACTGCCTTTTCTGACGGCTCACTCTCCACAAGAAAACCAGCGCTTATAATTTGTGGCAACACAAAGAGTTTCTGATGATTTATACTGTCATTTCACATTGTGACACATTCATTTGAATATACAGTATGAATCAGAGGTGTCTGATAAATGAATCAAAAATCAATTTATGCACTTGATTCATGATTGATTTTCTTGTGGGGACACAGTAGCTGCTGGTCTACTGTTATACTGCTGACTCATTTGGTAAGTTTATGTCACCGAGGTGAAACTGAGCTAAGAATTTCAAACTCTAAAGTCGCAAAATAAAAACATATAAACTCTCGGTGTAATGGATTATCAACTCCTGTGAGTTGCGATGTAAAATTGCTGATTTTGGGGCTGGTGAGCAAGAAGTTCGCAAAGTGACACAAAAGGCTATCTAACAGTGAGATAAAGTGGCATTCATTTTCTTAAGATATCATAGACTACAAGAGTCCCTGAATGCTGTGACCCGGTGGGTGGCCATGTTTTCAGAGAGAGCAAGCATCCATTTCTCAAGCTGGTTCTTGGCTCAGGGGGCACACACAGTGTAGTAAGCTACAGTATTTATTTTTAATTTAATTCAAGCTGTCTATGTGTCAGATGCTTATACTACTGCACTGGAAAAAACTTGACCGATCGCTTCAAGAACTGCAATGACACTTCTTGCATACAGATATTTTGTATTGATAATATTCTCTGTTTTATCTACATCCGTTTCTAACCATATGGAAATGTTTAAGTTTAGCAAACATTATGTCATTTCACACCGTTTGTTCCCATTTTACCATGTCTACCTCTTAGGTCTAGCTTCCCCTCAGTCACTATACATCCTCCTCTGGATCATTTTTCTTTCTTTACAGTCAATCACTTCGCTATGTTCTTGTACCACCTAAGCTCTTTATACTGTTACTGTTCTTACTGTTACAGACTTGTCCTTATTACTGTTACTCGAGCCTTCCCAAAAGAAGCACTCCTGATTATACCTTTTCCTTTATACAGAGAGCTAGATGGAGTGATGGACTTGTTGTTGCATTCCTCTTGAACTGTCTCTTCACTTGAACATTGAGATTCCTTTGGCTCCTCACACCTCTCTTGGTCCATCTTTACATCTTCTGACTCCTTCTCTAAACCCTGTTCTTCTCCTCCCCTCAAATATTCATCCGGGGTCTGCTCAACATCAGTAGAAACTTCAAGGTCACTTTGTTCAACTTTCAAGTGGCTCTCTTGCCTCATGGTATCTTCACGTTCTTTTTGTTGGATCTTTCCAAGGACACGTGTCTCTTTTGCTGGACTGGTGTTAAATGTTGCTTTATTCTGGATTTTCACTCTTGAACTCTGGAATTTGTCATCTGTTGAGCTACCGCTTTCGTCAACATCTGATGGCAAACACAGGCTGCTCTCATGGTCGGGCAGCCTCTCTGCATCAATTGTTGCATCATCTTCAACAGATTCAGTGATCAGCAGTTCTTCCTCCTCTGGCCCACATGGCAACTGGACGTTGGTATTCCCATCATTCTTTGTTATATCTGTATCTGAGATACTGATGTCGCATGCAATCTTATAGAAGAGAGAATGGTTCTCTTTCATTTTTTCTAAACTTTCACACACCGTGGATGACATTTCAACAGAATCAGTAACATCTTCAGAGTATGCTGGCTCTTGCTCCAAGTTGGTCATCTCCTCACTGCACAGTGACTCTAAGCCAGGGATCTGCAAAGGTATGAAGCCTTGCCAATGATTGGTGGAGAGGAACCACTTGGCCCTCAGATCGGAAGATGTGGAATGACCTTCACCATCATCAATAGTAGGTTCTTCAATATTTTTCTCCTCCTCAGCCTTACAACTTACAAATCCTTTCCCTCCATCTTTTTGGTAGACGGTCATAGATGAGATATGATAGGGTGACACTGGGCATTTGACTTTTGCTTTGGCAAACCCTGTTCTTCCACTGCAAACTTTCTTGTGTTTTGTTTTGTCCCCAAACTTGTCTTGGCTTTGAGATTCTTTCACAGGAACATCTCTGTCATCTTCATCCTGAAATGTTTCACAAGAAAGCTGAAGCTGTGCAGGCCTTCTCATGTTGTCCTCACAGTTTTCATTGCCACCAATAGATGGCTGCTTTTCAGGATCTGAAACATGAGCAGAACCTTTCTGAGTGATAAAGATACTTGTGCAAAAATAACAACTTCTTGATCTTCAAATCAAAACTTGTCTCATTGGCCCCATGTAGACCTGGTATTAACATCAGTTCTAAGTGATCTGATCGCGTGTGGGCAGAGTTAAGTACAACTTTTTACACCTAGAATGAAAATGTGTTCTACATTTGAGATCTGGCTTCATCCACCCTTTATTCACACACAGACACCATGTATGTTTGGGAGGCCAAGAGAGAGAGAGAGAGAGAGAGAGAGAGAGAGAGAGAGAGAGAGAGATTTTAACAGTTAGAAAAAAGAAATTGTGTGTTGATCTATGGTCCACATGGTGACATAGTGGCTGACAGCAAGAAATCACTGATTTGAATCCACTGAAGGCCTTTCTTTGTGGAGTTGCATGTTCTCCCCATGTATGCGTGGGTTCTTTTCAGGTACTCCGATTTCCTCCCTCAGTCCAAAAACAAGCAGAACATAATTGGACACTCAATTGGACACTCAATTGTGAGTATGAGAGTGAATTGTTCTTTTTCTCTGTAGATTGGTCCTTTGATGGACTAACGACCAGTCCAGGATGCACCCTGCCTTTTGCCCTATGTCAGCACCTCTCAAAAAAGTTGTAAAAGAGGCAACAAAAGACTGGAAAAGTAAATCACACAAGTACAAATCAAAAACAACTGGAGGAGCATTTGACAACTAATTAGGTCAATTGGCAATAGGTCAGTTAAATGACTGGGTATAAAAGGCAGGTGTAAAGATGGGCAGAGATTCACCAATCTGTGAAAAAATGCGTTTAAAATTGTGGAACAATTTCAGTAAAATGTTCCTAAGCGTAAAATGGTGAATACTTTGTAGATCCCTCCATCTACAGTGTATAATATCATCAAAAGATTCAGAGAATCTCTGTGTGCAAGGGACAGGGCTGAAGGTCAAAACTGGATGCTCGTGATCTTCAGGCCCTGAGGCAGCACTCCATTAAAAAAAAGAAACAATCCTCTACTTCAGAAACCCTGGATGCCATGTCCCAGGTGCTGAACTGACCTGTCTGCAGTCCAGACCTTTCACCCACTTGCTGCATCATGAAATGAAAAAAAGGCCCAGAACTGTTGAGCAGCTACAGTCCTGCATCAGACAAGAATGGGACAACATTCCTTTCCTAAAACTCAAGACACCGGTCTCCTCACTTCCCAAATGTTTACAGACAGTTGTTAAAAGAAGAAGCGTGGATGCTACACAATGGTAAACATCACCCTGTGCAACCTTTTTGAGATGTGTTGCTGTCATCAAATTCAAAATGAGCTGATACTTTAATGAAATGGTAACATGTCTCAGTTTCTACATCTGATATGTTGTTTATGTTCTATTAGAAATAAAATATGGGTTTATGAGATTTGCAAATCATTGCATTCTGATTTTATTTACATTTTACACAGCATCTCAATTTTTGGGGTTGTAGTTTCTGTAATAGGATCTGAGGATTGGGAGCATTCAGACCTTTACTTAGATGATCAGTCACTCAGGATGTTAATACCAGGTCTGAACAGGGTTTTGATTTTGGGTTGGGAAATATCGCACTTACCTGATTTTATCCATTGTCTTCTTACTGTGTCAGGAGGCATCTGGTGAACTTCCTGCCTCTCCTCTCCTGTTGACACTTGACTGCATGTAGTTACACTCTCTCTGACTGCACTGATAGATAGATAGATAGATAGATAGATAGATAGATAGATAGATAGATAGATAGATAGATAGATAGATAGATAGATAGATAGATAGATAGATAGTAAAGTTCACATGAATAACAAAGAGGTTCTGTGGACACTTTGCATATGAAATGAAAAAATATCCCACCTTTGTATGACCCTCTCTCTTATTCGTTTCACACGTCGGAGTTTAGCATCTCTCTGCTCGGGGGTCAGACAAAGGTCCAGGTCCATGTCAGTTGTCAAAAGGGCAGGAGTTTCTTCCACTGCCTATTTAAGCAGTTTCACATGAGAATACACTCTACACCATAAGATACAATACAATTTTCATTTCAAAAGTAGGGTGCCAGTTAAAAATGATCTGATCTTCATCTGGATCTTCACCAAAATGTTTCTTCCTTAGACATTAACCTACATCCTCAGGAAAAAATTATCTAATTATCTAATATCTTTTTTGATGCTATGAGTGTTAAAGCTAATATTTAGTTCGAGACATCAGGTTTACTTGAAATGTGGTTGTATGAGATGCTGACACATGACTGCACTGTCATGTGAGAACCAGCCTCAGACATGGAGGCTTACTGTTACTGTGTAGACTTTAGCCACGTAACGAAAGGTTCACCTCATAAAATCTAGGCCAGCTTGTGTCGACTTTCAGTAGTCAAAATCATTAATTAATTACAAATACTTACAAAATGAGCACCATCTTTTCCATCTACCATCTACAATAATCTTGTTTAAAATCTGTCTATTAGGTAGGCCTACAACCAGTGTTCACACCATGACATTTGGGGGAGCCCTATTTTCAGGTGGCACCATTACTAAAAATCCATGGAATACAGCAGCTGTGCCAACTCAGTAAAGAGAAGTTCAAGAGGCAACGTAGCGTTAAAATATACTTTTTTAGTACAATATGCTGCAACACTTGGGTGGTAACTGTTGGCCGAGTTCCCCTTCACTCCCTGATTTGAATCAAGTCTGGTTGACGTGTCTTTGAAAATTCTCAGGTGATTTCATCGTACCCGCAAGGACGTAGATAGAAGGCAACTTTTTCACCTTTCATTTTCTGGTACTGTATTATCACCCCAATTGTGCTGTGCTCTAAAAATATGATATTACTTTATGCTTACCATAACATCTCGGCTAATTCTTCCATTCTCTATATGTGCACGGGCTGGGGTTTGATTCCTTGAGGATTCTACGGACTCTGCTCTCCTCGCGTCTGGCCTTGACTTTTTCTTGGGAGACCTCAGTGCTCCTTGATACTGCTGTCTGCTTGTCTTTTTAACTGGCTGATCCTGGTGCATTTCTGCAGAAGAGAACTGGTTTTTATCACGACTCTCCAGCAGTAGACGCCGAGGCGGCATATTCAATATGTTTTTACTCTGCTCAGCCAGCTTTATCTGCACTTCCGGTAGGATCTGCTCAGGCAGGGAATTGTCAAGTTCGGCTGGAGGATCCTCAACAGAAACACGTCGGGCCACGAGAGAGGATGGCAGTACTGCTGTAACAACACGAGTCACCCTTAAAGGAAAGGGAGCCTGAGGAATTAGCAAGACAGAGGAGTAATTAAGTGTGTACCATAAGTGTAAGTGTATTGTATATGATATAGTTCAGTGATTAACGATGACAAACCTCCTCTCGTGGTTCTGAACCTTGACTCTGAGCACTGACAGCAGGTTTTGGAGGTTTTTTCTGATGACTCAACCTCTCTTGATTTTTCTTCATCCGCTCAATCTGCTCTTCTTCACTCATCCTTATCTTCTAGAGACAACATAGGTTGATTAGTATATGAATAATTTATGAAGTGTGGACCTAAATAAATGTAAGAGACAGCTGAAACAAACAGGTCATGAATAGGACTATGTGTTTGTACAGTGTCTGTCTGCACAGAAATGTATGTGTGCATGTGCTTACATCAGTATGTCTGTATGCATGTGTGCAGTGGAAAAGGGAGGTTGGGTTGCAGAAATGACTTAGAGTGAGCTCTTGCAAGGAGAGACAAGCCTCTGCTGCCCCACCTCGCCTAGTTAAGGTACTGCAACATGGCCCAATTGCAAGAAAAAGTTGAGAATCAATGAGTTTTACATTTTGACGAATCAAACCTTGGTTGATTGGCTGGTTGTGTCTGGTTGGTTCCACTTGGAGCCAGGCTGAGATTCTAAAATGACATGAAAATATAGGAAAGAGAAGGATGGGTGGGAGGAGATGGTGACAGGAAGGAAAGAAGACAAAACAAAGACACGGGAATGAGAGCGTGATCTAGCAGTAAAACACCTATTAGAGCTCTTTAATATTATTTAAGTCATATACTATGATTCAACTGGCCATTGTAATAATTTGATTGTTTTTATGTATTCTACTGTAATTAGTATATATGTACCAACCGGTTGCATCTCTCTGTGCTTTCACAATAAGGAGGTCAAGGCTTCTCCCTCTTCTGTGTGCTGCCTCAACAGAGGGACTGCAGATTCCCTAAAGTATAAGCATATACAAAAATATGAATATGCTCAAACCTAATAATGTCTGACAATATTTATTTCATATTTTCTACCTCATATGGTGACTCAGTGTAGCCATGGCCTTGGTCCTGGCTCTGCAGGAGCTCCTGGGGTAAAGCTGGGCGAACTGGTGGCTCCTGTTCCACATCCTGTTGGGATCACAGTCACAAGGCATGTTAGAAAACCTGTGAAGCTCTGATGGGAGATCCAATGACATCAATCCAGTGTGATATGATACTACAGGTATCATTACTACATGTATTTTAAATGAATAATAACAAATTTAAACAAAGTAAAGTAATAGATTTTGAAAACAGGGAAGAAACATATAAGATCAGTATACTGTACCTAAAGGCTACACACCAGTTAAGTCAGTCATCTTGGAGTGATCATTGACTTTGACCTTGATTTTTAGCAGTCAAATCAATGCAGCAAAATCTGCTTTATAACAATGATTAAAAGACACATTTGGAGAAGCAGGACCTCAATGATTTGTTGTCATTTGATTCCAAAAGACAGATTGTCATATCAGTCAGTCAGTCCATTTCTTAAGTGTTTTACTGACTTACAGACAATTTACTATTTATACAGTAGACTAGGACAGAGGAAGGAATCAAACCCTTTTACCTTTCATTTCAAGCACGGCTCGCTTTACCAATTAGTCACATCATACTTTCTTTATCTGCCGTTCTTTTCTTTCAGAGTGATGATGGGGACTTTCTCTTTTATTGCATCATATCTGATAGTTAATCTTTCTTTATGCTGCACTGCTGGGTAGATTATTTATTTCAGATAATTTTTTTAACTTATCTGCCTTTTATGTTTTATGAAAAGGATTTTTTCTTGCTGTTGAAATGTGCAGTTCATTTTTACCTCAGGCTAGTAAAATGTAGTAAAATGTAACTCAGCATGACACAATAAAGAATCTGGACTTTTGTAACTTTCACTGACTTGGGCTTATAACACATTACTGGAAATAAAAGTGCTATGGAATCATGATATTTTTGGCACCATTTCTGTAACAGCACATATTGGCTTTTCAAGACCCAGCCACTATGCCCATGTGGGACCCATGCAGGTTTTTCTGAGGTTTCCACAGTGCTTCCTGGTGTCAGCGTGTCTTGTCTGACTCGTTTGGTAACTCCCGTCACATCGATCTTAAGCTCTCTCATGTTCAAATTCTCAGTTATGCTCAGTTATGCTCTCAGCCTTTTTTCAGTTTTAATAACGTGGACCTTTTTCTTTTTTTGCATTTCCTGATTTTTGTGTTAGCTTTAGTAAATAAATCTTTGTTATTCCTTTTTTTACTCCCGTTTCCGTCCTGGTCCTTTTTCCCCCTTTATTGATTTTTGATAAATCATGATACCGTACGAGGTCCACATGGACCAGTTGGCTGGGGATCCCCCTAAATAATGTCTTAAACTTTGCTGGTGCCTGTTATATACATCTGCTGTGACACTAAAAAGATAAATATTATATTATTTCACCACAGAAGTGACTAAATGACCTCTGCAGTTAGATGCAGGGAAAATTTACACGTACCTGTATCGTTAAACAATCATTAACAATGGTTATACGTTGTAGTTGCATATGTTTTTTTGGCAAAAAGTCCAATATCGCGCATCCCTAAAGAGTGCAATTTCATTATTGTACTCCTGCTACATTTCAACACAATGCTGGATAAATGATTGTATATCTACCATATGTTAACAAGGCATGTGTTCGGCATATGTTCATAAACATAAATAGTCATCAGCTGGTCACTAACAAAGGGACAGTGGACAGTACCATTGTCAGGTTACTGTGCTGCCCCTCTCTGGGTGAGCCTGGAGACCCAGTATGTGGTGCTTTTGACTGGAACACTGTGGGTGAGAGAGAAAAGGTCACAGTGTTGACAATGTTCATGCATTGCCAGGTTTTAGGTGCATAATAACCGATTAACCAATTGTACACATTTTAGTGGCAACAATGAACATAAAAGAATGGTATACTGTACATTATTCGCTGAAACAGAAAGAGACACACATCAATGTATTATTAGCTGGAGGTGATGAAGAGGTTGAGATTTTACTTTTTTACTTAGTAATTGATTCAGTAATTGATTATATTGATAATTTTTTTTTTGCAATTTCCACCTGTAAGGCTAGAAAAATGCCTTAAGTAAAAATTATTATACACTTATACAAGCATCTGATTTCTGGTCTCTTATTTTGTTATGTTTGTTTCCTGCGTAGCTTGTTTGTTTTGTTTCTTGTTTTACAGAATAGTGGCTGAGCAGCTGGGCAGAGTTTCTGAGGACGCGCCTAACGCATCTCATCAACTCATCAGCCTGTTGCTTTATATTTTCCGGTTCCTGATTCCACAGACGCAAGGGCGTCAAGTCGAAATACGAGGTACCACCCTTGCTCACTGTATTTATAATCTTTTTTTCATGTGTATTCACCTTTTAACTCACTTCTTCACTTCACTTCCTCTCCTTCGCAGTTCCAACTTCCACTTTTTTGGGTACAGTTTAGTTTATTCTTACATCATAACACATAACTATAGGTAGTATTTTAATTTCTGCTAATAAACCCTTGTAAATATTACACACTGGACCTTCAAAGCCAATCACTATACCTGCTGGCTTGGCAATGTATTAAATGATGATACCACTGAAACAGCACATAAAATCAAACCCAGTGGACATATGTATATGTTCATGAAGCATTACAAAAGGAGCAGCTGATTCTTACTGTGGTGTCTCTGTAGTCCCAGCAAGAATTGGAAATGATCCCTGTTGACCTTCAGTCCAGCCAAGATGTCCTCCATCATCCACAGTTCTCTCTGAGCCTGAGATTGCTCCTGAAACAAACAGAGGAGTCCAGTCATGAAATGTTTCAGACTCTTTGAATGTAAACACACACAGATGGAGATGCCCTTTATGGGAACACAAAGAAAAAAACATCTCAGCTTCTTTAAGCACAAGCATTTCTAAAGCATGGAGGCAACTTTATGGATATGTGATACCCTAAAACGGTGTTTCCCAAATTTCCTATGTGCGGACCCACCTTTCACAGATGGTATACTTTCTCAAAAGTCTTGCATTCACTGACAATATCTTCAGTTCCCTCGCAATAGCTATTGTGCTCCTTCCCTCCCTGGTGCTCCATGTACCTCAGTTGACCCTGTCTGGCACTTGCTCCGCAAAAGACCTCCCCCAGAGCTCAGAACCCCCCTGCCAGTCTCCACACTCCAATAAATGGCGCTACAAATAAACAGACTGCAGAATACGAAGTCCAGGCTATTATTATATTGTGAGGGAACTGGGCTCTGTATATTATAGCTGTGCATAGAGCAAGTGCCAATGCAAAGTTATTACAAGGGAACACAAATATATTGTGTGAAAGTACAGAGGTTTGTGAGGGAAAAGCAAAGTTGTTGATAGGGAATCCAAAAGTTTTGCAATAAAAGGCAAAAGTTTGCTTTTAAACATTTTCCATTATCCATAAAATGGCAAACTACGATGATATAATCAAGAAAATCTCTGCACATAATGCAGCAACTAATTTACAGCCATATAAAACCTAATATTTTGATTTTGTTCAGTGAATCATTTCCAAGAGAAGTTGAATTAATTAAAACTTCATTTTGTGCATGTTAATTCAAAAATATATATTTATTTAATAAAGAAAATACCTGTGGCAGTCCGAAGTTACAGATATGCTGAAGGTGTGAGCGTATAACAGATAGTTCACTCTCCATTCTCTCATATTGACTCCACACCCTCTCCATTTCCTGAATACAAGTACAGGGACACAGTTATATACAACAAATAACTAATTATCACCACATAAAAAAAAAAAACCAAAAGTTAGAGGGTTGAGTGTAATTGTTTCATCTCAGTTCAATGCCACCCAATTTTTTACACACCAATAACACGTCACACATCCTGGCTCGGATTGTGACCAGGTCTTCCTGGAGCAAAGCCTTATGGGTCAGAGCTTCATCCAGTGCCCGTGGCCCCTGGTTCTGCCACTCATCCAGCTGCAGTCTGGACACCTCCAGCGCACACTGGACATTATCCTGTAAAAGACAATATGTGTTAATAATAATAATGATAATGTTGAGTATTTGTGAACTAAGTGCAGCTGTAACATTCAGTTGCTGACCTTATCCATCTGTAGCTGGGCCAGTTCCACGGACAGTGACTGTAGCAGCTTATCACACCCACATAACCGTGTTAACACAGTCTGAAAAGGGACAAATCTCAATATAACACCCCTCCATATACTATATACTGTATATAATAATAAAATAATATATTATAAATTACAGCAGTGTAAAATAATAACTAGAAAGACCCATGACTGCTCACATCTGCATCACTTTCAAGAGGTCTGATTGGTGGTGTTTCCCTTGGGTCAGGTTTTGGGGCCTGAAAAATATTTACATTTTGTTAAATAATCTTTAAAGAATACATTTTACATACAGTATATATGTTATTTTTTTAAACAAAAATATGTGCTCACCACATATACCATGGAATTGTGTGTGGGGCAAAGCAACGTTAACCAAAAGATGGCAAATTGCCATGACCCAAACCGATACACAAAGCATGACAAAGGCAAAATTGTGCATAATGTAACAACTGATTTACAGCCATATTGGTATAATAATTCCCAAGAGATGTTTGATAAATTAATTTAAACATAATATTCTGCATCCAAAAGTGTAGCAACAAAAAAAAGGCAACTGGACTTAGTTGAATTTCTTGAAGACGTTGAGAGGCGAAACAGGCGAAACGTCTTCAAGAAATTCAACTAAGTCCAGTTGCCTTTTTTTTACTACACTTTTGGATACCATGACCTGGATGACTGAGAATCTTCACAGACAATATTCTGCATGTTATTTAGTCTGCAAATTTGTTTGGGATCCAAAACAAATCTCACTGTGACCCATTTGTGGGTCCCAATGCAGTTTTTGGGAAATGGTAGGTTAAAGAATAGGTTAAAGATTGGTACAGACAGAAGATTGGTACAGACAGGGGTCAATGGGAACACGAGGAAAAACTGATATCAACAACCAAATAACCCTAACCCTAAAATCTAGACCCACTTTGCTGTTGTACTTATATAGTACTTTTCTAGTCTTGATGACCACTCAGAGCTTCTTTACTCCAACAACTCTGCAGTTTTCAAAGTGACACAAATTGTTTTCAGTCCAGAAAGTTTGTGATGGTCTGCTTCCGGGCTCTTATTTTGGTAACTGTTTAATTTCCTTTGTAGAGTGTTTCTGCTTTTGTCTTCGCAGGAGGCTGGCTGGTCAGCAGGGTGGAGGTTCTGAGTCCCATACCTGCTATCCATTGCTTCATCACTGATCTGCTTCAAATGCTGGCTTCAGGATCCACACTTGCCAGTGCATCTCATCATATCCAGTTTGGTAAGATCTCTACATTTCTCCGTGCCAGCTTCTTTGTTTTTGCTTTTTGTCATGTAAATTGCCTTTTCCTCTAATTCCCTGTTTTCTTCTCTCTTTTTCAATCACGGTTTCAAAGTTCTGCCCAGCAAGCAAGCCAGTCTCTGCTGTTATGTTTTTTGTATTTTGTTGGCTTGATTTTTTCCCTTTTTTCGTAAATAAATATTTTCTCCCTTTTACTTTTGTATCAACTTTCGGTTATTTTGGGGTCATTTAAGTCACGATATATACATATTATCACAAAAAGTTTATTTGACTATAACCCAGCCAGCATGTCCATGTTGGTCCCACAAGGGTTGATATGGATGCCGCGCAAATGATTGTCTGTGATTTTCATCATGGCGTGTTTGCTACATAGGCTTCTCATGCTGGGCCCATGTTACTAAAGCCATATTGGACCTGCAAAATTTGTCGGTCCAATATGGCTTTAGTAAAATTTGTATGGGCTTAAAGCCCATACCCACTTAGTGCCCAGGTAGCCTGGAAAGGGTGGTGGGGTTACCAGGGAAGCCATTGACAAATACACTTGGGACCCATATTGTCAGCCCTAATATTAACCTTATGGTGCCCACATGGACTTGCTGGCTGGTGAGTTGACGAGGTAGAAATTTCCTTATGTTTGCATACACTATTGCTGAGGTCTGATAATGCAATCTTTTAGTCGGTCACGATGGTCATTATATCAGATTAGGTGATCATAGAGCCACCATTTCATGCCATGACTGAATCAGATTGACTTCACAGTGGTACCTGAAGATTGACTTCACAGTGGTACCTGACTCAATATCGCAACTGACATGATGGTGATGATGAAGGAAAGAAGACTGTAAACAAACACTAGCATCCAAAAATCACCCCCAGATTTTTGACAGCTGGTCTGACATAAGCATTAAGCGAGCATTGTCTACCACCTTTCCTCCACATGAGGGACATGAACGATCATTCATGCTCACATTCACACTTATGGGCAATTTAGAGCCTTTAATTAAGCGTTTTTAGACTGTGGCAGGAAACAGGAGTACCTGGAGAGAACCTCACATACACAGGGAGAACATGCAAACTACATGTAGTGAGAGAACAGTGGTATCCACTACTCCACCATGTGGTACTTTTACTGGGAAACTGAATTGATGTGCTAGACTTTTGGGGTCATGAAATCTAACCTCAGCTGTTGGGTCATGCATAGTCTGACCTTAGTATTAGCATAGATTTAAAAAAGTGAGTGGGGGGGGGGGTGCTCTAAGTGAGCAAATCAATAATACTGTGCACAACTGTCACTAAAATGCTTAAACATCTGAATGCAAGCTTGAATATTAACACAGAGTTCTCTGAATAACACAAACAGAGATAATATGGCCATATAGTATGTGTTTGGTTGGAATCTAAGGAAAGGTTACTTCATATTTACTAACATAAAATTAGCATAAATTGCATCTAACATGTATTGATATTAAATGTCCACTTAGCACCTATAGGTAGCCTTTGGGGCCACCATGGCAACCCCAGACAAACCTGCTTGGGATCCAAATTGTCAGCCCAAATGTAACCCGAACAGGGCCCACATGGACATGCTGGCTGGGACATTCGTGACAAAGGCGACAGACAGACAGAGATATTAAAAAACAACATAATGACACTGACAGTTCGGAAGCCACACCGAACAAGACGGCATTAGAACACAACTGCACTGCAGAGCGGGCTGTACCATTGCAGGCGGTAGCACACAGACAGATACATGGCTGCGGTGATGGTGATGATGGTGGTGGTGTGGAGGGTGCGGAGCGTGTGCAGCCCTCGATAAGGGAGGCAAAGGGGGCAATAAGTCTGCCTGTGCTCCTGCTGAGCAGCGCTAAAGGTTTGAGAGATTGAAAGAAGCAATGAGAACATGTCCAACTCATTTCAATCACGTGACATGGGCAAATTAATTAACATTTACCAACAGTTAATTCATGTTTTAACATACATTTGTTAATATTAAGGTGAACAAATTATTATTTCATATATTATTCAAGGGTCTATAAAGCTAATGTCAATAATGACAGCAAACCTTTAAGTGACTAAAACTGCCTGCCTTTTATTAATATTTATAAGGTTCCTGTGTCTGTAAAGCTGAAAACTATGACACTTCATATAAGCATAATAGCACTAAACAATTACTTAGCAATAAACATTACTTGAACATACTTCAGTGGATAATAACCTTTATTAATGTTCCTTATGACCCTTATTGTTAAGTGTAAAACATGCATCCCTTAACTATGACTTCATAAATGTATTGGAGTACAGAATAAGTATAATGTATCTATAATTTTATTTAATAACCATTATTTCTCTTTATTAATGCTCCTTGTCAGAGTGGGAAAACATGTTGGAACATTAATAAAGATTAACAGTGGTTAATACATGATAAACTGTGCTCATGTGAGGCTTATTTACTATATATATTAGTTAAGTCTTTTTGAGTGATACATAGCCCCTATTGCTTATTCTGTACTCCCACAAACAGTTAACAGTTACTGCTTACTAACCATTATAAATGGTTACTAAACAATGAATGATGTATTAATTAATACCTGAATTAATGTGATTATTGTCATTAAATGTTTAGTTAAAACATTAGTTGATTATTAAAACAGTAATACTAACCCTAACAGTGCTTATTACAGTATTTACTCATGTTAATGTACCCTTATTGTGTTACCAGGATTACCTGTTTAGCTTTTACTGAACAACAGTAGTGATTGATGTCTTTAATCAGTTAGCACAATTAGCACACACCTAATTATTTTTTGTTAATTGATTATTCATCAAGACATACACTGTGTCACTGCTCTGTACTTTATAGTCACCTTTGCTGGTCTTCTTCCACTAGGGGGATGATGAACTGAACCATATGTGGGTGTGGGCTGAAACGACAGTAAAAAGAGAGGGATATGAATTATTTGGTGACAAATTAATACATGAAAAGGGTCAGCTCCAGTAATGAAGTATGACATTACCATACAGTAAGAGTCACAGATTAAATAAAGAGGGATCAGATACAAAAGTGAGTGAGATTTCATGACTTTATAGGGTCAAAAAAACCCAGCCAGCAAGTGAAATGGGCAAATTATTTAGATACCATATGGTTTCAGTAAAATGGGCCCCACAAAGGATGCCCATGTTGTCAACCTGAATATTTCCCTTATGGGGCCCACATATACTCCCATAATTTGACTTTACAGGTCCAGTTTGTAACATTTTGGGGGGTTTATTGGTAAAAATAACTCATTAATACTGTATGTTTGTATAAAGTCTCTTTCATATCAGACTTTTGGGTACGCCATGGTTAACCTGGGTGAATCAGCTAAAAAAGTGATTAGTACCATTTCCATTGGCACTGTTGTCAGTCCTCCATCACATGTGCATGAAACTTAATGTCACAAATGCGTCAGATACAAACTAAGTTGGAGGAAGAAGGAAACAACAGCAACAACAAAATGGAGGTCAATGACAAAGTTACAATTATTGCAATAGAATATCGTATACATAAGTTCAAACTCAGTGGTGAATGAACAGCTTTAAGGCACTGATAAAAATTAAGTAAGATAAACAAAAAATTAAGCACTGTCTCAATTTTTAAGAATTAAGTTCTGGTTTCTATTTAAATAGTGCTTTTCTATGACTGCTTTACACTAAAATTTGGATGATCACCCATTCACACCCATACACCCATTCATTCACTCATACAGCGCATCTATGTTCAGTGCATTTTCTATCACACATCTTTCATATCCATTCACACATAGCCGTCAGGTGCAACATGGTGTTTAGTGTCTTGCCTATGGACACACTGGCATGTAGTGAAGCTAGGAATCGAACCCAGCTTAAAGAAGACCTACTCTACCACTGATCCACTGTTGTGCCCATTTTGTATCTCCGCATTGACAAAATGATGCCTGAATTTGCCACACTACTGTTAAAAATGAAACAGAGGAAGAAGTGAATGAATGAATGAATGTGTTCACATGGGTCTTGTGTACCTACTAATACCAATCAGAGTATAAGGCAATAATAATTTACATAAAACATGCAATAAAAATATTTTTTTATTGTATGTCATTTTGGGGCCACACGGTTGGTGTAGTGGTAAGCACTCTTGCCTTTGCAGCAAGAGGTCCTGGGTTTGTGAACCAGTCGGAAGAAGGGCCCTTCTTCATGTTTTGCATGTTCTCCCCATGTGTGTATGGGTTTTCACCAAGTACTCTGGCTTCCTCCCACAGTCCAAACACATGGAGATTTGGGAATTAGGACAATTGGACAGCGAGTGAGAGTGTATGTGAGAGTGTATGCCCAGATAAATATGTATTTTTGATGAGTGGATATGGGTTAATAGGTGTATAATTAGCCTTAGAAGAAACTATATACTGCATATGCTGTGTATATATACTTTGCCTGCAACTATAGGCTCCTCTCAGGTGACACTAACTATCAATCACACATGTCCACTCATATGATCTGTAATTTTGTATCTCCAATGTATTTGCATCTGTTAATGATTACAGAATCGACATCATGTTCTTGATAAATACAGACAGTTTGGTTGTTGCCATTTCACATTTTTGTGTTCTTTTTTTTATTTTGGTTTCATATTTCTCAAACCCACTCTATTTATTTAATAATTAAGAAAATCTGAATAGAAATGAATTAAGATATAAAAAAATTGACCAAACCTGCTCACCTTATTTACATTTTGCCACCTTTCTGAGACTGGAGTAGTAGGAGTAGATTTGAACTCCAGCTTAGGTGAGGAGGGTGTGTAGTATAGAGTCTGTGGCATCAAGAGTAGGTCATCATGAGGTCGAATGTCAACCCTTCCTACTGGTGTATGAGGTCGTGACCCCAGATGACCTCTGGAGTTCAGAGAAATAATTCCCATCATGTCTGTATGTGTGAGTGGTGTATTTTGGTCAGGGAGAGAATCCTCCTCTTGATTTGGACTGCAATCTGTTCTACTGAATTCAGGAGGACTGGGTGTTCGGTCTGAAGGACTGTGAAGAGAAAACACAACAACACGTAATTTAAGGTTAACCAGTAGACTTTCAATATGTGGCATTCACCCACTGAGGGGAGTTGCCAACCTGCTGTTTTTCTGACGCACTCTCCGCCTTCCCCTCTGCGACTCCCCCATCCTTCCACCAGAGAGCTGAGAGGGTTCACTCAGAGTCCTGCTGACGTGCCGGGGTTTCTGGGAGGGTCCCTCTCCATCAGAGGGAGCTTTGGGGAAGTCCACTGATTCACTGCTGCCACCTATTTGTGGGAACTCCTGATAACTGTAGCAGCGCCTGAAGGGAGAGGGGGCTCTGTCAGCGGCTACCTTTGCCTAACAAGTCACGCCCACAGGGAATAGTGTTGTACCTATTAATGAAGCTGTCTGGTTCCATTGCAGCAGACTGGCTAAGGGCTCGCACCCAACCCAGCATATCCTCCTGAGTGTCAGCGCTGAAGAAATAGGGGCGCATTCCCTGGTGCACCACCTGTATTTTTAAAGAGATGGTCAATAGCAGTTGGATTCTTTTCAAATGGTATTGATTGGTATTAACAGTTATTATTATTATTATTATTATTATTATTATTATTATTATTAATATATTTTAGTTCTAGACACCTTTCAAAACACTTGAGGTTGTAGTACAAAAATCATAATAATATAATTTACAAAAGTAATTGAATTAAAACAAAACAATATAAAACAGATTAAAAATATACAAAATTGCAACTTGTTAAGTAGAATATGCCTGTATGAAGAATTTTGAACTGTGATTTGAAGGTGGTGAGAGTTTCTGATGTCTTGTGGGAGAGTGCACAGGCGTGGGGCTGAGCAGCTGAAGGCTCTCGAACCCATGGTGGTCAAACAAGTGGGTGGGAGTGTGTTGATGTGGAGGAGGTCAGCGAGGTAATAAGGGGCGAGGTTGTTGATGGCCTTGAAATTGAGGAGAAGGATCTTACATGTAATATGGTATTGACCGGAAGTCAGTTGAGTTGCAGCAGAACATTTGTTAAATGCCTAATGGATGGGGTTCTGGTAATAATGCAGGTGACAGAGTTTGGGAAAAAAAAGGACCCTGGTTGATGTGACCGGGTGCCAAGCATAATAGCAGTACTCTTTGGTGAGAGGGATGGATGCAACAGTGACATTATTGAACAGGGATTATAATGACAGAGTGCAGTCTGGGTCACACCCAGACATTTTACCTGGGGAGAGGGGGAAACTAAGGAGTTGTCAATGGGAATGGAGAGGCTTTTTTGTTTCCGTGCCCATGTTAACAGATTAGAGTGTTCCCACTGCATACGTGAGATGCGCCTGCATCTAATTATAAGTATCAGGCGACTCGCATATTTTTCACATGTGATGTGTGTGTGTGAAAAACATTGCATCTGGGGTATGTGGTTTGCATCTGTGGTACAGCATGTGGTATCTGTGCTTTCCTGGCACGAACCCATAATGCTGCTCGTTGCTCGTTCACTTCTTTCTTTTACCAATCACTCAACAATTCTATACAGCTCTGCACGTCACCAGAATAGGCTGCATGCACATACTATATCCACAGTGCTAAAAAGGCTTGTACACTTTAAATAAACAACAATACCTTGAAGGTGAACTTTCTGTTCTTGCATTCTCGTGATGAGCAGAGAAGGATTTTGTAGCTCGGGAGTGGAATGCTGCCCAGTACAGACTCCTCTCTGCTGTCTGATGGAGGAAAAGAAGTGAAGACAGAAGATGTGTCTCGTAGTACATCCAGATCACATGAAACTGCATAAAAGAGAAACAATGTGTTCTCCTTACCTTTATAATAAAACAGGCAGTAGTTGGAGAGGACAAACCATCTTCTCTTCCAAAGTTTTAAACCAGAACTGTCCTAGAGTAAGAGGATTAATTCAGGACGACTCCTGATTAAACTCAGTCACCTAGTTCTCTAAATGCAATTATTATACAGAATTATTAAAGAAAATGTCAGTGTAAATGTAGAAGTTTAAAAAAAACCTTTTTGTTGAGCCATCCTCTGATGACCACAGGACAGTTTGGGTCTCTCTTGGCAGCCTGGCATCTTTTCCCAAAAGTGTGGACTTTTCCGAAATTTTCCTGTCACATGTAGAGGAAACCAGTCCATTGATGTGCATCAACAGTGTCACATGTCCCTCCACGTGTGCAGATCACACTACCATCATGGATACTGGAAAACTCACCTTTGTGACTGGAAAGTAGGAAATTGTGGCCACACTGGAAGCTTGGCTCATTCTTTCCGGATCCTCCATCCTGGAGAGAAAGAGGAGAATTCATATACAGAAAAAGAAGAGTGTGAAGGTGAAAAGATGATGTTTAAAATAAAATAAAATCCCAAAGTCACAAACAAACATAGATGTCACAGCTGGATGACAATGTCATGCAGAGCCGTCTCTTCAGTCAAATTAAAGCAGCCCCACTGTGAACATAGTTCACTGTAGTATTAAAGTGATGTTTCATGTTATATTGACACAGACCTGACACCTGTGCATGCAGCTGTATGCAGCCATGAATGCTGGTGGTCTGTACATTTTTTAAATTAAGCTTTTGTTTTTATTTTTATTTAAGTATACTTTACAATGTATACAATCACAAACACAGAGACAGAATGGAAAAAACCAGGGTGACTAAGGAGGAAAAATGAAAGTTATTATAAAGTGAACCAACCAAACAAGCTCCAAACACAAGAAGAGGAAGATGATGACAAAGAACACAAACGACAGCAAATGTAATCATAACAGAGAGGTGGGATTATGACATCATCATTTTCCCAAAGCAGTGTGTTGGTTATCTTCATGAAAACATATGGGTGAATGGTTTGTATTTATATATCGCTTTTCTAGTCTTGATGACCACTCAACGCTGCCATTCACCCATTCACACCAATTCACTCACACATTTATACAGTGCATCTATGTTCAATGCATTTTCTATCACCTTCACATCCTTTATATCCATTCACATGCTACCAACAAAGCCATCAGGAGCAATGTGGGGTTATGTGCCCAAGGACACATCAGCATGTTGACTATCACAACTGGGGATCAGTTGCACAACCCTTCCATTTGAAAGAAGACTCTACCACTGAGCTTTTGTCGCTTATGCTTTTGTGTGAATTAACCTGAAACCCTTTTTTTTTTTTGCTTTGTAAACATCTCACTTTCCAATACCAAAATTCTTAGTGCTAATTGGTAATTTTACAGTGCACATAGTTTACACGTTCATCCTTGATTCCATCAGCAATTTCAAATGTCTTGTTTTGTGACTCGGGTGTATGAAATGCTCCCTTCAAATTCAAAAACACAGTTGCTGTGTCCCCATTAGCTAAAGAAATTGTGTATTTTCTCCATGGACTTTGGTGTGGGAGAGTGAGTGGTTTAAAAACTTAATTTTAAAGTTGGTTAATTCTTTCTAATGCAGGGGTCACAAACTTCAATTACCTGGGGTCCACTGCCCAACCAGCATGTCTTTGGGGGCCCATACGGGTTATATTCTGGCTGACAATATGGGTCCCAAGCAGGTTTGTCCATGGTTTCTATGGTGGCCCCATCCGTTTTTACTCACTTCAAGCCAATGCCCACTTAATACCCTTTTAAGGCTATCTGTGAACTAAGTGGGCATGGGTTTGCTCCCATATGGTTTCAATACAATGGACCATGTGGGTAAGCACGGATCAGGCAACCATGAAAACCTCGGACAAACCCACTTGGAACCCATGTTGTCAGCCAGAACACATCCCTTATGGGGCCCACATGGACACGCTGGCTGGGTATAAGTCTAATCTGGTCAGGAGGGGGTTTCATTATAATATTGCTATAATGATAGTTGTGGCAATGGGTCAGAGAATTTCTAAATAAAAGTGTTCATTTTGAAATTGAAAGACATATACAATAAAAAACTGTACGATGCTAAATAAAATTGCATGTAAAAAAAAAGCATACAGTCATGATATTAATAATAATAACAGTACAAAAAATGTCTATAGCTTTTTTAGGACATTTAAAGATACTTGACAAAATAACAAAAGAAAATAGAACAGTAAAATAAATAAATAATATTAAATAAAGACTGTTAAAGCTATGGTTTGTTATAATTTGGTCAATGATTTGTTATAATCTTGGTCAATGATTTGAAGGTGTGTAACAAGTCAGATTCCTGATGTGTTGTGGAAGGGAATTCCAGAGGGTAGGTGCAGCGGTGGCGAAGGCTCGGCCCCCACATTTGGCCTGTGGGCCATGAGAGTGACCTCTGGAATAATGGCAAAAGAGCAACACATATATTCTTGAGATATTGTAGATGTGGGTGGCGGTGGAGAGTGGGTAATCTTTCAAATTGAAGGTTTTGCTTTTCATTCCTGGCTTGGCTATTCATGCCCATGTGTCCTTGGGCAAGTCACATTGCTGCTCACAACATATGAACACTTGAGTGACTGGGTGAATGGCAGAAACTGTAGTGTAAAACAGCTTTGAGTGGTCGTCAAGACTAGAAACCACTGTATAAATACAAACCATTTACCGTTACTTAAGCAGACATAGATTCAAGCAGTAGATAGAATTCGCAGTTTTTCTATGTGTCTCTACGTGTCAGTGCCTCATACAACCACACTTCAAAAAAACTCAACTTTACCTTCAACCACATATTGCTATTAAATCATCATTAATTGTGGTACAAACTCAGGGCAAATCTTAAAAAAATCTAAAACATGCTTCACTACACATACATACCACATGAGGCCTTAGCAGTTCAAAATGAGCCGGAGTCGCTCTGTTTAAAAACAGCCAGTCACTCCCATGAGCAGCATCCAAAAATCCAGGGAACGCACATATGCTGCATTCATGATTGTTGAGATTTTTTTTTTTCAACCCTGTCAACTAGTCATTCTCTTTGAGACCTTGAATTGATCATGCTCTCTCCCACTCCCAGGAAAACACCCCCACCATTCTATTCTCAGCCATAACAGGCCAGTGAATCCCTACCATGAAATTGACAGGTGACAGCTGCATCACCGCGGTAGCAGGGAGGGGCCCGGGATAGTGTGAAAACCAATCTGGCAGCAGGGACCGGCTGCTGCGACATTTGGAATGTGTCCCAAGCTGCAGGAGTGTATTGAGGACTGTCGAAGATTGAAGCGAAAATAAAAGTGTGCAGTGTGGCGGGAAGTCAGACAGAGAGCCTTACTGTGTGTTTCTTTACAGTCATGCTGTCTGAACAGGATTCATCAGCATATTTGGTTGTGTATCTCAGGTCACATGGTAGCATGTTTCTTATGTTCGTGACCCAGTATTCCTCTTTTATACAATATGGCAGAGGTTGGCAACTAAACCTGACCTTGGACCAGTTTTTTTTTTTTTTTTCCGGAGCAATCGAATATTGCGTCAAAACATCATGTCATGAGGAACATTTAAGAGATGAATTATTATTTAAGAAAAAAGCAACTTGGATTTGCCAAAGACTGTTGCAGCATCATAAAACAACTTCAGTCAGAAACAAAAGCCAACAAAAACTGTGTGGTGTCTTTTATAACTTTTTACATGTTCTTTTAAGACAAAAATATATATAACATGCGTAAAATAAAATTGACATATATGCTCTCAAAAGACGATGTTTTCCCCTTTCTAATTGTTAATAATAAATGTGCTTCAGTTCAACACCAAGGTTTTTGCCACCTGTAGCCAAAGTATTACTTTATATTTATGTACTTTATTAAATATCACTAAATAATAAAATATTATTATAATATATTTTCCTTTGTATGTACATCCACTTGCTTTTTAAGATTGTGGTCTTCTAGAGATTTGTCCCCTATTATTTTCTTTTTAGCCTACCTTTCTTTCCTATTGCTGCACTCAACAATAATAATAATAACAGAAAATTATGTTCTGTCTGTCTTAGTGTTACTAGTTATTCATTGCTCATCAAGTACTTTTTTTTAATACATTACAGCACCGTTCTTCTATTTTAATATTGGAAAAATATGATTCTGTCTTAACTACACTTGCATGGGTTTAGGTATATAATTTATGTTTCACAGCACAATTTCTGCCTTTAGAAACGTTGCTTGACTCCTGGAAGAACTCTTTCAGTATATTTTAAAATTTTCTTTCTCTCTATTATTCTGTGCTCAGTTTTTCTGTGTTATAATTGGGTTTTGTTTAAATTTGTAAATTTTATTTTTTCTAACGCTTAAATTTTATTTTGTTTTTATGTAAAACACACTGAGTTGCCCTTTGTATGAAATGCGCGCTGCAAATAAGGATGCCTTGCCTATTTAAACCGTTTAATTATGAAATGTGGAGTGAAGAAAAGCTTGGAGAGTCAGGAGAATCATCTCACATGGGGTCTCCACAAACACTGGTGGGTGTTCCATCCAGACAGAGTTCAGCATTCACATTCAGCATCATCTTCTGATGACACTGAGAGTAAGTTTGAGTAAACAATGGAGTCTTTGTGAGAGATAGGAACAGAGAATAACAAGTGCACAGCCACAGAGGTTCAGTGGGTGTCGTGAAATATTTGCGAAATCTCCTCCATCAGTGTGGGTCACTCGCTCTGGGAGGAGAACTTAAAATGCTAAGGAGGGACGGAGAGGAGGACAATTGGTGGTTTTGTGCAGCACACAGTGTCTGCTTTGTGGCTCGCAAAGTCTCATGTGAAGCTGGGACCAGATCAACAGTGGAAACGTCGTCCGCTCTCCATCAACAAAAACATTTGCATATATCCCACATTGTCTTGTAATATTAACAGCATGGGGAGACAATATGACCAGTGACGTTACAAAACAGCCACTGTCTCATCTGACTGAGATTTCCTTATGGAGACACCAGGTCATCTTGATTTGGTTGTTTTTTCTATAATTCGGATATCAATACAGATAATGGCCATTGTTTGACCCATTTGCTTTTTTGCTTCCCGTAATGTCACATAACACAATAACACAATTATTTATTTATTATACTTATTACTTCATATTAATAATTATTATTAATATTTAAAATAATGTATGTAATAAAATTCAATATCATTTACTTTCTATTAGCATTCTGCATTCTGCATTATGTATCTGCACTGCAGTGCACTTTTTTGAATCCAAAATGTGGAAACTAAAATTATTTGGTAGATGTATTATATTATAATACATCTACCATGTATTAGATGTGTATTATATTATAATACTACATCTACCAAATCCATCTACATATTATTATTGTTATTTAAAAATAGTGTAAATCAGCCACCTCTATTTCATAGGACGGTGAAGATGGACTTTTGCAAGGATAAAACAGGTCAAACATGTAGTCCCAGACAGTTCATCAGTTCATCAGCCAGAGCATAAACAATACTTTTAACCAATAAATGTTGTCTATTTGTGCAGTAAAGAGAAAACAACTACACACTTTCAAAATGTTTAAATAAAACAATGCTAAAATAAGTTACTGAAACTAAAAGGTGTTACTTGTAATTTCCATTAGTGACATAAATCATAATAAATATGCCATATTGCCTCACTCACCTGAATAACTGTGCCTGTCTGCTGGTCACTTGGAGCTCCATTACTTGGCATGTGTCCTCACAGTGTTATATCAGGCTCAGCTGCTCTTCCTGTTCCCACAGGCTCCTGTTGCCCACAACAGTTGCAACACTCTTCACAACACTTTACTGGGTGTTTCTCCTTTTTTTTTTTTTTTTTTTTAACGTGTGAATCGTCCTCTCTCTTGCTCATCATCCCACTGCCTCTGGGCTTGTGGTGAAGCAGCAGCGTTATTCAGGCGGTCTACCTACGCTGACTGTTAACACTCAGTGTGCTCCTCTGTCTTGTAACAGTGTCCCCTCTGTCAGCCCTTTCCCCCTCCCGTCTCCTTTTCCTTCTTTTTCTTACACATTGACTAACACTTTGTGTTTGTCACTTAGATAAAAAAAGAGATCGAAAATAAAAAAATAATCAGCTTTTCTTCCATCCATCTTTATATTCTCTAAATTTAATTTCTTAGCCCTCTGTATGATGAATATGAATAAGGATGCCAGACTCAAATGATACATGCAACATTTGTCTTGATGGGTCAGTTTTGACCTGGTTTGGTTGTTTAAAACCCTCCAAGTGTGAACGATAAAGGGTTTGTAACTTTTAACTACTTTTTACTTTTCATCTATTGACCCCATTTCCGTATATTTAAATTCTGGATTAAAAAAGAGAATAATATATAAGTTTTTACATGTTTTATATGTCTGGTTTGACCGTTTTAAAGCACAAGTTATAAATTAACAGTTGACTCTCTTGTATGTAGTTTTACACTTCAACTTTATTAACACATTTTGTGAGTGTAAAACAATAAAAGAATTCTGGGTCAAATCTGACCCAAGGACAATGGGATGGTTAAAATATGAAATTAGCAAACAAAAGTGGATTTTTAAATTGTGTTTAAAAACATGACAGCTGAATAGGCATTTTAATGTGCTTTTAATATGCTTTTATGCATTAAAATATTAATTTATTGTTATGCTCCCAATTTTAGGATGTTGGTCCTGATGCACAGAGGGGAATGGTAGAGTGTCCTCAGAGGACACTGATCCACCTCAAGATGCTGGCATAACAGTAAAGGGGGTCAAGATGCTTCAGGAATTCAGAAATTACACAAATGAGTGTGTACTCCTGCTTAGCCTGATTTATAGCTTAAATTTAAGCTATCCAAGAACCTGCAATACACTTCTGAGTTCCTCCAAAAAGTGCCGCTGGAGTTGAATGGCAACAGACTGTATGCAAAGGTGCAGGTCCTGAAAAATTGACTGCACAAGCAATTTCACTTCAGTGCACAAGATTCAGTATGCTCTGAGCACAGCAATGGTTCTGTCCACTGTTGTATTTATAATTAAGGTTAAACCTCGAAGAGCTGGAGATGAAACTTGAGGGACTAGTGTTGCAGTTTGGAGAAGTTTCAGTGTTGACAGCCCAAAGTGATCTTGCCTTTGTCCATGAACTATTCCTTCAACATCAAATTTTGTTTGATGTTTTTCATAAATAATACTGAAACCGTTATTCAGTTCCAAAATGAGTTGCTCAATTTTCCTTTGATCGACTCAGTGATGAGACTCTGCTTTAATAGTGTTTGTAACCAAAGACCTAAAGCACAATATATGATATGCTAATGGCTGCAGCATTTCTCAGTAACACAACTGGCAAACACAACATTTGAGGTATTGAAGTCCTAATTCATACAACAAATTTTATATTGAGGGATATAACCAGACTGTACTTTAGCTTTGAGCATATATTTATAGTAAGTCTGTCTGAAGTATTATTTTTAAAATAAAGGCTTACCTGCCTTCATTTTAAAAAGGAGGTAATTTGCATTATTTAATTGAAGTACACACTATGTTTTATATGTCGTATTAGTCAAACTAATACGACATAAAAGTGTATAAAATCAACAAAAAATTAATTGTCATAAAATTCAATATAACAGTGTTAATTCAATTCAATATGAATACTATAAGTAAATGTAATATGAGAGTGGTATTTGGTTAAATGTGCTGAAAGGCAAATAGTAATCATTATCTATGTAGTCATTCTCCCGTTTAGTTGTGTTTAGTTGGACCATTTGACATTTAAGTGAATCTGATGTTTCATTTCTTAGTGCTGACTCAGTTCTGTGTCAGAAATGCTTTCAAAGTCCTTCATCCCAGATCACACAGTGCACTAACTATCAAGCCATTGCTCAGCACTTAAAGCATGGCATTTTATAATTAGTTTCTAACACGTCCGGGGTTCAGGACCTCAGATTCCCAGGATAACCAGTTCTCACAAGGGGACACATCAAGTCAAGTCAAGTCAATTTTATTTATATAGCCCAACATCACAAACACAATTTGCCTCGAAGGGCTTTACAGTCTGTACAGCAAGTGACACCCTCTATCCTTAGACCCTCACATCGAGTGAGGAAAAAACTCCACAAAAAACCCTTTTAAGGGAAAAAATGGGAGAAACCTCAGGAAGAGCCACAGAGGAGGGATCCCTCTTCCAGGACGGAGGTCCAGTGCAGTAGGTGTCACATGTACAGAGACAAGTTCAGCAGATTATAAGTTACAAACAAAGCATCAAAAATTCACAGAGAGAAAAGACAAGAAAGACAGAGACCAGGATGATTCAAGAATCAGTAACATTAAGAACAATTATCATCATCATCTCATTCAGGGTGTGACATACGCTGCCACCATCTGGGGTTGGTTCCAGCTCCTCGTGGGACCCTCAGAAGAGGACAAGCCGTTGATGATGGGTGGATGAGAATAATTTACCTTAGCAGTAACAAGTAGCTATATGATATATGGTAATGGTTATAGTCATCAGTCCCCCTCTAAATATTTATGACTCAGTCCATTTAGCATACTTCACAATCAGCCTGGTGACAGACTTGTTATCACCTGTTCCACAGGAAAACAAACTGGGGGACAGTTTCATTCAGGAAGCAGGGGCTGTGCTTTCACAGATCTTTCTGATTAAAGAAGCTGCGTTCTATTTACATTGGAGGGAGTGACACCAACCTCGAGTTCACCTGAGAATTTAGCAATGGCAGTCGAGAACAATGCTCTACATCAGGAGGTCAAAGCTCAAAGCAGGTCGTGGGCCAAAAAAGGATAAACTTTTTTTCCTTCAACAAACTAAAACTAAACATTTTTTGAAGATAAATATGAATCAAAACAGACAGGGAAGTGAGACAAGTTACACATTGGTGCATTTGTATCTCCCAATGTCTTCACTGCATCATACATATGAGTGATTCAATTCAATTCAATTCAATTCAATTCAATTCAATTCAATTCAATTCAATTCAGTTCAGTTCAATTCAATTCAATTCAATTCAATTCAATATAGTTAAATTCAATTTTATTTGTATAGCGCCAAATCACAACATACATTATCTCAAGGCACTGTACATAGTAAGGCCAAAACCTTTCCAATATTACAGAGAGAAAAGAAACCCAACAGTTCACACAATGAGCAAGCACTAGGCATCAGTGGAGAGAAAAAAGTCCCTAACAAGAAATCTCTGACAGAACCAGACTCAAAGATGTGCGGTCATCTGCCTCGACCGGTTGGGGTGAGAGGAAAATGGGGGACAGAGGAGAGGTGGGGGACAGAAAGAAAAAGAGGGAGGTGAGGGAGGTGAGGGAGAGAGCAAATATACAACAGTTGTATCAAGTTTAGAATCAGTTATGTCATGTTTATAGGACTACGGTGTCATGTATACAAGCAGCAGCAAACACTATTGATAAGAAACTATACTGATGAACTTTTAATCAGAGCATAGTGATCATGCAGCCTCGTCCATGGAGTTACTGTAAATTCCTTGGCTACTTCATTTCTGTATATCAGTATCGGTATTCCCCTCAAACTGCTGCAGTCAAACAGTTAAAGGACTCATTCATTGTTCATCTTTGTTCTTGTGTTTCTTTACCTATCTATCTATTATTTATGCATGTGTGTGTGACCAAAAATTTATATCACAGTATTTTTCAAATGGTTTTCAAAACGGTTTCACTGTATACAACATTTTTTTTTATCCATGAGCATAAATGAATCCTTCAGTGAGAGAGAGAGAGGTCCGGTTGAGTGAGAAAAAGGTACCTGGGCTCTTTTCTGCACCTGGAACAGAATCAGAACTCCCCTGGCCGCTACTTGAAGGAAAACAAGTATTGCCATCCTCATCACCCTGGGAGCATTTAAAAAATTGACGTGACATATTTTCCAACATGTGCGTAGTGTCTGTGCACCTATAAACAACATAGGACTATTTAGTTTGTTTAATTGAAGGACAAGGTGAAGAACTGTTTTATAGGTAAGGTGAGCTTCTGTTGTAGCTGGCGCTATATAAAAAATATAATGGTAGGGGAAACACTGTATATGTTCATATATCATGTAACTGAAACTAGAATTCATAAAGTACAAGCCCAATTGTAAGCCTACTGACAATAACCTGCCCCAAACATGCAGTTTGCATGTAAACCTGTGCTGGTTTTTCTGTGAAAAGAAAAATGGGATGGCATAAGATTTTTTTAAACATGTTTTCTTTTAACAAATGTCTAACACTGACCTGAGTCCCTCTGTGGGGAACATATCTGAGAGAGTCTGCAGCTGCATTTTCGACTGTCTTGTGAAGCACTTTAGGGTGATTCTTGTGGCAGGCCTCTGAAGATGAAGAAAGACAAGAGAAAGAAGTTTAATAGTCCTTAAAGTACAAGGTCATTTTCTAGACAAGACAAGTCACTCAGTCTTCTCTTACATGACATACTGTTCAACATGATATCATTAGATTATTATAATAATCTATGTATGTTAATTTAATAGTGGGATTTTACTGTTGTAGCAGATTTTAAACAATTTTGTTTGTTTATTGTAACAAATATTGTCTATGTATGTTTATTGTAACAACTAAATATTATTTATGTATATGTATATTGATCTTCTGACTATTTTCTTTGTTAATCTATTCATGTTTGGTTTGTGAAAAATTCTGAAAAGAGTGAGAGATATTTGTTTTGTCCAAACAACAGTCCAAACCTCAACATTGTTAAAGATAAATTCAAATGATTAAAATCATTCAAAGCAAAAGCAGCAAATCCTCACATCTGTGAAGCTTTAGTTTTATAACCAGTTGAGGACGATTTTGGCCAGTAAATTCATCAATTTACTTCACTGCCATTAGCAGGTAGACCAAAAAGTTCACTTTAGACCCTGTATAGAACCCATCCATCCATCCATCCATCCATCCATCCATCCATCCATCCATCCATCCATCAGGCCAGCTGAGAGACACTGGTCATACGTATATCCAGGTCCTGGAACTTCTTTTTCCCCTTTCGCCCTTTTATACTGTAATTGGTCCAAAGGGCATTGGTTCCAGTTTTTCACATCAAGTGCCTCCAGTCTCTGGAGAGAGAGATAATCGACCTGAAGAGAGAAACAATGCAGAAAACTAACCATCTTATACAAAAGAATAAGGCTTAAAGACACGACAGTTTGCAGATCAGGTTAGTGGGAATTTTAATAGCAAGACTATAGTTTACAATACTACAATAGTGCTGACCATTAAATCATAGTTTCATCATCATTGTGATATGAGCATTCACAATAAATACTTTGCTGTTATGGTTGTAGCCCAGGTAGGGCTGCAAAATTCTGGGGAAAAATGTGAATCATGATTTTTTTTCTTTGCTTATAATTGAGATCACCATTCTCTGGCACAATTTTTTCACATTTCTTTTTACTGCACTCTGAAATTTTTACAAAAGATTAGAAATATCTCTTACAATATGATATAATTCATTTGTATGAGTAGTTATATGGAGGCTCAGTTAATTGCTGGTGACTGTTCACTACACTTATTTTATATGGATCTATAATATCACACAATTGTGTAGCCTATATAGTATCATCTGGTATCCAACCAGCCTGTACTTTATAAAATATGAACCTATACAAATGTGGGTGCTGACATAGTTCTGGTGGTGGACTAAGTTAGTATAATGGACACATTATAACTGAAGTACAGTACGTTGTATTCTACTGATGACAGAAACACTAAGTGAAACTATAATATACAAAGATAAAGGCTACTGTAAGAGATTGATAACAGTGAAGACAGCTGGCTGTCGGGTCCTGAACACACCCTCTGAAGAAACATACCGAGCCCAATGAAATGCCCATTCTGCTTTGACTGTAAAGAGAGAATAAAAACATGAAAAATACCAGTATGAGTGAAAATCATGTTTACTATAATAATGGAAAAAACACCCCCAAAATGCTTATTTTACTGCAAGAACATGATGCTGTATATTATCTACTTTTTCTGCACTCACAATAAATCACAAATAAATATAAACTGTATAAAAATATCAGATGTCTCACTCGAATGTGAACTTTTTATGAATGGCAATTAAGACAGAATTATTGCTGTTATTAGACCAAAAGGCACTAAAATCTCATATGATGCTGGCCAATTAATGCTCCTATGGTGGTCAGTTTTAAAATGCCACACCACAGAACCAGCAGTATTTAAGAAAATGCCTTTAATTATATATATGTTACACACATACGCACGCGTGCACACACACAGCTCAGTTCCCACCCTCTCTCCTGACACACTAAAATGTTTTTTTTTAAAAATTCGCCTATGAACAATCCACCTGTCCTTGTGATACCAACACTCTTCATGAACAACCAGAGCGTGTACCCATGCTCTGGAGGTGTAACTTCAGAGGGAAGTCTGAGGAAAGGGGCTGGGACTTTTGAATTTAAAATATAGACTGCTTGAACAGTTTTTCCAGGATCTCCCACCCTACTTTTAAGTTCCTATTGTGTCATTTGATTGACACATAGGCAGAACCAATGACAGCTTGAAATTGTGTTCCACCCACCTTTCATCCTCAGGGACATAAACTGACCAGAATGACTTTACTGGTCTTAATTATAACCATAATTCTGAAAAAGTTCAGATGTTGCTGTGTAAAATGCGAATAAAAACAGAATGGAGCGATTTGCAAATATCATAAACTCATATTTTATTCACAGTAGAACATAGCCAACATATAAATGTTGAAAATGTGAAAATTTACCATTTTAAGAAAAAAATAAAGTAATTTTTAATTTGAGGAGAGCAGCACATCACAAAATAGTTGGGGTGGGTTGGGGGGGGACAGAAGGCTGGTGAAGTAAGTCGTACTAAAATTAAACAACTGGAGAAGTCTCTCAGAAATAAAATGGGCAGAGGTTCATCAATCTGTGAAAAACTGTTTCCACTGTTTGTGAAATAAATTTAGAATAATGTGAATAAATTGTGAATACTTTGAATATCTCATAGTTCATAACATCATCAAAAGATTCAAAGATAATCAAGGCTGATAATCAATATTGGATACCGGTGATCTTCAGGCTCTGAGGGAGAACTGCACTAAAAACAGACATGATTCTCTGCTGGAAATCACTGCATGGACTCAGGAACACTTCCAGAAATCACTGTCTGTGAACACAGTTCACTCTGCAATGCACAAAATAAAGCTGTATCATGCACAGAAGAAGCCATATGTGAACATGATCCAAAATCCAAATCAAGTGGCACTCGGCACAATTTTCTGTGACAGATTTCATGGTGCACTCTGACCATGAGAGACACCTATTTAGAATGAAGTGAGGGCTTCTTGTATTGTACTCCCTCAATGGGCTGGATTACGAGAGACACCAATCACAATCCTGTCCACACAAATCAATTAATGATTCAATCAAACTATTTATATAGCACGTTTCATACAAATAGAAATTGTAGCAAAAAGTTCTTCACAAGAAAATCAAAATCAATAGAGTATGACAAACAAAACTGAACCTAAAAGAAAAGCTCTGCCCACCCACTGGGTCCAGTGGAAGAAAAGGGATCACGCAGCTTTGTATGTTTAGAAAACAATCCAACACGGGTAAAGTCTGGGGAGGGTGTCCTGTAAAAATCCTCAATATCCTTGATAACTTGGCAACATGAACTCAACAAAGGATAAAAGGATCGGTTCCTTAGTGTATTAAAGAGTCCACAATAACAAACGAGGATTCTTTAGGTGTGAGCACACTGAGGGCCCATCCACCTGGAAACGAGAGTAGGTGAACACGCACTGTTTTTGTTTATTGTATTGGCTATAAAAAAAGACATCAGGACATCAGTCTGAGAATCTCAGCAACGACTGTTTTAAGTGCCACTGTAAGAGGCGAAGTTTTCATCAAATTTTAAAATTTTACTACTCGAGCAAATGACACAAAAAACAAGCCTAGCAACAAGGAATGATAATCCACCCAAATCTGTGCATTGACTTTGTATGTAAACTTGCCATTGCCTAAGGAGTAGAAAGTACAGATATTTGTGTTTAAAATAGGCAGTAAAATTCAAGAGTTGTCAGAAAAACAAATACTCATGTAAAGTATAGATACTTAGTTCCTTCTCAATATTGTTTAAGGAAAAAAGGAAATAAATATTACAGGGCATTTTTTTATTTAATTAGACAGAGAGGGGGCAGACAAACAGGAAAGAGCCATTAACCATGAATGTTCAAAGCACCAGCTCCACCAAGTGGACAAATCCAACACAATGAATTATGAATATGAATCACTCACTCACACACTCACACATCTACTGCTTTATCCTCCTCATGAGGATGATTTTCTGCTCCTCCCTAATAAACACCTTACATGTCAAAATGTAGAACTCTTTACTCAATGCTTAGTATTTGGTTTGGAAGTGATTTTCATGGTTGGATTTGTTCATGCACCCTGTGTGTTTTGTGATAGTTTAGGCAAGAGTTTATCTTGAATCCACCTTACTGTGTTAACAGTGCTTTATAAAAAGCTGCCTTGCTAGAAAGACAATTATATTCCGTTCTGCATGAGCTATGTCAAAAGGCTATGTCAAAAGAGGCTAATAAATAATAAGGTTATCGCTTGCAGATGGTAAATTTGAGCTACAATATATATAATTAACTTTATTTTGCATGGCAGACATTTTGATCAATTATTATAGACAGCAAATTAGAAATATATTTATCCAAACAACTTAAAATATATGAAATATTATAATGATATTAGTTTGTACTGTAGAGGACTGTAGAGACTGTAGAGGAAATATCGAGTAGAGGAAATTCATTGGTATAGTTCAATTTTTAAATTTCACAATTCAAGAAACTTTACTGTAATGTGTCCCTAATGGGACACATTACAGTGACTACAAACTTCTTAATTATGTGAATGATATAATACATTAATAATATGATATGTCTCCTATCTTGTATAGACAGTTTAAAACCAGGAGGTGGCGCTGTTTAATAATTAAATTGATAAATAAACATTAAATATTCAAAATGATACAGACAAATAGGACCAGGCCACATATCTGCATTTCCTCAATAAGGCAGTAATCATATACTATATTGCTGTACATTGCAAATCTACAGATGGGCATTTGCAATTAATTTACATATTGTATGTATTTGTTGTTTTACTGTTGTATATGTCAGAATGTATACACTTTTGTTATACTGTAAACACTGTAATACCAATCCTGTAACATCCTAATTGATCATTTTACATATTTTGTAGTAATTTTCTAATTTTACTTTTAACATAGTCTTAAATTTTGTAATTAATGATTTTTTGCTTTTATCTTTTCCACATTCTTTTAATTTATTTAGGTTGAATAGTTTTTAGAGGTGTGTAAAACAGCCATAATTCACCTGAAGCACATATATTTTTGTATGTATCTCTGCTAACAAATATTTATTTAGGTAGACGTGGTTTTTTGGAAGGGGCCTTCTGCAAGGAGTTTCCATGTTCTCCCCGTGGTGCGTGGGTTCTCACCGGGTACTCCGGCTTCCTCCCACAGTCCAAAAACATGCAGATTTGGGGACTAGGTTAATTGGATACTCTAAATTGCCCATAGGTATGAATGTGAGAGTGAGTGGTTGTCTGTCTCTATGTGGCCCTGTGATGGACTGGCGACCTGTCCAGGGTGTACCCTGCCTCTCGCCCTATGTTAGCTGGAGATAGGCACCAGCACCCCCCGCGACCCCTAGTGGATAAAGCGGTAGAAAATGAGTGAGAGAGAGAGAGTGGTTTTTTGGAAGTGGGTCAAAGGCCCCACAGGCTGATGAACATGCTGGACACAGGAATATGGATTTGTACTAAAAGGATTCGCAAAGTCAGTACAAACACAGTGGCATTGTCTCTCTGTCACCTTCACACAGACCGCAGCACAGCAGCTTCACATGTTTTCCTTTTTAAATCATGTACAAAACTGAGCTGCCATAAATAAAGTCAATACATCAGTACATCACATTTATGTGAAAAATGTCATTCTATGGCTTCTTTGGCATTTTGTAGCGGCAGAGGATATTTGATAACAAATAGAAAGCAAAATAGTTGCATATAAAAATAAAATTATTGCTCTAAACATGATGTTTATGTTGCAGCTTTAACATCCAACAATTAATGCAGTAAAATTGCATATCCTGTACATTACATGGACAACAGGTTAATACTGTAGATTTAGCACAGCCTCTCTGTTGCTCTCACACAGACCTCTGCACCAAGTGAAAGGATATGTGATGGCTCATTTCTGCTATACAGTTCTAGCACGACTTGGCTAAGTACAGCTCGACTCCATAAAACTCCGACACACAAACTAGCAAACGAGCAAAGCAGTTCTCAGTAATGAATGCGTCTGACACAGTCACTGAACTGAACTAAAGGCAGGCTCACGATCGCTGGCTTTCAGCAGCGCCGATGCTAAATACACCAGACTCCTCCTTTAAATATGGCTCATGACTCTTCCAGCGACGACACTCACTGACAATCAGTGGCTGGCAGTCTGACTATGTCAATATCAGCTCAGCTCGCTTGGAACCTCAACAGAGCAGGTACTCAAAAAATTAACAGATACCAGGTACTATCACTAATGGGAACTCTCCAATGGAGTTTAACAAGAATTAAACGTTTTCACACTCGCAACAACACAAGTAACTCTTCCAAAAAGGTTACCAAGAACAATGCACACATATCTATTCAGGTTATAAACATATATTTTAGGTAGGGTTAGACATCTCCACTAGGGTTAGAGTTGGGGTTGGTGTTGGGGTAAATAGTAGGATGTTTTGCACTGGCCTATGGGTTTAGCAAACTCAAGCCTCCATACTGGATAATAGAAGAGTTTGTGGGTTGAGTTGTATAGGGGAGTATAAAGAAGTGTTCTGCATGGTTCACCTGGCAGGGCTCCAGGCCTCTCGGGAAACGGGATCACTCCTCTGCAGAAGGCCAAGGAGAGGGAGGAAGGAAAGAAGTAGGTTTGGGTGGGGGTTGGCCTTTTTTATATATATTCATTTATTTATTTATTATATATTTTTTTTTAATAGATTGGGGAAAATTGAAAGAAATTGAGGCGTTGCCGGGGAGTAAAGAAGGGAAATGTTTTTAGTAGAAGTACTGAATCCTGAAGATCCCGGAGCCACTGCCATGCCTGAAAGAGAGGTTGATTAATGTATGTCATTAAGACCCCTTGGTGTGGTAGTATGTGTGATAGTATATTGAGCTTCTCAGTCCACATTTTCTCTGCTCACTTTCTCTGCCCACTGGTCCACCGGTTATTTGATTCCAGACCTGAGATGATGATGTGGTCAACTGAGTGTTGGGTGGTAGGGTGGAAGGTAGGTTTAGGTTTAGGGTAGGGTAGGGGTGAGGGTTAGGCTGAGGGTTGAGGGTAAGGGTGGTTTAGGCAACAGCCATCTTGATTGGCTAGAAGACGTCCTGGAAATGTTGTTGGCCAGAATTCCCAAAGTGTCCGCCCAAAGACTATTGGTGCGTCATTCAACCACACAAATCAGTTTTGACCTTTGGAATATCTGGTCATGCCATTCGGACTGACAAATGCTCCCGCTGTATTCCAGATTCTTATTAACAATGTGCTTCGCGACATGATAAATCAGTTTGTTTTGTATATCTGGATGATATTTTGATTTTCTCCTCCACCCAGGAGGAACATGTCCAATATGTCAGGTTAGTGTTACGACTGTTGGAGAACAAACTATTCGTTAAGGCTGAAAAGTGTGAATTCAGTGTACCTTCTGTGACTTTCCTGGGCTATATCCTTGCTGGCGGTGAGTTGAAATCAGACCCTAATTGAGGCTGTAGTGGGCTGGCCGGTTCCAACTAACTGAAAGTAACTGCAACAGTTCTTGGGTTTTGCTAACCTTTATCATGGGTTTATCTGGGGATATAGCAAGGTTACTGCTCCCCTCACCAGATTGACCTCTACCTCGCTGCCTTTCAAGTGGACCCCAGAAGCCGAGATCTCTTCAAGACCCTCAAACATCTCTTTACCTCAGGTCCTGTACTCGCCCATCCTGACCCTTCCCTCCAGTTTATTGTGGAGGTCGACACTTCGGACACTGGCATAGGGGCAGTCCTTTCACAACAAGACCCCAAGGACCAGAAACTGCACCCATGCGCCTGCTACTTGCATAAGTTGACCCCAGCAGAAATCGATTATAACATTGGCAATAGGGAGTTGCTTGCTGTGGTTTCTGCCTTACAGGAGTGGAGACAATGGTTGGAGGGAGCAGAGCTGCCATTTATCATTTGGACTGACCACAAGAAACTCTCATAGTTCAAGACTGCTAAAAGATTCAATTTCCACCAAGCCTGCTGGTCCCTCTTCCTTGGCAGATTTAATTTCACACTTTCATATCGCCCCAGTTCCCGAAACACAGGACCCAGAGGACCAGACCATCTTGCTTCCTTCCTGTCTCGTCGGTGCCACTTTCTGGGACATTGAGAGGGTCGTACGGGAGGCTCAAGAGATGGAACCCGACCCTGGATCTGGACCACTAAGCCACCTCTTTGTCCCGGCCTCCGTGCGGTCTCAGGTGCTACAATGGGGACAGTCTTCCAAGCTGGCCTGCCATCCAGGATAATTAGGATCCCCCCGGACATTGTTTTGGACTGAGGGCCACAGTTTTTGTCTTCGCTGGCACGACATTTCATTGCAGTCTTCGAGGTGGACTGGGTAATCAACCTTTCTGCTGTGCGGCTCAAGCTCCCTCCTTCCCTGAAGATCCATCCTACTTTCCATGTCTCCCTCCTGAATGCCAGGTGATGTTTCATGGGGGAGGGGGGGGATGCTGTCATGTTCTGTCTCCAGGCTGGTTGAGGTTTGGTTTTGTTTTAGTTCCTGTTTTGTTTTGGTAACTTCCTTTTACTTACTTTTTAGGAGGCTGGCTGCACGGCTGGGTGTGGAGCATAATCACCACAGCTGTGTCCAATCACCTCATCTGCTCAAGACTACTTATACCCGGATTTCCTGCCTCTCCTTGTCAGCGCGTCTTATTACATGTCTGGTAACGCCACGTTGCTATGCCTAAACAACTATTACCTGAACGTTTTACCTTGTTTAGTTCCCCTTGTGTTTTTGCAAGCTCCGTGACTTTTTGTTCTCCTTCCTCCTTAGATGCCTGTTCCTGAGCTCAGCCTTTACCAGCCAGCCAGCCTCAGCACTTTTTGTTTATATTTATTTCGACTGGTTATATTTAGTTTTTCCTTTTTGTAAATAAATCATTGAACCTTTTACTTTTCGTCTTTGCTTTTTGGGATCCCTCTTTTGTTAATTATCGGTTCTAGCCGAATCGCAACAACTTCAAGTGAGTAGACCATCAAGAAAACACCAGATTAACTGGTTACAGTAAATGTTAGGGATAACACTTTGACTTGCCTGTCCAAATGAATGGAAGTCAGCTGTGTGAATGTGTGTGTGCATGTGTCAGAGAGAGAGCGTGTGTATAACAGCAGAGATGACAGAAACACAGTGTAAGACTGTTTGAATGTGGACCAAAAGCTGTAAATCTTTAGGGACTATTAGTGTCAGAACAAATGAGTGCTGCATATCATCATCACTGATAGTGTGCTGCTTGAGCATATGGGAATAACAATATCACAGGAGCTCACTGAGTGGAGATGTCATTTAGAACCAGCTGCTAAATGCATATCATCAAGCGTCTGCTGCTTCACAAGTGTTCACATGAAGGTCATAAATTCTTTTTGAAGAGAGGACAGTGACATCATGCCATTGACATGCAGGCAAAACATACATTTGACCCTTTCATAGTAAAATGTTTGTCCATAAAGAAGATGGTTGCTGTAGAACATTATATATGACACTTACTATTTATAGCCTATAGCACTTTCCTCATGAAAGGCATAAAGTTACCACTCACTCACATGCCTAGCATAAGCTCACACATACAGACACAAACATGTGGGTCACTTACGCTCAGAGTGTGATTATTCTTGGATCATGGTGTCCAGTTTTGTTTACCGTGGTCTGTGATGGACATTTGTACTTGTCAAAAAGGTTTATTTGCTGAGCTTACTGAGTGTAAATTCTCACTCACACTTATCAAAGGAAAACAAAGCACACAATATATCATGTTTGGATGTCTATGATTACAGGTGTATTTCAGCAGTTATTTCTACACGCTGTTACTGTACATACTGTAGCTGTAATGTTTGTTGGATAAAAGCTTGTTTGCTGGGGGATGGGGCTCCAGCCTCCTTTTTTTTTGCAATCACAGGAACTAATTGGGGTTCTCTCTGTATGTACATGTATGCCTGTCTGATAACATTCATGGTGCAGGAACCACACAAGCCCGATGATTCTCTTTCAGATTTGGAAGGCTACTTTGTGCATCTGTCAGGCAATACTGAGGGATATGAGAGCAGGGTCACGCGTGCGATCCCATCTGACTTACACTCACGCTATGGGCAGTTTATAGTCTCCAATTAACTTCTGCATGTTTTTGGACTGGGGGAGGAAGCTGGAGAAGACCTACACACACAGGCTACCTGGGTGCTAAGTGGGCATGGGCTTGAAGTGGGGAAAATTATATGCGTCCAATATAATTTCAGTAAAATGGGTCCATTGGGAAACTTGTTAGCGAACACCCGCCATGTAAATCACAGACAAACCCACTTGGGACACATATATAATCTTTATGGGGTACAGCCAGCATATCCATGTTTGTTGTTGATCAGCAAGGCTGTTCTTGGAACTTGTTTGTACTTGGAATGATGTTGCATGATGCAATGGTCCTCCATCTGTGGGAATACTTTGTTTTTGTCATGGTGCCCCCATTTTAGTTTCTGTTAAGCTCATGAATTAGGTGTGAAGGTGGCATGAGCTGGGGCCCAGCTGTCAGTGCAGGAAAGTGATCTTCATGCAGGAACTTCTCACATGTCACAGTGAGCTCCCTTCGCCCAGCAGGGGGTGAATCTCATTCTTTATACTTAGCTAAATCCAGAGCAGATGCACGTTATGCATGAGCTCTAATATTCAAGAAGCTGTAAATGGGGTCATGCTCACAGTGGTTATCAATAGAGCATCAAAATAACTAACTAAATAATAAAAAGTAAAAATGAGTTGATGCCAGCCTTGTTGAACCAAACTCAGGAGCGTTTATGTCCCTGTGAACTCTGTTCACGACCTCTGCTGTAAATCAAGGATCTGGACTGGAAGAGGTGATCTTACACCTCTTGCCAGTGAACTCTGGATCAGCTGCTGTGTAGCTAGAGCTGCTCTCTAGCTACACAAAAAAACACAAAGTATAGCATATATGGCTCCAGCCTAGGTTCTTATCTATATCCCCCTGTGAGGAGATGGGAGGAAAACTGCTGATGGACAGACGGAAAATTCTGTCTTTAGTCTTTAACATTATTTAATATTATTTCTCATAAACATAGAGCTGTTGGTAGTTTATTGTGCAGTTGTTGGGCAAACATGGATCTCTATGGATCATACAGACTAAGCTAGTTTCAAGAATGACTCTAAGAGAAAGGCACTGTGTTCATTCCTAGCGAGTACGAAGCCAATCGGAGCCTGGTATAACTCAAAACATTGATTAAAAAAAAGGACCCAGAGAGAGTTCATGTTTTCCTGATTCTAATTAACAGGACAATTTTAAATCAATTTCTGCTCTGCTCTAAACTAATAAATGCAGTATGTTACAGGTTATTAGGCAGATGACTTTATGTGTCATCTTGAGCAGTGATTTCCATATGAAAACAAGTTTATCAGAAAAAAAGTAGAGAAAAATAGAACGTGTACAATTCTCAACATGGAAATTTGATGAAAAGCTTATTTCAGGTATTAAATAATATGATTTTTAAAATGTACAATTGTCAGCAACAGCAGTTTACTCTGTTTTCCCCACTAATGTGCAGGATGACTGAATTCCCATCCAAAAACCTGGAAGAATTTTCTTTTCAATAGGGGCCTTAATTTTATGCAATAGCCTGACCTCCCTCTCTGATCCCTCATCAGTTACAATATAAAAATTTATAATCCCTGCCGGCTGGTCAATGTAAACTCCAATAATGTTGCAATATGGGACATGGTGTATGTCTTTGTTTACACCATTGAACCAGATCTGGTAACAGGATCCTGACCAGCACATTCCCCAAGACTCCTCATTTTCTCCAAGGCCACTTGGTCCAGAATTTGCCCTCCTTCCAGCACTTTCATAGGTGGCTCCAATTACCACCCAGCCTGAGTATTCCACCTCCCAGTATGCCCTCATGTTCCACAGGCCTTCTTTGCATACAACCTTGGGAGAAAAAAAGAAATTCAAAAAAAAAAAAAAAAAAAAAAATTCAAAATTGGAAATATTTTGTCCTTTACCATGTTTTAGCTGTAACTGCATAAGTTCCTGACCTACCTGTGGAGAGTACTCATATCTCTCTGGTCGATCCAGAACAGGACAAACTTCCTCGGTTCTGCGACAAACCTTCAAACCATTGTCAGAAATCCACAACATCTTGTTGGCGGTTTTATCATCCATTGATAAATTCATCCAGTCTATGGGAGACAGTTAAGCAAAAACAGAACAAAATCAGTTAATTTTGGGAAAAAACTAATTAAAAATATATTAGTTAAGAAATAAAGTCTGCTCATACATTTCATAAGCTCAACTCTGCATGTTGGCTCTTGGATACCCGGCACATAAACAGAAGTATTTTCTGCAAATAGCAATGAAAAGAGTGAGACGAGATAAAAATACAATATACAGTACATTTATGATTACAATGTATTACCTGCATTTGTCTTCTCTTTTTTGTTGGATTTCACTTTATCTAAAAATGTAAAGAGCAACAGTTGTAGAAGAAGAAGAAGAGTCATTTCACACAGAAACAATAATGACAGACTCTGACAAGAAAATATTTAGAATTTTATCTTAAGTATTTAAGGTTTTTAACATTAATCATGAATAAGTCAATACTGTATATATCACAATAGAAAATAATGAAAATTATCATGGGAATCTACTGGTGAGAAAATCCATAAAATGATCTTTTTTCCACATATTTTCAATGCTGTAAATGTATGTAGAGTTTAAATTAGTGTTAAAACGCATCTACTAATACTGTGAGAGTGAAGTTAACACAAAACTAACTAAACTAATGTAGCTAAGTTTCAAGCATTAACTCTAAAAATCTAAAGGGAAAACTTAACTACTAAGAAGAGGAAGAGTTATTTCACACATGCAAATCTATGGAACAGTAACATACAGTACATTTTATGTTTCTTGGAAAGGCAAATTTAACAATTTTGATAATGAATATATTGATTTTACCTTCCATTATGCATCAGTGGTTGTACCTTTTTTGCTGGCCTCAGAGTGGATTACTGCAGAATTAGATCTGGTGGGCATCTTGAGATTGTAAGCCTTTAATCCTTGTCCAGATGCTCTGGAATTTTTCAGTGATGTAAAAGAGCAAAGTCTTGGTCTTTCACTCGACTTTTATACCCTGAAAGAAGATGAGGCTGGGGCCTCTAACCCTGAAGGTGTCAGGCTAAAACAGATACTTGACACCACTGGAACCCAATCTGTTCAAGGTAGTTGATTGCAAACATGACACAGTGTAAGTGAGAAAGTGGCCTTGTCACCTTTGCCAGCATGAGTGCAGAATCTATGGGACAGACACTGTAGCCAAACTTAAAGAAGAGGTTTAAGTGCAGAACACCCAAAGCCAGCATGCAGGCCCTCCCTGTAAAGGGTTATATGGGCTGACAATATGGGGCCAATTCGGTTTGGTTGTGTTTTTCATGGTGGCCCCAACCCGGTTTGCCCATGCCCAATTAATACCCTCTCCAGGCTACCTGGGTACTTAGTGGGTATTAAGTGGGCATTGTCTTGACATGTGTTATAAATAATGAGTCACCATGGAAACCCACTTGAGACCCATATTGACAGCCCGAATGTAACCTTTATGCGGCCCACTGGCTGGGTATTTGAGAAATAGCTGGTGGAAAAACAGTTTTTCATGTTCTCAGTTTTCTTGTTTGATTAGTTGTTGACACAAATAAGGACATTAACATGTAGATAAATATATGTAAAATAATCATGGAACTCTATGATTGTACATTTGTCCATACTTTTTATACATTTTTTAATACCCTGTGTGGATGCAATAAAGTACTAAAAAGGAATCTTGCATGAAGGGCTTAAATATTTGTTTAAAAATAAATAAATAAATGACATTTCAAAGAAAAGGATTTCTTTTTACTTTGCTAAAACATCATGTTTATATTTGTAGTGACAAACTACACAATATGAATGAATTCACATATTTATTCAAACTATTCCATATTTTACATTTTTACATATACATCTTATCACTCATCTAGATGACTCTCCATATAATTAGCAAACAACAACCATATAGTCATAGAAAAATATAATATATTCTAATATATAATGTATTAGATGTAATACCTTGTTCTGTAGAGAGCCTGGTTAAAGGTTAAATCTGTAACTCCCTTTGCTAAATACACTAAACCTTTTACTTTAAATCTGTCACAGAATGAGAATGAGAAGATATGTAATCTATGCTGGTTTATTTGTGATGTTGCCTCACAGCGAAGAAGGTCACCGGTTTGGATCCCAGTTCAACTATGCGTGGATTTGGCAAAGTTGGCATATTTTTGTGTGCTTTCTCTCTGGGTTCTTCAGTTAACTCCCACAGTCCAAAAACATGCAGACTGGAGATTAGGTCTGGTTCAGGACCCACAGATGGGACCCCAAACACTGACTCTCACCTCCTACCACTTTAGCCTCCACATGAGGGTCACAGGGGCACTGGTGTCTAATCCCAGTTGACATCGGGCGAAAGGTGGGATACACCCTGGACATGTCGCCAGTCCATCGCAGGGACACAGAGACAAACAATCATTCACTCACATTCACACCTATGGCCAATTTGGAGTGTCCAACTGGCCCCAGATCATTAATGCATGTTGAATGTGGGAGGAAGCCTGAGAACCCAGAGAAAACCCACGCATCACACAGGGAGAACATGCAAACTCCTTGTTCCGACCAGGTCGCAAATCCGGGTCTTCTTGCTGCAAAGGCACAAGTGCTAACCACTACACCAAGCATGTGGCCCAGTCCCTAAACAGCTTTGCTGAATTTATGTGCATGTGTTTTAAATAACATGCATAACATTAAGTTTGAATTAGTTTACCAAATATCTCTTGGGAGTTTTTTTTTGTTAAAGATATCGATATAAATTATGCACAGATTTGCAGTTTTCAAGATTTAAAAATGGATTTGGGTCTGTCTTCAAAAAGAGGGCCCCCTATAAAATGTTTGGGCAAACTGTTCTCATCTCAAGAGTGTCACTTCTTGGGATGAGACTGCTTATAGTACTCTGAGTCATGGAAAGGCTGTTGTGTCCCTCCTATGTAACTTGGGGAGTGCAGCAGTTTTCTGACCTCACTATCTCTCTCACTTAACAGTCAGCTCACTTCATCTTTATTCAGGAACAGATTGGTCAATGTATGGTCAAGTTACAGGGCACTTCCAGCAAAATTCAAAATGGACGACTTCACGTTTGGTCAGGTTAATGGTCGTAGACGTGTTAAGGATCGGTCTCTTCAGTCACGTATGGTGAAGTTAGAGCCACTTTTTTTTTTGCAGCGAATGGTTGAAATTTTCAAAAAATTCTTATGGTTTCCGTGGTCATGCCCTTTTGAATCTGCAAAACCTTGTGATAACAGTCCGCCTTTGATGTGTCTAGTACAAACTGATGTGTTTTTTATGTTGATATGATTTTTCATTTATGAAGCCCGCAAATGGCCAAGATGGATGTCAAATCCAACATGGCTGACTTCCTATCTGGTCAAATTTTCCAAACATTCAGGGTGAGGGCAACAAACTTAGCAAGTGTGTCAAAATTTAAGAAACTTTGAAAAATGACAACTTTCAATAGGGGGTGCTTATTGAGCCATAATGCCATAAGCACTTTGTCATTTTTACATTTTCGCCACACCTGACCTCCATTCAAAGTTTCTGCCCTAGCGCTTTCACGCTTGGTCAGTTGGTGCTTAGTACCGGCTTGATGCTTACAGACACATTCAAGTGTGGATGGACAGTCGGGGCAGATACTCCGAGTGTAATGTGCTGCCCAGTGCATCTCTTTCACATGTCGAGGAAACCCTGTGAGTGAGGCAACGCAGGGGGATGTGACAGAGCAGCGGTATATGACACTCTCAGGATAAAAATGTCTGGTCCAGGTTGTACCCTGCCTTTCTCCATTTGTGGTTCTGGTTTCCTTCCACAGTCTGAAAACATGCAAAGGTTAATCGGACTCCCTAAATTGCTCTTAGGTGTGAATGTGAGAGCGAGTGGTTGTTCTCTGTATCTCTGTATGTGTGCCCCTGCTATGGACTAGTGATCTGTCCAGGATGCAACCTGCCTTTTGCCCTGTGTCAGCTGGGAATGACTCCAGCCCCCTGAAAACCCCCATCCTTTCATGAAAGTGGTAGGAAATTAATTAATGAACTGAACTGAGTTAAACTGTATTGAATTGAAAAGAAATTACTTGAAATTAACTGAATGGAATTTATGATTTGCAACTCATGATCTCCGACATTGACATTCTTCTGATGTTCCGGTCTCTCATTCCTGCTTCTGTATAATGGAACACTCGGAGTGTGTCGCTATCCAGAAACCTGGTATCATTCTCTCCTTAAAGGAGCTCCTGACTTGGTGCAAAAGTTTAACCTCCTTTTCTCCTGCACCGTCCTCTCCCTCCTCCATCTTGTCTACAGCATAGAAATTGAGGACACCAGCAGGCTGGTCGAGGTATACGCCTATGGTAGAACACTTAGGAATGTCCTTGATTTCTTCGATGGAGGCGTTGTGCCAGGCATGATAACAGGAACCACACCAGCCGAGGGCCCAGGACTCCTCATTCTCTCCGAGACCACAGGATCCGTGGCTGCTCCTCCTTCCTGCTTTTTCGTATGCAACGCCGACTACGACCCAACCTATAAACGCCACCTCCCAGTAGCCTCGGAAGCCCTTGATGCCTTCCTTACAAAGGACCTTATGGGACATTTACAAAAAAAAGGACAATTAAAGGATCATCTAAAATAAGCTCTGAGTAGGTCCAGTTTTGAAAATGATGTGAGCAGGATGAACCCCTTGAGTCACATCATCTTACCACAACACACTTACAAATGGGCTGCAAGATAATACAAGATATAAAAAAAGAGCATCACAATAAAAGAAAAACCAGAAAACAGACATAAAACAAATCATTAGAGAATATTGGAAAAAAAAACCTAGATAGTAAAGATCAATTTATTAAACAAAACGAATGGATACTCAGAGCACAAACAGGAAACCATAAAAATGAGTGATCAGATCTTAATGATTTCTTAAGTGCAAGAGGGAAAAATGTTTAAGGCAATGAGGAAAATGAAGGTAATGCTCCTAAAATGAACATGATCTCAGTAAAATGCATGTCTTCTATTCAGAGGTGGACATACAACTTTCATACATTGTGCAATCATGTTTAAAAAATTTACAACCTAAATCTGCAGAATTTATAAATTACCCTAATAAGATGGAGACAAATATTTTTTTGATGTGTTCTGGTAAACAATGTCAGAACAATCAATGAGACCTGGGGTGATACAGAACACTTGCACCATGATTACCCTTTTTAGAAGTTGATCAAAATGGACTTGGAATTTGGAATCAGTCAACATCAGTCAGCATCCATATGATGAAGGAACACATATGGAATTGCATAGTAAACATTTTATATTTTAAATTCTTCAAAGTAACCAATTAACCCTTTGCTTTGATGACAGCACACTTTGCACACTTTGAATCATCTCTACGAGGCCGTCACGTGGAGTGGTTTTCTAACAGTCTTGAAGGAGTTCCCAGATTTGCTGAGCACTTGTTGGCTGCTTTGCCTCCACTCTGCGATCCAGCTCATCCCAAACCATCTAAATTGGGTTTAGGTCAGGTGATTCTAGAGGCCAGGTCATGTGACGCATTACTCCATCACTCTGTTTCTTTGTCAAATAGCTCTTACATAGTCTGGAGGTGAGTTTGAAGTCACTGTCCTGTTGAAACACAAATGATGGTCCCACTAAGTATAAACCAGATGGGATGTCATGTTGCTGCAGAGAGCTGTTGTAGCCATGCTGGTTAAGTGTGCCTTGGATTTTGAATAAATCATCAACAGTGTCACCAGCAAAGCACAGCCCATACCATCACACCTCCTCCTCCATGCTTCACAGTGGGAACCACACATGTAGAAACCATCTGCTCACCTTTTCTGTGTCTCACAAAGACATGGTGGGTGGAACCAAAGATCTCAAATGTGGCTCATCAGACCAAAGACCAGACAGATTTCCACTGGTCTAATGTCCATCTCTTGTGTTTCTTCTTCTTCTTGTTCTTCCTCAGAAGTGTCTTCTTTGCAGGTGACTCTGATGAAATTATCTTCTGCAGCAGAGATAACTCTGGGTCTCCTGAGCTTGTCCTTATAAGAGACATCTTAGTGTTTGATGGTCTTTGCGACTGCACTTAAAGATACTTTCAGAATTCTTCAAATGTTCTGAATTTGCTGACCTTCATGTGTTAAAGTAATTATGGATGTGTCATTTCTCTTTACTTAGTTGAGTGGTTCTTGCCATAACATGGATTAGAACAGTAGTCAAATAGGACTATTCACTGTATAGACCTTTGCCCAACACATGATGGGAAACTAGGAACATGAACCATTCCAGGTGATAAAATCATGATGCTGATTGAGAAAATCCCAAGAGTTTGCGAAGCTGTCATCAAAGTAAAAGGTGTATAGTTTGACTAATCTATTCAGCAGGTAAATTGGTCCCAAGTGGTTTTGTCCATGGTGGCCAATTCCATGGGCACGAGCTTGAAGTGGGCAAATTAGGTCCCATATGGTTTAGTAACGTGGGCCCCACGTGGGAAACCCATTTGGGTTTCAAACTTGATTATAACTCTATTGGGGCCCACATGTGTGTGCTGACTATTAGAACTGGCTGAGAGAGTGTTTGTGTATACTGCAGCAGTGCAGGGGTGGGTGGGGCCAAGAAGCATTTATCCCACCAATCAGCTGAAGGTTTTTTGAGCAGTTGAAAGTTGTGCTTTTTCGTGTTTTTGGTCAGAAAGGCTGTGTGGAGCTGTTTCACTTTAATAGCATGATGTTGCTGCTGCCTCCATCTGTCTTGACATAAAATGAACTTGACATAGTATCCTGCTTGAAAATGTTATATCTGTGTCCTAACCTATATGTACTGCAGTCTGTCTTAGCCAGGATCTCAATGAGTTTGTGAGTCTACAGCCACACAATTGCATAAAGTCTGGTAATTTTCACTCTTTAACATACTAATAAATAAATGCACGTCATTAAGTTTGTTTTATTTTGCAATCACAAATTAACAAGTATAGAAATAGTTTGTTTTAATATATATATATATATATTCTACTTTTGACACTGCACAGTACTACACAGTAAATGAAGTGCACACATGTAGTTTACTCTGTTTGTCATTTCTCTGTTTTGATACATCTTTTTCTTTGTTTGAGTTACCATGCATGAAGTCCAGTTCTCCTTCCTGGTGTGGACCAAACCAACAACTGACAAGCAAAGGGGGGGAGGGGGATTATTATGTTTGCTTTGGGGTGTAGTTATTGTGTGTGTTTAGTTTCCCCTCTTGGTTTAAAATGGTCTGATCAGCCAGTACATATATTCCCTCTATGTTTCATTTGGTGAGGTCAGGTTGTTGAGTTAGTCCTGTATTATGTTGGCAGTACTGTCTGAGTAAAGTTTTGTTAGGTTGATCGCTTTTATTGAGCCCACATTTCTACTAATTTTGCACTTTTGTTTTATACTTAATGTATACAAAATAAAGATTGTTGTCTGTTTTTTCAACATCATCCTGTGTTTCTTTGCCTTTGGACTGCTTGGTCCATGACAGAGTAAATCAAAATAAAATTCTTAATTTCAAAGCAAATAAATGTAACTATGTCTTTTTTAATGTACCTGTGGAGAGTACTCATATCTCTCTGGTCTGTCGAAGACGGGACAAGTGAGATCATCACTCAAACGAACCACTTTAGTCCCTCTTTCTGAGACCCACAGCGTCCTGTTGGCCGTCTTTTCATCCAGGGAAAGGTTGATCCAGTCTGGGGGGTGAAGTTTGGAGTCAGAGTTGGACCAAACTGTAAAAACTTATGAAAGAGCTTATAGCCAGCATGTTCAGGCGGTTTAAAGGTTATATTAAGTGTGGGTCCCAAGTGGGTTTGTCTGTGGTTTCCGCGGTGACCCCAACTGCCGCTTCATGTGGGGCCCATGTTACTGAAACATTTGGAACCTGCATAATTTGCCCACTTCATGCCCATGCCCATCTAAAACCCACTATGAAAGGGTAGTGGGCATTGATTTGAAGTAGTCAAATGTGGGTGGGTCCACCATGGAAATCCTGGAGAAACCTGCATGGGACCCATATTGTCAAACTGAGTATAATACTTATGAGGACATGCTGGCTGGGAGGAAAAACTAAAATCTTACATTTGATTAGATCAGCTCTGCATTTGGGTTCAGGGATGTTTGGCTCGTATGCTGGAGTTGTCTCTGTAGAGCGAATGACAGAGCAAGTGATAAGTGTATAAGTCATTACAAAAAAACTGTATTCAAAAAGCAAACACTGTGGTAAGATCGTGTCATACCTGAGGGTGAGTTTCCTGCTTTGACATTTTTTTCTGCAAAAAAAAACAAAAACAAACAAAAAAACAAACAAAAAAAACAAAACAAGGTTTTTTCACTGGAGACTGAGATGGAAATAGTCAGCTGTTACATATGAATTTTCCAGGTTACAGTATACATCAGGTGTGTCTCAACAGGCGATTGAGTGAGCCTCTCATAAAATGTACTGTATATACTTGGAAAACTATCTGCCTCAGTCAGAACAACATATCAGCAAGTGGACATTCTCCAAACCAACTTAATAAATAAAAATAAATGTCTCAAAAAAACTGAAAATTCTGAATGCATCTACGTCTGTTTTGTGTTCTGTTAGGAAATCACAAACATTTGAATTACAAGCAACAGTTTTAAGCCTTTCAATAAATTTTAAACTTTGGTTTGAACCTTGACCTCTTCGTACCTTCTACACCCACTGTAAAAAAAAAAAAATCTGTACAATTACTGTAGATGCAGTAGTTTCACAGCAAGTTACTGTGTGAATACTTGTAGTGAATTACTCTCTTATATTCTGCATTTTGCAGGGTTGGCGTACTGCATCTTTGTATAGCAAATTATTGTAAATTGTTTATTGCAACAGTTCACAATTTTTTTACACTAATTTAAAAGTATTTTCCTCTATAAGAACTTCATCCTTAATTCATGTGTTCATTTAACTTTAATGTTATTTCTTACTCTTTATATTGGCCTTTAATCTCTTTACTTGAATTTATATATTGTAGCTTTTAATTTGGGTCCTTGTTTTAAAGTTGCACACTAAATTTTTGTAGCTGTGCAATATATCATTGTTGCATTATATGCTTTGGTACAATGAAAATGTTCATAAATATTGTTTTTTGTTAAGGATCGAGGGGAAGACTCATTTAATCATCGCGGCATTAAGTCAAAGCCAACAAACAAATAATGTGCTGCATTTAGCTCAGCAAGGAGTGTTATAAACTATCACTTCGATCTACCATCATTATCTACATGTTTCAAACTTAATAGTTATTTTCACGCCCTGAAGAATGTTTGTCATGTCCATATGAGCCGGTATTTATCTATGTTGGCTGCAAGTCCAGAGACTAAGCAAAAATGTTCAGCTATTTTTCGGGATATAGAACCAGCCACAGTGGGTTCACTGTAGAAACATGCTTGTCCAAGATTTAACTGAATTGTTTTAACCTGAGCAACATATTAGAAAAAGATTAAACGTTTTAAATTTAAAAAGGACTTTTCAATTTTAATACTACAGTATACACAATGCTGGAAAGTGACAGCAAATACAAGCTTGTTAAGACTCCAGACGAGTCTCCAGATGAGATTTTTACATTTTCCACAATCTTTTACTTCTTTCTGCTCCTATCTTTAGTGGTCACTGCAGGGACCATCTTGTCCTATACTGTATATCCCATGTGTCCATTTTACTGTCAATAAAATTTGTATATCAGAGCCACTATTTCATTTTCAATACTAGCACTGTACATGCAGCATGTAAGAAAACATATAATAAATGCAAAATTCTTGGTGATGCATATCAGGTTTGCACTTGCACACACCAAGACATATCTTGTGTTATATGCCCTCATTACAACAATTAATGAATTTATGGTGACATAAAATAAGGAAAACAAAAAATCTTTAAAATATGTTTTAAAAGTTTTAAATATATTAAGCGGCAAAACTGTGTGAGAGCCAGAAAATGTGAGTTCACCTTTATCCGACTGGGTCTCAGAAATCACTGGTGTTCTCATCGGCATCTTGATTCCAGCTTGAGGTTGGACTCAACTGAAAAGTCGAGCCTCAAAAGGTTGTCACTGGTCTTTGTGTGATAAAGTGTGGTGAGTCTCCGTTAGCTGCCGTGCGTGACAGCTTAATGCCATGCTTATATACCTTTAATACGGCACAGAGGCAAAGGAATTAGAGATGGTGGTGTGGACATAAGTGTTGCAGTAGGAAGGGGAGGAGGTGTAATGGGAGCTGTGAGTTCATTTTTTTCCCTTAAAAGGTTGGATGTACCCTCAGTGCATCCCAGGTTATCAAAGAAACCCCGCCCTCTCACTCATCGGCACCTTTGATCTCCACACATTGCTTAGTTACAGCAGTAAAACATGTCTGTTGGATGGCATCTGAAGATATAAACACGCACCCACGATTATGCAGGATAAAAAGTCTGCATCCGACAAATCCTGACACTGGAAATCAAACAGGTGCAAGTGCATCAACAACCATCTGCAAGTTATTCATAGTCTGAAAATGTAGCAAGTGTCGGCTTTTTATCACTAACACGATCATCATTATGTAATGATGTATTCATAATTCATAACTTTTTCTTTTTTTCTTATTCCCATTCTCTTACAAAGAAAAACTACAAAAAATTTGCTTTTTTGTTGTTGGTGTTTGTGACATTTTGTTAATCTATTAATCTTGCGTCACATTCATGAGAGTATTTTATGTCTTCTGTGGCAATTGTTACTTACTGGCGATTGCATTTAAATACAATATTTGCTCACACATGCAGTTTGGAAATGATGCACAGGTCAGTCGGGTGGTAAATTTTATGTACACACAAAATTCTAATGATAAAAACCATGCAGAATGCTGATATGTTGATTGTGTTTACATTGGTAGGTCAATTTCTTACAGTACATTTTTAAAAAAAAGAATGGTAAAGAGGAAAATATGGACAATAAACAATATTTAAAATCCAAAACCATGCAGCTTCCCCCCCAAAAAACTATAATTTGTATTATTATCATTATTATTGCAAACCATGGAAAGTGTTGCATGTACGTTAGAAACATAGCGAGTGTGAAGTGAATGAAGTTGCATTTTGTGTTGTTCCTAATTTCTACTTTTCACATTTTGCACAATATTTATATATATACTGTATACATGTATATATGTTTGTGCTGTGTGTGTGTGTGTCTGCATAGATTTAGTTTTTATCCTGTATTTATATTGTTCCTTTGCTTGCTTGGATTTTTGTTCTGTTTCTGGGGTGTGCATGAAGAAAAAAAAAGCATGATCCTTTCTTACCCTAAATCTAACTACACTTTAGTTTCTGTGTATAAACTTTAAACCGCATTTATAACCAGTGTCAGTGTCTTTGTTGATGTGTCACCTAACACATACTTTTATCAGAAAAGCCTCTTCTGATTTTTATTTGGCTGCCTGCCTTTTTTTGTAACCATTTTACTTAAGTGGTTTTCAGTTTCAGTTTTAAGTCTGGTTGACTTTTAATTTGTTTGTTCTGTCGCATGTCCTTGTGGGCCCCGTAAGTGTTATATTTTGGGAAGCACATGTGGGGCCCATTTTATGGAAATCAAAAGGAACCTGCAAAATTTGCCCAATTCAAGCCACAGCCCACTGGTTCCCAAGTAGCCTGAAAAGGGCATTACGAAGGCATAGGCTAGGAGTGGCTTGTTCTGTGAAAGGACCTTGTAAACTTTTTTAAAAAGGTCCCATATAAATAAAGTTATTATTATTATTATTATTATTATTATTATTATTATTATTATTATGTTTTGTCCTATGTCAGCTGGGATTAGGCACCAGCGTCCCCCGCGACCCTCATGTGAGAGTGAGAGTGTAAATAAGTAGGATCATTATAGTTCATGAAATGTGAAGATGGCAGCATATGGTCCTGGGGACTGGGTTGACATTATGTAACCTAAACACACAGATCACTTGAGTGAAGTCGTCATACCAGGCTCAGCTAAGCTCTTGACCGGCGTCCATCATAAATACCTTGATGCACATGTTAAAAAGAAAAAGCAAGTCGCTGGTCATAAACACATACTTGTGATTCAGTCTCCACCAGCTCAGGCTGCGTGTCTGAGGTGTTTTCAGCCTCCAGCCAAACCTCAAATCAAGGCTATCTCATCCTTCTTGTGTTCCTGCCTGTCCGAACAGTTGAATGACTGGGCTCTGATTGCAATGCAGCTGACATACTAAACGGTAACATACCAGCAGCCATAGCAGTGGAACCATCCCAGGTCAGCCAAATGGGATTTATAGTATATAGAGGAGAGTGTGGATAACAGATTTGCACACATACCTTTGTAAGTTCTTGGAAATTCCCATCATCAGCCGTCACACAGCAGCGACGCCACACTGTTGACAGCCAAGAGACGTTAGTCACGAAAAGACTAGGCCGTGACCTTCTTCGGTGGCTGCCATGCATGTTCAAGGTCATGATTTCCATCCTGCACGGAGCCACATGGAGGAGTAACGGCTAGCACTGTCGCCTTGCAGCAAAAAAGACCTGGGTTCAGGACCCACTCGACACAAGGGCTTTTCTGCATGTTTTCTTCCTGTGTATGTGGGATTCCTCAGGTACTCCCACAGTCCAAAAACATGCAGACATACTGTTAAAGAAAGTTAACCATAGGTGTGAGTGTGAATGATTGTATGTCTCTGTACGTTTCCCCTGTAATGAACTGACCTGACCTGTCCAGGGTGTGGCCGTGCCTTTTACCCTTCAGTATATCTGCTGGGATTGACACTGGGTGCCCATGACTCTCATAGGGAGGAAAAAGCTGTAGGTAAAGAGTGAGAGAGAGTATCATTTGGTGTATTTTGTTTTTTTTTAGTGCATGCAAATAGCATATAATCCACAAGAAAAAAAGAAATATTGAAAATCATGTCAGGAGTGAGTTATGAAACCACAGGCTTATGTAAAGGACCTCACCTCTTTTAAAAAAAGAAACAAACAAACAAAGAAAAGACAAAGAAGAGATTAAACTAGGGGTTTGGCCCAAGGACACATCAGCGTTTAGACTAGCATAGCCAGGAATCAAGCAACCTTTCATTTGAAAGATGAGTCATGTGGAGGGTATTACCCGTGTTTGTGGAGGGTATTACCCGTGCAGAATATATGAAGATAACATTAAAAGGCTAGTTAACTTTTTTTTTAAGTGTGGTTGTATGAGGTTTTGACACTAAAACAGTATTTTCCATACATCTTCCCTGTGTGGAGAACATGCAGGAGACTGGCAGGCACAAACTCAGTCAAAACATGGGTGCCAGGGAAAATTATTATTTCTTTTTTACCCACTTTAAGAATATGTTTGCAGATTACACAGTCTTCATCAGCTCTTGACAGAGGTGCTTTGTAAACAGCTCATTCTCTGAGGTGATGCTGGTTTTCTTTGCTAAGGTTGTTTCAACTGCATTTGAACTAAGGGGCTGTTTTGATGGAAACAGGTCCCAGAGTGGGAAAATCTCAAAATACCACCCTTGCATTTTTGTGTAGACTACTTTAGGAAAGGGATGATGTCATAGTCCCATCTCTGCCTTGCGCTGGCATTCACTGTCACACTTTATGATAATTTTAATTTGATTGTGATTGTGATTCTATATATTGCAATGTATACTCATTCAAATAAAGCTTGATTTAAAAAAAGGAAAGTTTGCATGCTTTATGTGAATGATCAACATACTGTATTCTGTTTTTGGTGTAGCAGCATGACAGCCATGTATAGGCCTGGCATATTCATCACAGTGTTTAGAGTTATTTTAGGTGTTTCTCGTGGATGACAACATTTCCTGAAATGATGCCACGTTTATGGAGAGCTTTTTTAAACAGAGAAAGAAAAAGATCATTTACATTTTGTTGCGATTCCCGTGTGGATAGGACCATAGTGATGGAGGCAGCAGTGGATCAACAACTCCTGTGACAGTGAATGGTTGTTTGTCTCTGTGTGTTGGCCCTGTGACTGATTGGTGACTTGTCAAGGGTGTAGCCCACCTCTCAACCTGTGTCAGCCAGGATTGACCATTAAAACACCCAGACAGGGTTTAGCATCGTCAGCAGGCACATGTATTCTGAAGAAGCTTATCCTTCAGTCACCACAGTGAAAAACATTAGATTAAACTGTAAGCATGTTTAGTAATCAATCACTGAAACATCCCCTTCACCAGTGGAGACCTTCTGTACGTGTTCCAGCTGCGAGAGGAATGTAGTGAAAACTGAGGAGCCGGCAAGTACTACTTCCTGTCAAAACAATTTATGGCAGGTTCAGGGATTTAAAATAAAAATAATGATATATAAAGTTCCTACTACTTACTTTTATGAAATGAATACAATGAATACTCTTAGAAAATAAAATATATTTTTTAATTTATCATATTGTTTTAGTAGTTATCCTTGTAAAAAAATGTCTTCATTATCTTTTGTTTCAGTATTTATTCTTAGAAAACAACACACAAGTTTTTGTCTTATCTTTAGTGTTGTTGAGCATGTATGTTCACCTAAACTGTGCAGCTAAAACAAAAGAGGGTCCTTATATGAAACAGCCGAATGGACTTTATTTTCTTCATAGACAACAGTCACTCAGATTTTTAACTCTAAAAAAAATAGCTTACAATCAGTATCTTGCAATTGTGCAGATCAAATTGGGTTTGCAGTAACAGCTTGGCAATATAGATTACAGTAGTCATTCTTATAAAATATAATGGACACTCTCATAGTATCTTTCATTATATTAGATCATTCTGTTAAATAAAATCCACATTTTTCTGTCATTCCAACATTAGCGGTGACAGGAAGTAGTTCCACTTTTGCACAGAATGCAGATGCACATTTCTGCTAACATTCCTAAAATGTGTCCAGTCCAAGATGTCCCTGTTTCTGAATCTGGTATCATGCTCCATGAGACGACTGCATAATTGATTTCATTCAGAGCTACTGGGTTAGTAGGTGTTGGGGCTGTTGCACACACATCCTGGTTTGGCAGTCTCCACTGCATGCCCATGGTGAACTTGTCACTTCTACAGTGTATATATCACCAGAGTTTCTCTGACAGAGCCCCAGGGGCCCCAAAACCTTTAATGCCCCCCTCCGAGGGATATATAAAGAAGTCATTTGCAACCTTGCAGCAGTAAGTTGCTGACAGGCGGGAACATTCTGGAAACGTCAATTGAGAAAGAAGCGACAACGATGCCAACCAGTGCTCCCAGTACAAGGATCATGCTTGCAACTGGCAGACCTGGTGAGAGAGCTTCATTTGGAATGATGTGGTTGGTGATAAGATTAGTGCATTAATGAAAAGAACAAAGGTTTTGTAATTTAACTTGCTTTGCATTTACTTTCCAAGGTGTCTTTCCTCAAACAGATTTAAACTTCACTAATCAGCAGTAATTTCTTTGCAGATTTTTTAAAATATATTTTGGGTGTGAGGCTTTCTTGAATGGACACACACACACACATAAATATTCATAATTTTTTATCTACACAGGGACAAAATCTAAGGATGCAGCTTCTTGCACAGGTGAGGTTTTAAAGTGGAAACTTTAAATTCTTACCTCTTTCTGATAATCTGGGACATTTTTTTTGCATTGCTTTTATGCTGTTAATGTCATCTTGTGTTTCACACTATTTTATCTTTTCATTATTAAGGAAATATGCCAGATTATGAGCCAAACATCCCCGAGCCCACGTGCAGAGATGATCTTCTAAAATGTAATCCTTTCCTTTCCTCACTTCTTCACTATTGTTTTAATGCTGAATTGTTTTCCTTGATTGTGTTTTTATCCTGGTTACTGTTAGAGTTAGGACTTTGCTTTGTATGAGGAAGTAAATGGTAAATGGTCTGTATTTTTATAGCACTTTTCTAGTATTCATGACAACTCAAAGCTGCTTTACACCCATTCACTCATAGATTCAGATGCACGGGTGCATCTATTTGCAGCACATTTTTCTCTCATAATTCATTCAAAACTATTCTTAAGCTGTCGGCACAGCCTTCAGGAGCATCATGGGGTTAAATATCTTGCCCAAGGACACTTTGGCGTGTGAACTAGTGGAGCCAGGAATAAAACCCACAACTTTCTAGTTGAAAGACAACTTGCTCTACCACTAAGCCACTGTTGCTTTATAAATAAAGTTTAATAGATTTGTTATTATTTCCTGTACTCTCTCAATGTCATGGTCGCCTATATCCCACAGACTGGATTAACCTTTCCCTGGATGACAAGACGGCCAATAAGATGCTGTGGATCACAGACGGAGGGTCCCAGGTGTCCCGTATGACTGATGACATCACCTGTCCTGTCCTGGACAGGCCAGAGAGATACGAGCATGTCCCTCAGGCAGGTTTTAAGGAACTGTTTTTTTTTTAAGGATGGCTTTAATTTCTTGAGGTCATAGTTTTTTTTTCTCTTTCTATTACAGGTGCTTTGCAAAGAAGGAATCCTGGGATTCCGTGCTTACTGGGAAGTTAAATATTCGGGATGGGTGGTTGTTGGAGTCGCCTATGAAGGGGCAGCGAGGAAGGGAAGTGACGGACCCTGTGGGCTGGGAGAAAATGATCAGTCATGGGGTCTTGGCTGGGGAGGATCCCACTACCAGCTGTGGTTCAATGGCATCAACACAGAGATCTGGGATATTCCCCAATGCACCACCATTGGGGTGTATCTCGACCATCCAGCTGGTGTCATCAGTTTTTATGCTGTTGAAGAGGAAAAGGAGGAAGAGGAGAGTGGAAGCAGGAAGAAGATCACACTGCTGCAGCAGATGAAAAACTCCTTCAAGGGAAGAATGATGCCAGGTTTGTGGGTAGGACAAAAATCATCATGTTCATTTGTTAAAAAAGAGTAGTAAAGTTAAAAAGTAAAGTGGAGGGTGGAGGGAGGCTGTTGAGTGCGTTATCCATTCCAAACATCTATGAAAAAAATAATACATATCCAAACAAAATTACCACAATTGAGTCAGTGACAGCAATGTTGGAAATAAGACTGTAAATATTCTATATCTATATAGTGATTTTCTAGTTTTGTGACCACACAGCATGTTTTGCCATTCACCCATTCACACACACATTCATACAGTGCATCTAGGTGCAAAACTTTTTCTATCACACTTCTCTCATACCCATTCACGTGCTGCCTGCACAGCCATTAGGAGCAATTTGTGGTTAAACACCTTGCCCAGGGACTCATCAGCATGTAGAGTAGCACAATAAGGTATTTAACCCACGACCTTATGGTCAAAACATGACCTGCTGTGTGTGCAATGTGTTCATAATCTCAAAACTGAATGTTGAATATTGATTACCAGTGTCATATAATTTATATATAATATACAGTATATGCTGTATCATTGTGTACTTTATATTATGGAAATCTGTATAACCTGCACTTTAAATAAAATCCATTGGTCAGTTTGACTAATCAAAATAAAGATATCAATTCTCTTTTTTTCTTTTCAAATTAGTGGCAGTTACATAAACCAAGGGAGATTTTACTCTCGATCCTTCAAATTGACTTAAACTCCCTTACATAGATCGAATACTGACCATTTCCGATCACACGGTAATTATTCCATATTCAGAGAGCAGCATATTTAAAATTTCACACTCTTTGGTATTTCTGCTTTCTATAACTTTAACCCCCAAACTTACAGCAGCTTCACTCGCTCAGATCACTGTGACATATGCAGTAAGCAGTTGAAACAGCAAAAGTGTGTTTCACTTTGGTTCTTAAGTTGTGGCATTTTTCCACTACACAGTTCCAGCACTGCTCTGCACAGCACGGCTTGACTCTCCTCGGTTTGGTAACCTTTTCTATTACTATAGTACCTCCTAGATGTGGGCAGGGTCATCATAGCATGGCTGTATAGCATTTATACACAACACAAACACACAGACTAGTGACGGTCAAAGCAGTTCTGTTCGGTGTACTGAATCATTAGAATCACTTTTTGTTTACTGAATTATTCAGTACTTTCTGCATGACCGGCGCACAGACTCTGTCACAGTCTGACAGTTTCTGAATGTACACCAGCTTTTGGCAGTGCTGTTGCTTAATACATAAGACTTCATTAAATATTGAACGCATGTTTTCAGGATTTTAACGTTTAACTGTTCGGCACTGATTGCTGCGGTTTGATTGCTGCGTCAGACGTCGCACTCATGACTCTTCCAATGATGACAATCTCTGACCAATCAGTGGCTGAGACGTCTTGCATATAGTATCGGCTGAGCTCGCTTGGAACCTTGCCAGAGCAGGTACTAAAAAAAGTTGAGCCATGCCGTGCCAAGCCATGCTGGAATTATGTATTAGAAAAGTGCCAGTACAGGTGATGGAGACCCTCTCAGGCTCTGATGAAGGTGCAATTCAAATAAGTAGACAATAAGTTCAAAATATATTTAGAGACATTATTTGAAGGTTGAAATACTACATGGTGCCGCTTTAAGTACTTCTTTACCCTGAGTGAGAAATTGGATTTGTTCCTAAAAAGGAAACCCAAAATGACCTTAGCTTGGAGATAAGGTTTTCAGTGTATGTTCTGAAATCCATATATGCACAATTCTTCATGCATACTGAATTTATCATAGGAAATACAATGTGCAGAAAAATTATTATACATAATAATCAAAGCATGCCTCTTAAATAAAGTCCAAGTTACATGAACATCGCGACACCTCAACCACATAGGAAATTGTAACATTCCCAAGAAAAAAACATCAGCATATTAGACAAAATGGAGTTTACCTGCAAATCATCAAACAAAACACGTTTTTTTTTTTGTTTTTTTTCCCTCACCTGAGAGATCGTGATAATACAAGCTAAATAAAACATTAAACCACAAATCCATCAATGTCAAGTGAAGCATGCAAACTTATGCCTTCACCTGCTGTGGATCTTTCACTCTTCAGCTGACACTGTTAACACTTTTGGTGGAGGGGGCAAGTGTAAAGGATTAGGATGGTGAAATGAGAGCAAATCCTTGATCCCTGGGAGGCAATAACAAAGATCATATGGGAGTTCATAAATAGAGCCAGAGAAAAAGAATGAATGTCATAGGTGTAATGAGACTGTCCCAGTCAGACGACACAGGTGACAAGTGTTTTATCTATTTATTTATTTATTTATTTATTTTCTCTTTTTGGTACAAACTCACATTAAGTAAGCAGCTGACATGTCTGTCGTCAAAGTGTCACAAGTTCTAAATGTGAGCGGTCATGACCGCCACCTAAAAGTGGGCAACCGACACCACCGGAGTCTTTAGTATGTGTGTTGTAAATGGCCACAAACAAAAATACCCTAGATACTATGTTTAGATGTTTATCATAACCTTTAAATTCATACCACTTCTTAAAAGAAATGTATTACAGCTTGTTAGGCAGAGTATTTGGGCCATTCAGAGGAAAAAAAAAAAAAGCTTTTGAGATAAAAGGCATGATTTTTTTTTTTTTTTTCATTTCTTAGTGGTGTATGCTTCCAATCTAGGTGTTGGGAGGGTCAATACAGTGAAATATCACAATATTTTGCATAGCAATATTATATCACTCTTGAGACACTAAGTATTGTAGCATATAATTAATTTCAGTCCACTAGATGGTGGCAAAAGCTTCGGGATCAAAAATCTTAATAAGCAATCTACAGTAACTGTTTCTACATCTGTTCATCTGAGATTTTGCTTGAAAATAAAGTTACAACTTCATTCTCGAAAAGCTTCATTTCTTTTCTCCAGTATGGCGCTGCTACGTTACTCCATAGTTTTATGACATTTCCCAAATCAGAATTAAATTTCTCAAAACTACTTGTTCAGCCTCCACAGCATTTAGTCTTGTTCACATCATAAACACACGCCAGTTGTTTTTGTTGAGGTAACCTAAAACTAGGTCTTGTAGAGACTGACCCAGCAATGGTTCATTGCAGCTTAGCAGGGCTGGGTTATGGGTTATGGGTTAATGTGACCACTTTGTTGGATTAATACCACCTAAATTGTGGCTTATCATTGGAAATGATCCACTGAAGAAGCAAGCATCAGTCTTTGTCAAGCGTGTACCCTGCCTTTCTCCCTTTTGCCTTTTGTCAGCTGGGACTGGGACCAGTGGCCCTGTGACCCTCATGTGGAGGATAAAGAGGTAGATGATGAATGTGTTCTGAAGAAGCATATTTTCTAGTGAATCTAGATATATTGCACATAATAAGCACTCAGAGATGCAAAGAGAACAGGTAATTCAACAATGTGCACTGTACAGTGAATTTGTATACTTTATACTTAGAAAAAATAAAAAAAGGAAACATGATGAGTATCACTGCCTTGAAAAAGCTTTGTACATTTTCAAATTTATGACTGTCATGTTCTCAGATGACACTCATATGTTTATTGAATTAATAATTACTTTTGCTGTAAAAAAAAAAAGGGTCAGTATTTCCAGAAAGTGACTTGTTTTCACGGGTAATGAATACAGTATCTGCTGCTGTTGAGGATGAATTGATAAATTGATAAATGCTTGATAAATTAGCTTGCACATATTCTAGTGTCACTATGATTATCTGTTTTTTGTTTGTTTGTTTGTTTCTTTGTTTTTGCTGTTGTGCGGTCACTTCAACAGATCAAGGCCTGCTGGTTGAGATGGGCCTTCCATTTTCTCATTCAAGACTTTGTCTCCCTCTACTGACTCTCATTAGAATAACAAGTGTGACTTTTTTACCTTCTAAGTTAGTCAGAAGTGAAGTGCCTAACATCTAACACATCCTTCTTAGCCTGGAGGGATAGTCTGCTAACATACAAGAAAGTCCTCCGTAATACCAGAACATCCTATTATTCATCTCTAATAGAGGAAAACAAGAATAACCATAAGTTTCTCTTCAGCACCGTGGCCAGACTGACACAGAGCCATAGCTCTGTTGAACCAACCATCCCACTAACTCTAGGTAGTAACGACTTTATGATATTCTTCACTAATAAGATAACAATCATTAGAGAAAAAGTTAATCGCATCCTGCCAACTAATAATACAGATCTGTTGTCCCTGCAACCGCCTGTCGCATCTCATTTAGATAACTTCTTACCTATAGATCTCTCTGAGTTAAACGCAATAGTAGCAGGATCTAAACCCTCATCTTGCCTACTCGACCCCATCCCCACAACAATATTCAAGGAAGATTTACCATTAATTAATAAGTCCATATTGTATCAAATAAATATCTCTCTACTTACAGGCTATGTACCGCGCTCTTTTAAAGTTGCTGTAATTAAACCCCTACTTAAAAAACCTACTCTTGACTCGGATGTTCTCACTAATTATCGTCCAATATCTAACCTTCAGTTTATCTCTAAACTCCTCGAAAAAGCTGTAGCAAGCCAATTGTGTGATTATCTGCTCAGCAACAACTTGTTTGAGGACTTTCAGTCAGGGTTTAGAAAACACCATAGCACGGAAACAGCACTACTAAAAGTCACAAACGACCTTTTGATGGCCTCAGATAATGGCCTTGTATCTATACTAGTACTGTTGGACCTGAGTGCTGCATTCGACACTGTTGACCATAACATTTTATTACAGAGGTTGGAGCATGTTATTGGTATCAAAGGAACCGCATTAAACTGGTTTAAATCCTACTTATCAGAGAGATCTCAGTTTGTTCATGTTAATAATGAGTTTTCTCTCCCTACTTGGGTTAATCATGGAGTTCCACAGGGTTCAGTTCTAGGACCACTTCTTTTTACTTTATACATGCTCCCCCTAGGTAGCATTATTACAAAACACAAGCTTAATTTCCACTTTTATGCAGATGACACACAGTTATAAATATCCATGAAGTCATATGACAGTAATCAAGTTATAAAGCTCCAGGAATGTCTCACAGACATTAAGACCTGGATGACACATAACTTCCTACTTCTTAACACTGATAAAACGGAAATTATGTCCCCAAACACCTTAGGGAAACTATACCTGAACATTTAGTCACCCTGGACGGCATTACCATGGCCTCCAGCTCTACTGTAAAGAACCTTGGAGTTACCTTTGACCCAGATTTATCATTTGACTCACACATACAACAAGTTTGTAAGTCATCCTACTTCCACCTGCACAACATAACTAAAATCAGAAACATCCTCTCATTAAAGGATGCTGAAAAGCTTGTTCATGCTTTTGTTACATCTAGACTAGATTACTGTAATTCACTATTATCTGGATGCTCAAATAAATCTCTAAAGAGTCTTCAGTTGGTCCAGAATGCAGCAGCACGGGTATTAATAGGAACTAGGAAAAGAGAGCACATCACTCCAGTGCTGAGCTCTTTACACTGGCTCCCTATTAAATTTAGAATAGAATTTAAAAGCCTCCTCCTCACATATAGAGCACTCAGAGGTCAGGCCCCGTCTTACCTAAAAAATATGATTATTTCTTACCACCCAAATAGACCACTGCGCTCAGAAAACAGAGGCCTGCTTGTAGTTCCCAGAGTCTCTAAGAGTAGAATGGGAGGCAGAGCTTTCAGCCATCAAGCTTCTCTCCTGTGGAACCAGCTTCCACTGTGGGTCCGGGAGGCAGATACTGTCCCTACATTTAAAGTTAGACTTAAGACTTTCCTTTTTAATAAAGCTTACAATTAGGGTTGGTTAACACTGAGCCATTGCTTAATTATGCTACCATAGGCCTAGACTGCTGGGGGAACAGCCATTATGCAGCAAGCACTCTCATTCTCTTTATGTCTCTCTCTCTCTTTCTTTGCTGTCTCCTTCTCCCTCCTCTCCTCCCCAAACGCTCATACTTTTATCATGTCAATAACATTGTTTTCTCTCCCGTCCCCTAGTTTGTGCTCTTCCTC